>VDFB02058242.1:647212712-647346666 GCA_007258455.2 Sequoia sempervirens | reverse complement strand
TATATATGTATATGCATTCTTTTTATTAATAAATGTGGCAAAGGGGTCACACTCAAAAACAAGTGTTTGCAAATTTATATAGAGATTTATCTATTATGGGTCGATCATCATAACAAGATAATTATATGGGTTGCTATGAACTAATCAAGATGCCCTTCATTACATATTTATTATATGCTTAGATTTTGTGCATACAAAGCTATAAAAAGACACCCTTACTTGAATTCTAGATCCTCAAAATCCTCATGGCTTGATGGTTCTAGTGCAAAGGACCACTTCATGTTGGAATGCATAGAGATTCATGCAACTGTCTTCAAAAACTCTATTCCCTACCTCCCATTGTTTTGCCTTGCTCATTCATTTACATCTCCTGCTCCAACAATGTGTTGGTACATGTAGCTTGATAATGCTCCAAGTCAATATTTTGGTCACTTTGCTCAGTGCGTGTCCCCCCACATTAATTAACAGACAGTGCAGGGAGGCAGAGCAAAAATTAGTCAATATGTTAGTTAAAAAAAATTGTTAATTCCCAATGTCATTCAATTAAAAACCCAATATGAAATTTGCCTAAAATAATAACTATTTCTTGCTACGAATTTGGAATTTGAAGTGTCATGACTTTGTGAAAAATCCAGTAGTAAAGTGTGTGTGGTCGTAGACAGAAAGTCGTGCGAGAAGAAGAGTGAACATGCAACAAAGTTTGTGGAGTGTATCGTTGTTACGAGGTGTAACACATAGCAGCGCATGAGGGTACAAAGCGCAAATTATTTGGTTTATGCAGTAGATTGTTGTAGGTTAAATGTATTTATAATTGCTAGAAGTTTATTAAAATATGGACTATTATTGTTTGTGAATGTAGCCCAAAAGGTGAACCACGTTAAAATTGTTGTCTAGCACCTATATGAATTTCATTTCTCTATTATGTCATTTAATTTGCATTATAATTGTTTAATTTTTTTATATTTTTTCTTCAATCCTATCGAGAAATCCTAACACAATGAAGGGAACCATTAACTCATTATTGCTAGGGTGAATATTCAGCCATCCTTTGATGTTGTACCTAAAACCCCAACCAACGATCGCAAAGTCCAAAATTCTCTGTAGCTCTACACACCAACACGGGTGGACTAAGGATCTCACTAAATGGTTCACTTCCTTTTGCATTTGCCCGCCTTGAGCAAGACTGCCACAAACATGGAAGAAACATCTATATTCATGTAGTAGTAGTGTGAAATTTTCACAAACTATTCTCCCAAGACCATTTTGATGGCATGTAAGGTAATTGTTGCATGTGTTCTAAATATCCTCTACAACCTTTGTTTTGTGATGGCACCGATAAAGGCCATCTATCGCTTCTACGCCTTCAAGATGAATGTCACTTCTATGGTGTCATTTTTTGTGATGCCAAATGTGGTATGTTGAACCATATGTAGTATTGTGGCATTACTTCTCGTTAATGTCACTCATGCCACTTAATATTTTCTCTAGAGTCCTTCGTCACATCCAAATTAGCCTTGTGTTTCATCAATTAGCTCTCCCTGCAAGCTCACATGTTTGTAGTACTTTGTGCTCAATGGGCTCAAGATGAAATCACTATCCTACATGTTGATAGCCCAGTTTTCCATCTTATCCACCAATGCATTACCCTCTCTATAAATGTGGGTAATAATATTTTTTTCAAATTCTACCAAGAGCTCATGAATGGGGACAATGAACTTGTTTAATTTCCAATTGGCTTTCTTTTTACTACGGATAGTATTTATCACAATAAGTGAGTCCCCTTCTACGTGAATCCTTCAAAAGCCTTGTTTTCAACATAGTTTAAGTCTAAGCAAAGCTACTTGAAATTTGGCTTCATTGTTAGTTCCCTCTAGGAGTTTCCAAGCAGTGACCATCCTAATTTCTCCGCTATGGTCTATAATTGTGCATCCAACCCCAGTTCATCCTATATTTCCTTTTGAGGCTCTATCAAAGTTGATTTTGATCTAGTTAGTGCTTGCAGGAGACCATATAGTATTTGACAAGGGGTTGGATCCGAAACAACCCAGGAGGCCCCATAAACGAGGGTATTTATATATGTATATACTAGCACTTGTACCCATAAGAGGTTCAAGGGATATAAATAAATACATTTTAATATTATATAATTAGTTGTATAACACTATAAATCTATATGGATTTTGGATAAGCTAATTTTTTAAACAAGTGAAGAAGGAATCTAAAAACCTCTATATTTTAGAGATATTTGATGCTAAAAATTAATCAAGTTCAACCTCCACAACATCTAGTAATCTTTTACAAGCTTCATGCTCAAGTTCCCATGGCTTTTTAAAGCATTGAAGATACTCCATTCTAGGATTCACAATGAGCCACTTTGATACTGAAAAAGATAGTGTAAAATTGGTGTTTCACCCTCTAATAATTCTTCTATGTTGGTAGATGATTTAATAGTTACAATATAAGAAGACAAACTAGTTGATTCCATAAATTTGATAGCTTAATATATCCAAAGAAATTGTGTGATAAAATAATTAATTTAACAAAAAATATGTTCACCATCAATGAGAGCAAAGACCTTGCATTTTGTTCAAGCGTGTCCTTCAAAACATGAGACTAGACAATTACCTCCAAATTATAACCTAGACCAAAATGATAGTTATTAGTCCTTCCTAAAAGGCAGGGAACTAATATTTTCATCTGATCAAATTATCTATTAGTTGTCTTTGGAAATTGTCATGAGGAATATTTGTTTTGTTATCCTAAAGTTAAGATTTTTTAAGGATTAATATTTGGCATTAAAAAGTAGAATATATTTTTCTAATTGGATTTTGAATTTTCCCCTTGGAAAAATTGAGAATTTCTATATAAAAATAAAATAAAATGTTAGACACCTAGCTCATGGGCTTGGTAGTTGGACGTGGCATTATGCATAATAGTTCATGTGCCTTGTCTAAGCTTCCACATATTGCATACATGCCCAGGGGCTGCAGGTAGAGGGAAATTGCAATGCTATAACTTCATCTACATTTTAGTTGTGAACGTCCATAAAAAATTGAAGCTTATTTCATATGTTAATCAAGTAATTTATGTACTTAAACTGGAGAGTGTTGACTCTATTCTCCACTGTTGCATTGTGTTTCCCTTTTTCATCTGCAATCTCTAAATCAAATATTCTTCTTTGCGTAAGCTTAGGCTTTATTGATATGATTGTAGTAGTAGCAGTTTGTTAGATATTTTAACCAAATATGGAGTGATTCTAATGGAAGGATAGATTTATGAATCTACAACAATGGCTTCATGAGGGGACTATAACTCTAAGTTTGGTAGAGGGCGTTGATGGGACTATGGGCCTAAGTGGCTAGACTAGTTTGTAGACCCATGCAATACTTCATTGTACTGAATCATAATGGCTCTAGAAATCCTCGATCTACCTTGCATAATGTTTGAAAAAATAATTTGTCTGAAGGTTGGAGGATGATTGTATGAAGAAGAAATTAATGAAAAGTTCAATTTTTTCTATAATTTTCCTGTATTTTCTTGATTTCAGGCCATTGTATGGCCATGCTTTGTGCATTAATCCCCTCCTCCTCCTTTGGACATTAAATCCTTGTGAGTCTAATTTAAAATGCATTTTATTTTATTCGAATCCATTAAGTATTGAGTAAGATATTGACAATTTTCTCGAGGCAGGTAAAACTCTGAACTAGGGTAAGCAATGAGTATTAAAAAATATGTTTCTTAGAATTTCACCATTAAAATCCCTTGTAAATTGATGTGCATAGGGTTATGATTGTATCCTATCATATTTTCAAGGTTTTAGAGTTTGTAGTTGAAGTTTTGGGTAGATACAACAAAGCCCTAAGTCTGTAAATATTGTAAATGACTGGTAAAACCAATGACAGTGAGGTTTTTGAGGGATTTGATGATAGTATGAGAGTCCTTCTTGGTTGTTTTGGTTATAAAAAATTGCTAAGGTGTATTGGAGTTTATTTTCTGAAAGGGTTTGGTGGATTGATTAGATTTTGGGTCCATTTAGTTGACTACCCTGTATTGGTAGAGTTTTCATAGTCCTAAACAGGACAATATTTGTTCAGTTAGTTATCATCCATTTTGGAAGATCATGAAATCATTTGAAGGGTATTCAATTGTGGAGTCTTAAATTCTTTTGAACCATGTTGAGAGTTCCCTTATTTTTTGTATTTCAAATATGTAAGGTTGAGTGATCTTTGGAAGCCTATTAGGCCAGTTTGGACAATCTATTTTGAGAGTTTTCATATTTGAGATGTCAAGGTTGGGAATGGGTTTTGAGTCTATTATTTAATGTCGTTTCAAGTGTTTTTGAGGAATCAATAGGTAGTTTGGTGCCTTTTTCAATTTGAGTGCTTTGGAATCAAGATTTTGTGAAGGAAATGTGAGTCCTAATTGTAAGGACAAGAAAGAATAGATTGAGTTTTGTCAAGTTGTGAAGGTTTGAGATTTTTTGGACCCTTGTGTTGCTATCAATTGGTATCAAAGCTAGCTGATTTTGATGGTTTGTGGAATTGTTAGTTTGTTGAGTTGTTGGTTGGTTGCAGGTGCTTGATCCATCTAGGCTACAAGAGAGAGTTTGGTGGTTGAGTTTGTGTTTGTGCAGGTTGAAGTGAAAACCTGGTAGTTGGTTGCCAAGAGACTACAGAGAGAAAATCGAAGACACCTAGGTAAGGCAAAGAAGTTTGTTGAGTTGTGTGGTAAGCAGTGAGGGAGATGGATAGCTATCTGTGAAGTACTTGAGGTTGCAACCATTTATGAAAGTTCAAGGTCAGTTTGAGAGTACTCCACTGATGGGAGTAGATGAAAAGGTGATTGGTCAGAGAAGGTCAAGGATGAATTGTGAAAAAGAGAAAAGTTTGCAAGGATAGTCATGTGTCCTTGGTTGACAAAAGAGTTAGAGGAAAGTTGAGAGTTGTGGAAGGACAGTCTTGTGTCCTTTTGAATGAGAAGAGTGATTGTGAACTTGATAGGAAAAAAAGAGAGATGGCAAAAGACAAGTGAAGACAAGTGAAGATGATGGTGAAGACCAAGCTGAAGGCAAAGAGAAGAAGAGTTGAAGACAAAGGATGGAACCAAGACAAAGACAAAGACAAAGATTCAAAGAGAAAGAAAGAAGAGTCCAAGGTAGATTTGAAGTTGATTTGTAGGTGAAAGAGCAAGCAAGGTTGATACAACATGTTTCTAAGGGACTTGGAAAGTTTTTGTTGGTTGGTTGTATGGTGCAGGAGCACCTTGTGCTTCAAATAGGAAAAAATATAAAATTTTCATTTTCATCATGAAGGCATTGTAAAAGGTCATGAGAAGACCTATTTTAATGTATTTAAAGTTTTAAATAGGTCTCTAGGGGGTTAATTGTGTCAATTTGGGAAAAATGCTATTTTGTTGCACAATTTGTAAAACTTACCAAACTTGTAAAATGCAAAAAAGGCAAGAATATGAAAAGTCAGTTGAGAAAGGAAAAGGTTGTGGTCGGTAAAAGAAGTTGAAAAGGCAGTTAACAGTAGGAAAACATTTTAAAAGGAAATGTGGGGTCAAGCAAAGAGATGAAGATTGCATTCTTGAAATCAATTTAGTAAATAAAGCTCTATGTTTAGTATTTGCAGCGTTCTTTTCTTATTTTTAGCCCTTATAAGGGTTCTGCATCAATTCATAAGTTTGATATTTTTTTTGTTGCCTTAGTTCAAAGGATTAACGATAATTTTGCAGTTGATTTGAAAGGTTTTTATCAGATTTTTAGCAAGAAAAGAGGAAATTTCTATATTTTGCCTATAAACCCTTAACAAGGGTTTTGAGAGTCAATTAAGAAACTAACTACCATCCCACCAATGTGGGCTTGGTAGAATGGTGGGATGGATTATATAGTATGTAATTAGGGTGTGTTTAATGTATGCATGTTGACAAGAGAAGATTGAAGACAAGAACTCAAAGTTAGGTTGTTGCCCCTACAAAAAATACAAAATTTCCTTCATGAAAAGCATGGCTCCAAGGTGGAATTTGATGCAAAAACCTATGTGAAGGTTGGGAATCAGTTTCTATAGTTTGTGCATACCTTTTGGGATATGTTTGAAGCATAGGACAAGTAAAATAATGCTTGGAAGGTTTATTTCCCTTAAAACCCTGTTTTGCTTGTGTTAGAATGGCATGAAATGAGGGTTTTGATAATTGAAGTTATAGTGAGATTTTTAATCTATAAAAATGGAAGGTTTAAAGGTTTTGAGACCTAACTTAATGTTGGCTATGATTTTTTGGTGATTTGAAGTTGATTTGGTGGTACCTTCTTTGGAAAATTGACCTAATTGGTGTGATTTGACAGCAGTTAGTGTATTGATTCTCTTATATTTTCCAAAATAAGTGTAGTTACTCTTGAAGTATGTTATAATGGACTGAAATGGGTTCCTAATGGCATGATTGATTTAAGGATTTTTAATAGGGGCTACTTGATATACCCACTTTTGTCATAAGGTAGTGCTACAAGGGCTTTGGGTCTATGATTGCAAAAAGGCATAATTCTATGAATAAAGAGATCTAAGGGATTTCTTTTGTATTGTAACTGATAAAATAATGATGGTAAAGCTATTGCAATGGTTTGGGAAAGGTCTTGAAGCCAAGTTTGTTGTTTTGGGTGTTTGAGCAATATGAATCTAATGTGTAAAGTGATGATTAATTGCAATAATTAAAGAGTCTGATGGATCAGTGATTTGTGAGTGTGTATTTGGTTTATTTCAATCAAGAACATGTTGATTACATTGTCTTGGATGTCTGGTGATAGTGTGGAAACAATAATGCATGGTTTGTTGATATTTTTCATTGTGAAGTAAGTTGTATTGAATGGTAAATTGATGAATAAGGAAAGAGATGAATGATTTAGTTTCTCAATTATGTTATTATTTTTGGTACAGTCAGTTTGATGCTAGTTAAGTTGTGTTTGGATCTGATAAAGGTGTGTAATACTGATGTGGCGAGTTGGCTTGTTGGTAACCTTGAAGTTTCAAGTGAATTTGAAGAGATTTTGATGAAAAGTTAAGTGAATCAATGGTGTTTGTTTAATTTGATCTTCTCCATTTGGGTTTGGGTCAAAAGTACCTTTGTTGGTTGGCTGATCCTGGTAGATGCCTTGCATCACTAAGTGGCTAGACAAGTTTTCATACCCATGCAATACTTCATTGTATTGAATCCTATTGGCTCTAGAAATCCTTGATCTACCTTGCATAATGTTTGCAAAAATAATTTGTCTTGAGAGAAGAACAACTAGTAAGAATGGCAGCAACCACATTATTTCACATACAGTATGGAGGTTATTACAGATTGATCTTGCGCAAAGAACTTGATGGAGTAGGTTTTTTTGTTTAAAATGATTGATTTGGTAGAGTTTCTAGGCCAATTGACGATTCTTCTATTCTGGAACAAGGTTCTCCTTCCCAACACCATTTTTAAAATTCATTGCACTTCACCTATGGTGTAATTTAAATAAAAATATATATATGTATTTTGTTTTGTTGTTGTGAAATTATAAACATAATGGTTTTGCATTGTACTATGATAAATTGAGTTTGTTGTTTTTTTAACTAATTTTAGGCACATGAACTCAAAAATTAAATCTTAAGGGTTTTTTATGCCATTTTAGTGAGGGTATTTCAATGTGATTGATTAGGGTTTGATATGTATTTAGATGAATTCTACTTGTGTTTGTGTCCTACTTGTGTTTTTAATCTTAGTGTATAGTTAGTGGAGCAAGGATTGTGGCAAAATGAGGAGAAATTTTTTATTGAGGTACACCTAATTTGTATTTGGCTTTAAAAGGTAACAAATATTTTCTTGGTTGGATTTTGGATTTTTCCTTTGGGGAAATGGAGAATTTTTGTTTTAAAAAGTGAAGGAAAATGGTAGACACCTGGCTAATGGACTAGGTAGTTGGACTTTGCATTGTGCATGATAGTTTTGCATGCATGCCTAGGGGTTGTAGGACTTTCTCAATGCATGCGATTTATAGGAAATGCACAAAATGAATTTCTAGAAAATGCTTTAGAAACTCCCAATAGCCAATGCATTACATAAATGGAATTTGCAAATCTAGAGCTTTATACCTCAAGAGTATATATTTCACTTTATGGCTTTAGGCAGGGACTACAATTGCACCACAACCCTTGTTTCGTATGTGAACAAGAGACTAGATAATTATTCCAACTTTGTAACATAAGCATATGATATATTTATCATCAAAGGTAACATATGATTCAATGAACATGTCAATGCCTACAGAGTTGTAGAGAGCATATTAGAAGGTACCCTATTATTTACTACCCACAAAATGTTATATAATGATAAATCAGGCACTCCAACTCTTACGATTCTTACAAGCTTCCATAATAGGAATCCAAAGGAGAGGCAGGTGCACAACCTCCAGCCCTAGACTTGAGGAGACTAGATGTGGGAGTGGGAATGGGTGTTGGGAGAGAAGGTTCAACAAAAGAGAGCCTTTTCAGCTTCAACTCCAAGAAAAGACAAAAAATCCCATAAGGATATGGATAAAATTCTTTTGGAATGAAATAAAAAATTATCTTGCCAGAGTATAGGTTTGCAAAAATACAAAATCACTCACCATGGTGAGTGACTCAGCTCAAAATTTTGCACAAATTATGTTGTGTTGTCAATGATGCCAATGAGAAATATGTACAGAGTTTGGAAGAAAAATAGCATCAAGACCGACCAACGCAAAAATTTGTAAAAGATGAGACAAACCAAAGCCAGTCTCCCTGCAACAACTGCTTCAATCTATTCACAATTAAAAGGCTATCGGCTAATTACATGTAAATAACTAGCTATTGCACCTTGTGCAATGGGTACGCCAAAGAGGTGTGAAAGGTCAATTAGGAAAAAATTGGTTTATTTTTTGCACACATTTGTGTAGTAAATAAGATCAATTGATAGATCATTTAGAAAATGATTTTAATATTATTATTAATTTTTTTATATTATTATATTTATTAATTTACATTTTTATAATTTATAATTTATAATTTATATTATTAATTTATTTATTTTAATATTATTATTAATTTATGTAATTTATTTTTATATTATTATTAATTTATTAAAATATTAACTATTATATATATATTTATAATTTATATCATTATTTTATGTATTTATTATTATATTTATTATTTATATATTAAGTATTCTATGAACTATTATTATAGAATAATATATTAACTATTATATTATTATATAAATATTTATTATTTATCATTATTTTATGTATTTATTATTATACTATTATATAAATATTTATTATTTATTCATTATTATATTATTATATTATATTTATTATTTATATATTAACTATTATTATAGAATAATTTATTAAGTATTATATTATTATATAAATATTTATTATTTATGTCACTATTTTATATATTTATTATTGTAGACACCTAAATTTGACCACCCCCATATGGTCAAATTCACTTTTACATTCCTCTGCCTCGTGTCCTTCATCCATATTAATTAAATAATTTATTATTTGATTGATATTACCCTTCAGTCTAATGTCCCCTAAGGTGTTTAATAAATCAATTAAATACCTTACATCTTTCATCTCTAAATTAAATAAATATCCCAAATTATTTAATTTAGTCACTTTATCCCAAATGAATTAAATCAATTATTAATTCATCATTTTCTCTCTCCTCATATCACATCCTCCATAATTCTCACTAATCCAAATTAATTTAATTAATCTAGATTAGGATGTGCACACTCTTAATCATGATTAGGGTCACATCCTCCATAATCCCCCACTTGCCTCTAATTTGTCATTAATTCATCTAATCATGCATTTGCACAACCTTAATCACCTACTTAACCCCACCTAATCTTCATGTCATTTATGACATATGTCCTAAGTCAACTTCATTAAATGATTTCTCCTTTGGGAGAAGGCAACCCCTTCCCTATGTGAATTTTTAATTCACATTTATCCTTTCAATACATTTTAAAGAATTTAAAATTCCTTCTCCCATCCCCATGAGAATTTTTGAGGAATTTTTAATTCCTCACTTGTCCTTTCATCCCACATGTGGACAAGGACCTCCTTTATGAGGAGATCTTGTCCAATCCCAGGGTACTATGTAGTACCTCCATGTCACCTCCACCTCATTCTCTCTTTCCACATCACCTGCCACATGTTAAAATGTGAAGGCTTGTGAGTCCTCAACTGACCCTAGCCCTTGATCTTGTCCATCTTAGCTTAATATAATCCCTCTATTGCTTTAGGGGCATTTCCCTTAAAAATGGTGGAATTCCTCTCATTTGGCATCCATCCACTTTAGCAATCAAGCCTTCAAGCAATCAAGCTATCACTTTGCATCCTCCATTGTTGCAGCACTCTAGAGCTTTCATCTTGCATCCATCCAACTACCCACAATCTCCATTTCATTCCCCATCTCCTCACCATCATTTAGAGCTAGGTTTCATGCCATTTTTTCATTAAGGAGCACAAGCAATCAAAGAGCCAACCAAACCATCAATCTAAACAAGGTAAAAAGTTTCAATTTCATTGTGTTTTGTTTAAATTCAACTAGGCCAATCTTGAGTGTTTGTTTTTGTGTTTTCCTTTATTGTATTAGTTAGTTTTTGCATCTTAGAGTAGGAATTCACATTTGCACACATTTCTGGCACACCCGGTGGGACCCATGTCATGGTTCTACTTTACTTTTCCCTGTTGTTTGAATTTTGCAAGTTATGGGTTTATGCACAGGGGCGAATCTGCCCCCGACAGGTGAGTTTGCTTGATACAGGGGTGAAATCGCTTTGTAGATAGGCGAACTTGCTTTTGCCTTTTTAGCAAAAGGGTGGACTTGCACAAGTTGTTGGTCATAGAGGCAGACTTGCATCAAATCAAGTTGAATAGGCGAGGTTGCTGAGTACATAGGCGAACACAAACAAGTTACAAAGGTGAGATTGTATATGCCTTTCCACTTGAATGAGAGACTGTGAATTCGCCTATCCCGTAAATAGGCGACCTTGCCCCAAGAACAAGGGTGAATTCGTCTTACATAGAGGCGAATTGGTAACAATCCAGAACCTTTAATTTTTTGATTTGAGCTACAATTTGATTTTGGTTTTAGATACTAACCAACTAACTTGTTTGTCGGTGATTTGTGGCATTTAACTAATGGTTTGTGCAGCTTGTCCCCTCACATTTGATGAAGACCGGTGGTGAAAACTATTGACTTATTTTATGTAGGACGATCAGTCGAAGATCCTAGTTAGCTTTGTATGTTGTTTTTCACACTAATCTAGGCACACGTAGGATTAATTAGAGGGTCAATTAACTTTGTTTGTTGTGTTTGGGGGCAAATTGTTGACGTATCCACTCCCCTTGCACCTTTCAGTGATCCTAGGTGACAAGAAATTACAATTTGTTCCACTCCAGTCCAGTCTACCCAGACAGTGCTAGTGCATCTAAGCTCTCCCCTTGTGCTACGTGCGAGCCTGGGGACCAACCAAAATGTCTAGTATTTCCTTCCTTTAGCAACACCTACTTGAGATTCGATCACTTGAGGGACGATTCCAACCACGTGTTACCAGTGGGGTATATAAAGGTGGGAGAGCTAAAGCTATACCCCAATCCAATCATGGCATGTTTAGCGAAGTGTCAAAGCTAGGGTGATACCTAGATAAGATGTGTAGGGTTGGTTTGAGTTTCCAGCACCTTGTTGGGGCTCTCAATCCGCATGTGTGACAGGCTTGTGTGCATAGTTGTGCCTCACGTACCTAGCATATATCAAGGATGCACGAGATAGCCTTGTTTATCCTAGATAGAGACTTTTGTTTAAGACGTGACTTGGTGTAGTGCAGGGGGTGAGCACCATACCTTGAAGTTACTCACCACGTACTCCCTTGGGTTGAGATAGAAATCCTCGTGGTGGACTACGGTAGTCTCCAAGAGAGTGTGAAGGTGAGCCTGTGGGTATCAGGACATAATAACCTAAGCAAAATAACCCTAGACAGAATAACTCGGTCACAATAACCCAAGGACAAGATAACCCAGGGTCATAATAACCCATGGAAAAAATAAGTCATGGTCAAAATAACCCATGGAAAGAATAACCTGTGGTCATTTTAGATCAAACTAGTAAACTAGAAATGACATAAAATCAATTAGAACATTATAATTTAGATATTTTTCCAATTCTAATGCCAAATTTTTGCTCCAATTTGCACTGATATCTCTTGATGTGCCCAAATGATCATAAATAGTCACAAAAAAATTAATTTTGGAATAAAGTTTTTTAACAACATACATGTAATTTATAAATTTTGTTTTCCTTTCTCCATATTCTTACGGGGATATTTTGTCCATGGGTTATTCTAACCACAAGTTATTTTGGCTTGGGTTATTATGACCCTGGGTTATTTTGTCCTTGGGTTATTGTGACCAGCTTATTTTGTCCAGGGTTATTTTGGTTGGGTTATTACATCCTGTAACCATCTTATACCTCTGTCATCTCCAACATCATCTTCATCTTCATATTTCTTGCCTAATTTATCCACCAATATGGTTTTCTCTTATTTTTTGTTAGCTTACATATTCATGTCTCAGATATGCATCCTCCTGCTTAAACTGAGTTGATATGAATGGGTTCTTGCTGACTATTCTATGATTGAAAATAGGTACCCAACTGTCTCTGCTTTTTATCTTCATAGTTCTATGATTTTACTAATTGATATCACTACTAATTTAGCTTGGGTTTAGTTTCTTGTCATATACCTTTCATGCGACCACCTTAATTCTTTACGTTTTGCTGTAAGTTTATAAAGTTCATCAGCCTCCCCATTTGCCTCCCTATACACATGTTTGATGGTGAAACATTCAAAGTATTCTAAAATGGCCATTATTCTATCCAACAGTGCTTTTAATCTCCAATTAGGAGTCATTGTTGTTCTGGTTGCATTCACCATAATAGCTGAATCTCCTTCCACCTCTATCTTCCTTATTCCCTTCCTTTTACATTCAACTAGTCCAATGTGTAGAGCACTAAATTCTACTATGTTGTTAGTATCTATTGGAAGAGGAATCACTATTTTTCCTATGGTAGATCTCCCCTACTATCTCTGATTATGCATCTTGCTCCAGAGGGACCAGGATTTCCTCTTGATGCCCTGTCAAAATTTAACTTCAACCATCCCTCTTGTGGTGGGATCCATGTTGCTTGTTCTCTTTTTCAGTCGTTATTCCATGAGAAAGAAGGAACTTTGAGTCCTGACCACTTAAATCTCATTCTTCCATCCCATTCGGTGAAGTTGCCCTTGATGTTGGGTATTAATGCTATCTTTCTATTCATATTCTCCACAATTGAGCTTTCAATTATGTTAAGGAATGATTCAACCCATCTTGCTTTGTTATCAAAAATCCTCCTATTCCTCTCCTTCCAAATTTCCCAAATTAGTGTTGAAGGGCTAATTTCCCATAAGCCACTTAGTAGTCCATCCTTGGCCCTAATTGGCCAACTTCGGAATAGTGAAATGATATCATTAGACAAGGTTGTAATCCAACCCAACTTGGCACAAAGCCATCTCCAACATTTTCCCAAGAAAAGGCAATTTAGGAGGAGATGGTCTATACTTTTTTCCTGAGCTTTGCAAAGAACACACCTTGAAGGGCCTGCAAAGCCCATTTTCTTAAATTTCTCTACTGTTAAAATCTTCTTTTTTGTTGCTAGCCAAGAGAAAACTCCTGCTTTTGGTATAATTTTATTACTCTAGAATAGTTTATGTGATATGCCCAAGTCAATATTCTCCTCTTGACTAACCAATAAGTTATAAACTTCCTTTGCACTATACTATCTGATCTTGGATGCCACCCAAATAAGCATATCATTTCCTTGCTTGAACACTAATTGTTTGTTCTTTAATACTTCTTTTAACTGAAATATCTCATTATGAGGTACTGGAAGTCCATAAAAGATTTTCCATTCCCATCCAAAAGTTGGATCTCCATCTAGGAAGTTGACATAGTCCCTAATATTTTCTCCCCAATTTTGTTTGAGCCAAGTCTTAGTGCTTTCAATTGTTATGGAACTGTCTATACTCGAATAACCTCCCCATAAGTCTTCTCAGAATAAACATGATTTGCCATCATGCACATCCTAAGATGCAAAATCTGCCACAAAAGCCCTACATTTTAAGATGAAGTTCCAAATCCTTGACCCCTTGGGTGGATTGCCAACTCTTATAATGTCCCTTGGCTCTCCAACATTTAAGTATTTGGTCTGTAATAGCCTAACCCATCTTGACTGAGGATCTTTGATCATTCTCCAAACAAGTTTAGCCCCCAAAGCCTGATTTTTTTTGTCATGGTTTCTAAGTCCCATTCCTCCTAAAGATTTTGGTTTACAAATTTTTTCCCAAGCTATAAGGGCAATTTTATTTTTCTCTTTTGTGTTCTGTCAAAAGAATTTTCTCATTTTTTGAATTATGAAAGCATTCATACCTGTTGTTAGTGCCAAAAATGATATGAGGTATATTGGTAGTGCTAATATTACTGCTTGGAGCATAACTAATCTGCTTGCCCATGATAACCATTTCCCTTTCCATGAGTTTATCCTTTTATCCAATTTTGACTTCAATGGGTCTCATAACTTTGAATTTTTGAGCCCCTTATCAATAGGTACTCCAAGGTATATATAAGGTAAAGTTCCCTTCTTGCATTTTAGTATGGTGATAATCTGTGTTTCTTCTGCTTGAGTAGTTGAAAAGAAATAAACTTTTGATTTTTCTCTGTTAATTGCTTGTCCAAATGCTTTCTCATAAGACCATCATAAGACCAAAGTATCTCTTGGAATCTTCTCTTGTAAAGAATATTATTGAAGTGCATCATTTAGTCTTTATTATATAGAATAAATTTGAGAATTCAACTCATTTGCAACCCAAGCCATGAGAAAAATAAAATATGTAGGAAGTTCCAACACACCATCACCACAAGGAAGCCCCACGCTGCAAGAGGTCATAGATCATTTTGTCGAAATAAACATTAAAGGCGAGAAAGATAAATTTATGGAAGACATTAAAATTTTGTTTCAAATAAATACCAGAAAGGTTGTATAAATTTATTTCAATTGACAAAGTTAAAAAAATATGATGAGAGGTTTTAATTCATTTGTTGTTTTGCAGCTGCGTGTGAATAAATATGATCAATAAAAATCTGCAACATACCAGTGAAACATTAAATTGAATGAATCTAAATTAAAAGAAAAAACCAGTGTAACCCAACAAATTCTTCAAAAGCGTTCCATTGTCCTCTATCTCCAAGGATTCTTTTGATGTCCTTTTGCTCTCAAATTGCATAGCAAATAAGCTCAGCAGAATAGACAACCTAGAGAATGAGATTAAATGGAAGATGCAAGAATACTGGATTCCTACACTAAATGATTACTTGCTAAAATAAATGGTATGATTCTAGAATGCTTATGTTAAGATTAATCTAACATGATTGTTATGATGATTCTATGCTAAAATGCTATGATAATGAAATTAGAATGCTAAATGCCCAAAAGATTGCTAGAATGCTTGTTTACAGTTTATGCAAAGTTCTCTCACAAATTGCACGATAATCTAGACTAGCTTTGATAGTGCACATGAGGCCCTATTTATAGATTTTTTTCGAGGCTTGAGCTCAGTTGGCATGGATCAATAGTCAAGATTTGATCTGGCAAGATGAATGGTGAGATATTGAAAAGCTAGAGAAAAAGGATGAAAGTTGGAAAGAAAGATGAAAAAAATCTTTTAAAAAGATGGGAAATCTTCTAAAAAGATTGGAGATGCTTTCCTCTCAAAAATCCATTTTCATTCAAAATAAATAAAAATGCTAATTTAGTTTTGATTTTTTATTTAATTGAGAGTTGAGGATAAATCTTCAAATTAAATATTAAAAATATTTAATTATGTGTGACATGGAGATTTTTGATATTTCCAATTAAATATTAAAAATATTTAATTAACTGTGACATGAAGATTTTTGATATTTCCAATTAAATATTAAAAATATTTAATTAAATGTGACATGAAGATTTTTGATATTTCCAATTAAATATTAAAAATATTTAATTAAATGTGACATGAAGATTTTATGATGTGAAAAGAATTAATTTGAATTAAAATTCAAATAAAGGGAAAGATGATAATTAAATTAAATAAGTTATTTGAACCTATTTAATAAACTAAGATGGAATGACTTTAATAGAAGAATTTAGAAGATGAACAATATAAATAAATTATTTAAATTTATTTATATGTAGGATGAATTAAAGATTAATTAAATAACTAGTGTTTAATTAAATGCTAGATCATGTTTAATGTGACCAATTTTAGGTGTATACAACATACTCCACCTACAAATCTTAATTGGGGTTATTTTATCAAAAGCAGAGGCATTTTTTTGTAGTTTACTACCGAGCATATAGAAAAAATTAAGTCTAAGGTGAGATGGATGGCACATTCTTTTTTTCCTATTTTCTTAGTCTATTTGTCTAAACTTGTAAAATTGAACTACAAGAGTTGAGAGAAGGAACAAAATTTGTCGCACAAGTACTTCAACAAATTGGCCAAGTGCATTGGGTCATTGCAGGCCTATCAGCTATAGCATATTTAGTCTCAAAACGTGCAAAATTACGTCAGAACAAAATTAAATGTGAACAACTTTTACAAGAAATGATAACACTTGCAATGAAGACAATGGTGTTAAGACATCTTATTAATTTAGAGAAGGAAACTTTTGAAATAGCTCTTCGATACATCATAGAGGGATTAGTGTGTTGTGCCATGCAATACGAATTTGGAAAGTTTTCTAAGTTAGTCAGTACATCGTTTCCTTCACATTGTTATATACTCTATTTTACTAATTTTATTTTTCCTTCTCTTTTTATCGCCATTAATTTTTTATGTTGCAGATATTTGAAATCAACTATCAGCTCTGGGAGATTGACTAAAATTCGTGCCAAAATAAATAAATTTCAACAAAATTTAATTCTCAGGGCAGGAGTAGAAACATTGAAAAACACACTGGTTACACAGAAAAGACTACCTCAAAGATATCCAAATGAGGTAGGTAAATAAAAACAACAGGAGCCAAGTTTGATTTGGCTTTACATTTTAGACTTTGGATTTTGTATTGATTCCAATCTTTTAGCTACCTGGGCTATCGTGTAAAACATAGCTTAATTTTGGCGTTTTATTTCCATTTGTCATTAATTTCTTTCATTTTGTAATAGAGATTCTAAGAATAGGAGCCAAGGTTGATTTTGCTTTACATTTTGAACTTGGATTTTGTATTTGATGCTAATATTTTGGCTACCCGAGCTGTTGTGCAAAACA
Source organism: Sequoia sempervirens (assembly GCA_007258455.2). Lineage (NCBI taxonomy): Eukaryota > Viridiplantae > Streptophyta > Pinopsida > Cupressales > Cupressaceae > Sequoia > Sequoia sempervirens. The sequence continues at coordinate 647,329,260 of VDFB02058242.1, read as the reverse complement.
TGCTTTATATTGCTTAATTTTGGTGCTTTGGTTTCCATTTGCCATTAATTTCCTTGATTTTATAATAGAGATTCTAAGAACAGGAGCCAAGGTTTTTTTTTTTTTAGACTGCAGGAATCAGGTAGCACGACCCCCTATAAACTGCAGTGCGCTGGGTAAAATTTTTAATGTGACCGGCGGTGCTGGCGCGACACGCCCTCTGGTACCACGAGGGTGGGGGAGACTAGACCTTGTGACCAACCTCCTGCAACAGGAAAGATTTAGCCAACCGAGCTAGGGCCCCAACCCCTAGTTAGAACAAGAGCCAAGGTTGATTTGGCTTTATATTTTGGATTTGGATTTTATATTTGATGCTAATCTTTTGGTTGCCTGGGCTGTCATACAAAACAAATAGAGATTCTAAGAATAGGCGCCAAGGTTGATTTGGCTTTACATTTTGGACTTGGATATTGTATTTGGGCTGTAACATGAAAGATATTTATACTGCTTAATTTTGATTTGGCTTCCATTTGCCATTAATTTTCTTGATTCTGTAATAGAGAATTCTAAGAACAGGGGCCAAGGTTGATTTGGCTTTACAGTTTTGGACTTGGATTTTGTATTTGAGGCTAATCTTTTGGCTGCCTGGGCTTTCATGCGAAACATGCAAGATATTTATACTACTTAATTTTGGTTTGGTTTCCATTTGCCATTAATTTCCTTGATTCTGTAACAAAGATTCTACGAACATAAGCCAAGGTTGATTTGGCTTTACATTTTGAACTTGGATTTTGTATTTGATGCTAATCATTTGAGTGCTCGAGTTGTAATGCAAACATGTAATTGTTGTTCATTTGTTGATAGTTTAAACTTGATTCTGAAATAAGGTTTCAAAGAATATATGACATTGTTTCTTTACTTTCGTATTCTAGATTTGGATAGTTCAATTTATTCTATTATTTTTGGGCTACTATGGCTTTGTTCCGTGTATGTGTGTTTGTTATTACAGTTCATTTGCATATTATATGTGTTGATTTTGTAACTGTATTTAAAGCAACAATTTATACAAATTGTTGATGTCTAAGTTGATTTTATTTATTTAGGTTGGGGATGGGTGTGGAACACTAGAGTTTGAAATGGGGTGTTGTTGATGATGGAGGGTTCATTTGATTGTTCAGTGATTATTCCATCTTATAAAGATCTGATGTTCAGGTTGATTGAAGTTGCATTAATTTTGTTTCGTGGTTCCTACATTGAAGATTGTATGATTGTAGTGGTGTTGTGTATTTTTATGGGAGTAAGGATTAAGGTTTGATTGGGATATGTGTGATGAGAGTATTCATTTAATTGTTTCACATGAATTATATTTTGTAAAATTCTGATGTTTAGGTTGCTTTTCGTTCATTCAATTTTATTTTGCAGTTTGCAAATTGAAGATGTGTGAAATTAGTATAAATTGTGTGTGTTTTCTTTAGGGGCGTGGGAGTGGGATTAGTAAGGGATTAGAGTTTGAATTGGGGAGATTGTGGTAAAGAGGGTTAATTTGACTGCTTATGTGACTTTATCTTTTAAAGGTTTGATGTTCAGGTTATTGTTGCAACTTCATTTTTTTTAAAGCAACTTTCATATGAGAGATTGTCTGAGCTTTGTATGTATTAGAATTATATTTGCATGAACATAATACTTGTTTGATTGTTTTGTGTGACTTTGATGCAACTATTTCTTGACTATTGTCGATCTATTGTAGATTTGCGTAGTAGTCTTCATAGGAGTAAAATTAGGTGTTAAATTACTCTGTTTTGGACTGTTGTTACTTTGTAGTTTACGTAGGAGTTAAATTAGGGGGTTTTTTAGTTAAATTAGGGGTTTTCTTTGGTGGAGAAAGGGCATAACTAATCACATAGGAATTATCTTTTGGAAAATGTAATGATCAGATTCTAAATAATGAAAATAGAGTATCTCCTTATTTTCTTTTATTTTTGTTCTATTATGCTTATTTCCTTTGTTATACAAAGGGTAAATATTAATTTGCAAGATTTGAGGATTTACCTGCATCAGACTTGCAACTTGTGTGTAAGGGTGAACATTAATTTGCAAGATCTAAGGATTTGTCTACATGAGACTTGCAACTTGTGTGTAACAAAGTTGTTGGAGCCTCTAATAATCCTCACTTGAGGTTTGTGTGCTCTAATTAATGGAAATTTAAAAATGTTCTTATATACAGTTGGGATCGAGGAGCAACTAAAAGTAGTAAGCTCACTCGTCAACATGGAAGATCGCTCATTAGTTGTTGTCATTCTTTGGGGCTTAGGTGGTATTGGAAAGTCAACTATTGCACAAGTTGTTGTCTCCACAATAGATAGAGACATTTATAACTATGCTAGAATACAGTTAGATTCAAATTCTAAAAAAAATAACTATAAAGAAATACAACAACAGATTTTGAGTGATGCCTTTCCAACTTATGAGGGTGGAAGAAAATTAGACTTGAGAGATGATGCAGATGGTAGGGATCACATAAAAAGAGGCTTTTAAAAGTGAAGAAAATAAGTATGTATTTTTATTTATTGATAATGTTTTGAATACTATAGACTTGGAGAAAATATTGTCGGAAGACTTGCAAAGTCTTCCAGAGGGTAGCAAAATACTTGTTACAACCAGAATTTTGAGTGTCATAGAGGTGCTTCGTGATCATGGCCTTAATTGCAAGAATTATTCTGCCAAAGCTCCCTTTAATGATCATTTGGTGACACTTATGTGCAAAGACCTTGTAAGTGGTGATTCTATTGATGTGAATGATGATCTAGAAGAGATTATCCAACTTTGCGAAGGATTTTCGCTGGTTCTGAAAATGGTTGGTAGTCATTTGTGAAGGCGGAATTATAATCCAAACCATTGCAAATTAATACTTCAAAATTTGAAGGAAGGACGAACAATGAAAGAAGCGAACCTCACTGCTTGTTTGATTTTGTATTTGGCACATTGGAGGGGTCTACTCAAGAAGTGTTTTTGGACATCTGATGTTTTTTAATGAAAATTAGCTTTGTAGACATGTAGAGTACATTATGGGGGTTGAGGAATTTGCAACCCTTGTAGATGCAATATTGATCACCACGGTGGTGAAGACAGACAAGGAGATGTTGTCTATTCCTAATCTCATTCGGTCAATAGGGCTAAGCAGGGAAAAATCGAGTAGAATTTTGAATGAAAACTCCTGGTTTGAAGTTGAAAAGGATGAGGTATATTTCAAATTTTTTATTATTAGATGGATAAAATGAATAATATTTAAGCTCATTGTTAAATAATACTCGTTGACTATTTCACAGATAGAACTAATACTATTTCAACTCATTGTTAAATAATACTTGTTGGTGTTAGAGTTTCGTAGGCCAAGCTAAAATGAATTAAAGGAGTTTTGATTGAAAACAAAGCTTCCATGATTGAGAAAAGAAAACTTATTTTGATGAAGGACACATTAAGAATTATGTCATGGAAGGGTGGCATCAACGTTGGCGCAATAGATGCACTGACATTGCCAAAGTTAAGATGTCTTAGAACAGATACTGATATTTGTGGACTGGATGTAGAAGCATTTAATAAATTGGTTTTTTTGGAATGTGAGAAGCTTCCCACTAAACTGAAAGATCATTTGAAGGTAAGTTTTGAATATGATAACATACATTCTTCCATTTCATTTTGGTTATCACTTTTTTAAAATTGTTGTGTTGGTCTATTGATAAATGATGTTGATAAAAGATACTGCATGGAGTGCAACACAAAAATTCCACAGCTTTTGCATGGAATAGAGAATGAACTTTAGGCACTATTTTAGATAGTTTGAATAACTTAATTTAAGAGAATTTTCCATGCAATTAGATAGTTAAGTTTTACCAAATTGTTGTTAACCGAATAATAATGTATCATTGAATTTAGTTAACAAACTCTATTTTCAAGTTTATCTGCCAATTTCAAAGAGTTGTGAGATGCATGATAGATGCTACAATTTGTTTTTGAGAGGCTGCAAGCATTATTAATAATTCACCTTTGTGTTGCTTTCTATAAGTCACAATAAAAAGTGTAACAGTTATACAGACCTAAAAATATATAGAATTTTATTATGAAGAGTTCACTCAAAATTTATATGGCTCTATTTTTCATGATTGTTGTGAGTGATTTTATTTGCTTATGTTGTTTATTATTTGTTGTTATAATGTATTTTGAACAACTGGTTAAGGAATTGGGTTTGTAGAGATTCTTCATGATCATGATGAGTTTATGTTCTAACAATGAAATAGTAAATCTTTGTGTAGTTACCAGAAAGTTTAAGGTTGATAAAAGTTGGGAGACAACCAACTGAAATGTAGGAATTATCAAAAACAGTGCCAAATTCCTCCTTGGAAGAATTACCTATAGAATTTGATGACAAAATTGTGTCTGAAACAAATGATGGAAAAAAAAAGAAAAACAAGAGCGCCAAAAATGTTGTTAACAATTTTATTCAGTGTTTAAATAAATTGGCACATTTTGAAGTGATTAATTGGTGGTTGGATGTGAGTGAGCTACCTGAGCAACAGTGTAGGTTACTACAACTGAGTACTCTGTGTGTGGGAGGTCTAGATTAGAGTGTGTAACATATTTGTTTGGCCAACTTACAACTTTAAGCGAGTTGTATTTACATGAGTGCAAATTATTAGAAAAATTGCCATCTACCATTGGTCAGTTGATGACTTTAATAGTGCTAGATTTATCAAGGTGTCAAAGTTTGAAAGAATTGCCAATCATCTTCCAAATTTAAGAAAGTTGTATGTAACCGAGTGTTTAGCTTTCAATAAGTTGCCTTCCACCATTGGCCAATTTACATCTTTAAAAGAACTGGAAATAAAAACTTGTAGGAGCTTGAAAGAGTTGCCTTCCACTATTGGCCAGCTGGCAACTCTAACAAAGTTGGTTTTACTTGAATGTTTAGGATTGGAAGAATTGCCTTCTACTATTGGCCAGCTGACAACTCTAACAAAGTTGGTTTTACTTGGATGTTCAGGATTGGAAGAATTTCCTTCCACCTTAAACAATCTCAAATGTCTGGAATATCTAGATATTTCTTATTGTGATTCTTTGGAATCAGATGTTTGTCAGAGGGATGATAACATCAAAATTGTTAAAAAAGTGAGCATAATTGTACTGATTGTCAAAAAGACAAAATATTGAAAGTTATTCATTCATAGAGAGGGATTTCAAATATTATGTTTGCATTGCTCACCACAATGCACTTAGGGGAGACAACCCAGTAGTTGAGCATGCTCCCTTTATGTTATATCTGACATTTTCTTAGTTACATGATGAGATTGTTTTCTTAGTTACATGATGAGATTGTATATAATTTACTATACTGATTGTAAAAAGACAAAAAGTTGAAAGTTATTCATTCATAGAGAGGGAAGTCAAATATTATGTTTGCATTGCTCACCACAATGCACTTAGGGGAGACAACCTAGTAGTTGAGCATGCTCTCTTTCTGTTATATCTAACATTTTCTTAGTTACATGATGAGATTGTTTTCTTAGTTACATGATGAGATTGTATATAAGTTACTATACTGATTGTAAAAAGACAAAAAGTTGAAAGTTATTCATTCATAGAGAGGGATGTCAAATATTATGTTTGCATTGCTCACCACAATGCACTTAGGGGAGACAACCTAGTAGTTGAGCATGCTCCCTTTCTATCATGCGATTGTATATCAGTTTCTAGTTTGTAATGTTGTTGTTGATGGTGTTATATCAATTGCCTAACTCTAAGTTAGACTCTAAGAATACATGAATATTGTAACACAACTCACCCGAGAGGGGGGTGAGTTAGCAGAGTTAATAAAACTAGTCCTTTAAATCTCTTTAAACCAAATTAGGAGATTATGTAGAGAGACCAATCACACAAAAATTCATACAACACCAAGTGTACATGGAAAAATCAGTATGGGAAAAACCACGAAGAGAATAGTTGCTTGAGTCTACTGCTCAAATCTAACCTCACAAGAAAAACCTCATTGGTTACAAAGTTTAAGGGCACCAACCCTAAGGAGACACCGATCCCCTAATTTAAGAGCACCAAATCTAAGGAGACACCAATCCCCTAGTTGAGCACCAACTTAGAAATCTGATGGTGCCAACTAATCATACAAAAAGGAGCTACAACTCCAAATTACATAAGTGATTCAAAAAAATCAAATTCTCCGTTGCAAGTCTAATTTGCAACTGTACATTTACTTCTTCTCTACTTTGTTTTGATTTTCAAAACAACCTATGTTATCTGCTGCTATAGGAACACTCTTCTACCTTTGTTGTTGTTGCAATTGTAGTAACTCATCCCTCTCTCTTCTCTTACTCTGCTTCAGCTCTATTAAATATTTCTACCACTCATTTGAGCTTCATACACACTTCATACTCTTTTAGTTTGTATGTCTTTGAGTGTGTGTAAATCTTCATGTTATCAAGAAGATCATTTCTAAATGTTAGGTCTTCATTTTTTATGACCTATTCCGCCATTTTTCTACTCTATATCAAAATCATAACCATAACTTTGATATGTAGTTCTGATGCAAAATAAATGCTTGTTCTGCACAAGTTTTGTATAATTGAACTATATTTTATCTTTATCACTGTCTATATATCCATGATGTTACTTAACCAATCAAACTTCATCTTTCAGTTGTTGTGGCATATCAAATTTCTTCCTCTGTGTTGAGTTCCACCGACTAACCATTCAAACCATTGCCTGACCATTGTGATGTTACAACTTTGAATGCCAACCTTTGATCTTTGTCTTCATTTCATTATCTAATGGTCCTCATTGATAGGATTCAACTTTAAAACATAGTCATTCGATCAACTCTACTTTGAATATATGCTATTGATCTTCTATTGCATGCCTTATGCTTGTCGCAACTTTGTTTCAGGCTTAAGGAGCCATTTTTGTGTTGTATGAAACATGAGCGATGCAATAAAAACTCACTACCTGTTTTCTTGACGTCACACTCCAATTTTTATCACACATCGCAAATTCGCTATGTGCATAAAGGATTGAAAATGTGATACAAATAATTCATGCATTGCAATAATGAGTCACCACCTATTTAAGTCAACACCACCGTGTATACAAGTCATTATTTTGCATATCACAAATATGACTTTGTCTTTTTGATTCACAACTACGATGTGAATCAATTGTGTGATGCAATAAGATATCACCATATGTCTTTGTTATGTCACATTCCACTACCATCGCATATCAAAAGTTTGCCTTGTGTGGTTAAACATGAAAACTCAATGCAAAGAACACATTCTTTGAAATCAGTAGCTATCACGTAGTCTTCAATCTTCATCGCATATTGCAAGTTTGCTTTGTGCTTGGAGAATGTAAAATGCAATGTGAAGAGAGGTTGTGATGAATAAATATTAAACGTCTGAATTAGGAAGTATAAAATCTCCAATACTCTATCGAGCCGATAATTCTTAGGACAAAGGGGCTAGTTACACGATGACATTGAAAACTTAATTTATAACTTAAATGACTGAATACCAAGTATTGCCAATCAACGTTGAAACATAACTCTGTGAAGGCGAAATGGCTGAGACCTAGGGTTTTTGCTACTAAACCCTAATTATGCTAGAGAACAATATGTTATTGATCATACCACTGGAATCCTCTTAAAAAACCCATATCAAATATGTCGTTTGTTTTCACCACAACCATTTGGAAATGGCCTTTGCAATAACATGAAAATATTTGGAACATTTGAGCAACTTTGCAATATTTGCAAAACATGCTCTTCTCTCCTTCATATTTCACTACTCTTTCTATGGCATATCCTCTGACATCCATGGCATGTAAGATGCCAATATATCCATTCTTTGACATCACATCAATTGACTTTTGACATCAATGACAACATTATGCAACCAAATCTCCCCCTTTGGCATTGATGGAAAAACTTAAATGCTTTCTACCAATTGTATATGAAATGCTATGTACCAAGAGTACCAATTGAACAATCATATATCAACATGAACCATGTTGGAAACTATTTTGCACAACAACCATATGATTATTTGCATTCATAACTCCCCTTTAGATATATCTCTACTTTTGATTTAAAACAAAGGAGAATTTGTTACAAATTTCTCCCAAAACTTGCAAACTCAAAGCATTTTTCTCAATTTCTCCTTGTTTTTCATCAATGACAAAGGAACACTTTCTAGACACCTAGCTTCCACTAATGTTCTCCCCCTTTGGCATGTTATGCAAAGAGAAACAGTGTGTCCAATCTACAACCATCAAGTCATTAGAAAATTGTAAAATAGTGCATACTTGACTTGACTTCTCTCTTTCCTTCCAAGGAAGAATAAAACTTCTATGAATCTCCCCCTAGATTGATGTCCTATCACTATTGTTAGTGATGTAATTTGAGAGCAAGTACTCCCAGTTTCTATATTAAGTACTCAAATTTCTCTTTGGGAAGAGATTTGGTAAATATGTCTGCAAATTGTTCCTTAGTTGGAACATATTCCATTGTGACTTTGTGATCTGCTACCTTTTCTCTTAAAAAGTGATATTTGATTGAAATATGCTTAGTTCTAGAATGCATCACTGAATTATTTGATATATTAATAACATTTGAATTATCACAAAGAATAGAGATAGGGTCTTTGTACTCTACCTTGATGTCTTTAAGTGTTTGTTTCATCCATAATACTTTAGTACAACTTGTTGTTGCTGCCACACACTCTGCTTCTACCATTGAAAGAGTAACTGACTCTTTCTTCTTGCTTAACCATGAAACAAATTTATTTCCTAAGAAAAATGCACCACCACTAGTGATTTTTCTATCTACACTTCCTTCCCAATCAACATCTATATATGTTGTCAAAGTAAAATCTTCACCTTTGGGATACCATAGTCCATAGTCAATTTTACTCTTGATTTATCTAAAAATTCTTTCCACTGCATTGACATGAGACTCTTTTGGAGCAGCTTGAAATATTTTAACCATGCATACTAATCGCATAATTTCAAGTCTTTATGTTGTTAGGTATAAAAAAACTACCTATCATTGATCTATACATAGTTTGATTTGCATCAAGAGAGTCATCTGTTTTACTCCATCTACATCGATTTATCATTGGAGTACCTACTGGTTTGTTGTATTCCATGCCAAATTTCTTATGCATCTCCTTAGTATACTTGGTTTGAGATATGAATATCCCTTCATTAGTTTGTTATATTTGTAGACCAAGGAAAAATGAAATTTCTCCAAGCATGGACATCTCAAATTCGTCTAGCAAACTCTTTGCACATTTTATTGTTGCTACCACCACAAATGATGTCATCTACATAAACAACAACAATTAACATATGATCACCTTCTGATTTAAAGTACAAATTACTATCTACACATCCTTTATTGAATCCTTGTAGTTGTGAGTACTGATCTACTCTTGAATACCAGGCTCTAGGTGCTTGTTGAAGACCATATAGAGCTTTCTTTAGTCTACAAACATAATTATCTTCTATTGATAGTTGAAAACCATCAGGTTGCTCAATATAAAATTCCTCTTCTAGGTTTCCATTTAAAAAAGTAGACTTGACATCCCCTTGATAGACTTTGAAACTTTTTAAAACTCATAATGCTATAAATATTCATATAGCTTCTAATCTAACAACTGATGCAAAATGTTTCTTCAAAATCTCTACCTTCCATTTGTGCATACCCTTTACACACCAATCTAACCTTATTCCTTCTAACAACTCCATCCTCATTGAGTTTGTTTCTAGCAACCCATTTTGTACCTATTAAATTCTTATTAAGGGGTCTTGGAACCAATTCCCAAGTTTTGTTCTTTTCAATTTGGCTTAGTTCTTCTTCCATGACATTTAGCCAATTTTCATCTTTTCTAGCTTCATCAAAACTTTTAGGCTCAATTTCTAATATTAAAGAAAAATAACTTTCTCTTTGTTCTTTGAAAATATTCTCCTTGTTTAAACTCCATCTTTATTTGCAATAACGTGTTCAACTGAATGATCCTTTTGAACATATTTGATAGGTGCCTTTTCATTTTCATCTTTTGATTCTTCATCAACTATTTCTTCTTCAAACATTAATTTTTCTTCATAAACATCTTTATCAGGTTTAACATGTTTCACGTATTCATCAACCTTGACATTTATACTTTCCACAATTATATGTAGCCTCTTATTGTAACATTTATAGGCTTTTCTTTGAGTGGAATATCAAAGAAATATTCATTCATCACATCTTGAATGAAAGCTTCCCAAATTGTCTTCATCTCTTCTAATGTAGCATTTACTACCACATACTCTAAAGTATTTAACAGATGTAGGTCTACCATTCCATAGTTCATAAGGAGTCTTCTCACTATTTACCCTTGGTTGAACTCTATTCAAATTATATACTGCAGTGTGTATTGCTTCTCTCAAGTATACATCATTGAACTTGGATTCATTTAGCATTGTTCTAGCCATTTCCTTGACTCTTCTATTCTTTCTTTCAACAACTCCATTTTGCAGTGGATTCCTTGTTGCATAATATTGTGTTTCAATCCAATGTCTTTCACAATATTCCATGAAATCATTTCAGGTGAATTCTCCACCTTTATCATATCTTAAGCATTTAATTCTTCATCCAATTTCCTTCTCAACCATATACCTAAAGATTTTAAATCTTTCAAATGCTTGAGATTTGTCCTTCAAAAAGTTCACCCAAGTCGTTCTTGAGTAATCATCTATGAGTAACATGAAGTATCTTTCTCATTTTAATCCTTTTGTCCTTGTAGGACCAAAAAGATCAGTATGTACTAACTCCAAAAGTTTTTAAGTAACATATTATTTTGTTTGAAATTTAACCCTTGTCTTGTAACCTAGTCGACATTCTTTGCATGTAGTGTTTGCAGGTTTGGTTATCTTGGGCATATGTTTAACAACTTTCTTCAAACTTACCTTTACCGAGTTATCAAAGTTGACATGACTCATTCTTTTGTGCCATAACCAACTCTCATCAATCTGTCCTATAAGAATTTTTTTGTTATTTACTTCCTTGAGGTTATAAATGTTACATTCAATCCTTTTTCCTTTTGCAACTAGTCTTTCTGATTTAGCTTTCATTATCTTGCAGCCTTTTGTATTGAATGTGACTTTGTATCCATTATCACATATTTGACTAACACTCAAAAAATTATACTTTAATCCTTCAACATAAAGAACATTATGCGTAGGAAGTTTTCCATCTATGCTTAGAGTACCTTTACCACAAATTCTTAATTCAGTATTGTCTCCCAAACTAACAGTCTCTTCTTTGTAGCTACTTAGTTTGATAAACTTGCTCTTATCACCAGTCATGTGTTTAGAGAAACCACTATCTATAACCCATAGTTTTTTATTTTTTGCATGGAATGCAATTTGAGAAATCATTGATTGTGCAGCCTCTTGATCTTTCTATTTCCATATTTTCTTGGATTTCTTCTCTTTTTTAGAAACTTGTGAATCTTTATTCACCTTGTGGACTACTTCTTTCCTTTTACCTTATTCTCTTGTCTTTACAAAGTTTTCTCTACAATTTTTAGCTATATGACCAAGATTGTTGCAATTATAGCATACAACATTCGTATCTACTAAAAGAGCAAATGAATTTCTAATTACAAAACTTATTCTCCTTTTGGGCATCTCTACATTCACTAGTCCTATGACCAAACTGATTGCAGGTATAACAATAACCATAGAAACATGAAAAATACCTTTCCATAGTATTTCTCTCACCCTTGTGAAACAATCAACATTAACTACTTTTGTGTTTTGATTCTTCTTCAAGTTCTTAGTGACAGGTTTGTTAACCTTCTTATCTATTGTAGGCTTCTTTTCTCCAACATCTCTCTTCAACTCAACAATATCTTTATCTAATTTTTCATTTTTAGAGGCATTGCAAGATTTCTCATACTTTCTTTTAGACTTCTCTTCTGCTTTGAAGTTCTCATATAAATTTCCAGATTTACTGGTAGTAGGACTTTTACCTTTCTCAAATCCCAAAGCAGACTTTTCTTTTGCTAGCTTTTGTGAGTTTATTAACTCATCAAGTATCTCAGAGCCTCCTTCCAACTTCAAACCCTAGCTAATCTAGTATTTATCATTTTTAAAATATTTTCTCAGAGAAACTACTTCAGCTTTTAGCTTCATGCATTCATCAGAATTAGATTGTAGTTCAGACTTGACTACATCTTCTATTATCTTGGATTCTTCAACTTGAGCCTTTAAACTGAATATATTTTGATTAGATTCACCAAGATTTTTAGATAGTCCTCAATCAATTTTTGTGCATGCTTCTTATCCTTTTTGTTCTCCTTTCTTAAGCTCTTAATCTCAACAAGAGAACTAATGAGTTCTCAATCAAGAACTACTTCTCCTTCTTCTTCCTCATTAGAAGCTTCAACTTCTTCATTTTCCCAATCTGCAAAGCCTTTTTCCAACCATAAGGGCACAACCTTGTTCATAATATAAGCTATCACTAACGTCAAATGAATCACTTTTATCTTGTGTGCATAAGCTCTTCTTCTTCTTTGGAAAGTAATATGTCTTCTTTTTACTATCCTCTTCTTGCTTAAAGTTATCCTTTTCACCACAAGGATATTTAGAAGCAAAATGACCTAACTTACCACAATTAAAGCATTTAAATGCTAACTTACCTCTGTATTTTTCAAAGCCTTTTCTTATTATTGTAATAAAGTTAGCTTCTTCTTCATCGATCTCTTCAGATCCAGATGTAGTAGTAGCCTAGACATTTATCATTGGCATGGTCCAATGACTACCTGTCATTGCTCAAAAATTGCAAAGGTTCTCTCTTGGGTGGGTCATACATAACATAAATCTCAATCTCAATCCACAGATACGCAAGCCTATACATAAACACATAAATATGGAATTGAATTACATAGACACATAAGAGATACATGGAACTAACATGACATGGAATTTACCCATCATATATACATATAATCAAATACCTATTATAAAGTAGTCAATAATCGCTTATTATATAAAAGCATATTATGTATTAAATACACAATATTATATTCCCCTAGGAATCGTTCATACCCATTCGGTACCCGTTCATCCTCAAACTAAAGCCTACTAAAGGGAGAAGGTCAAACTAATCAGGAACAACCCCAACCTTTGGAGTTATTCCCCTAAACCCTCCCCCTACAGACTTGAGGTCATAGAGGCATCCTTCGCCCAAGGACCACCTACTTTCTCGCTTGAAAACGAGTCAAATTCACACATAGTTCTCCTTACAAGATATCTCATAGGTTGCATATACATAGTTTCCCATCATCAAGGTTTACTAACACTCCCCCCCTTAAGGATATTGAGGTCTTGGGTCACAATCCTCCCATTTTATTTATAATCTTGTTTTTCGAGAATGTCTTGACTCTCTATCTTACAGGTTCATCTCAAGAATACCCACGCATCGATCACGACACTTTTTTCCACACATACAAAAATCTCAATTTAAACCTTACCATATTTATCATTCCTTATTTAATGTGAGCATCCCGAACCCCTTACAATTTGCTATCAAGGATATTGTGCCACATTTGGCATCCTGATGATAATAACATATATTTTTTAACATAGGGATCTACACATATTAATATTCTCTTACATAGGAGAATAATGATTCATTAGGTTTTGATAAGAATATTGTTATCCATGGTATATCTCTCCTAGAATTGATATTCAAGCATACCTGAGTATAGGTTGCCATGCTAACTAGAATCAATCTAAGAATCGGTCTATAGTAAAGAGTGTACCTCCCTTAATAATAGTAGTCAAAATATTTCTATCAAGCTTCAACTACATCAAAAGCCTTAACGTGGGTCCAAGTGAGGGTCAAGTATAACTTTCCTTTGTTCAAATTTCTAGCATGCAATAGTGATCAAGGATGAACATTTCCAATGATAAAATAATTCAGCAAAGGTGCCATGTTTAAATTAGAAGATGCCATACTGTATGATTAAAAATGATTGTCTCTTAGCCCAATCTCAACAACTTCACCAATTAAGGGATAGTTCCTTTTTATTTGATCATGCAATAATCTAGCACTAGTCCATTAGACCAGCATATGAAAACATAACCCATTAACAATATTACTAATAATATTCTTGATCTTCCAGTTTCATTTACCTTATGGTGTAACTTGTTATTCTTGTAAGTGCTTAGTTCTCAAACTAGCTAACTATTCATAAAGAGATGCTACATAAGATTTATCGCATAACTCAATCTCGATAACACTATCAAATTAATGATAGTTGCCTTCTAATTGGTGTACAATTTGTATTGCACTTCATTATAAGTTTAATAATAAGTACAATATCAAGGTTCCCATATTTAAGAGATTGATAGACATCATGTAGTCATAAAAATCATTTACCATAGTATCTGTGTGAACCCTTTTCCTAGTACCTGCAAAACAATATGAGTAAACAAGTTAAACAAGGAATTGCAAGCTAAAACAAAGATTCCCCATGAAATCCATTTACAACCTCAAACTAGGAATGAAAATAACAAAGAACACAATGAAAATGATAAAACAAAGATTAAATCCTAATTAGATGTGCAAACTCATGATCTCATGGGGGAATTGGTGCCAATTTGATGTGAAAATTGGCCCTTTCCCAATTCCTAAGATGCAATCTTTGAATGTTGAAGATGATGTTGATCCACTTTGATGAAAGATGAGAACTCCAAGCCAAAAATCTGCAAAACCTAGCTATGACTCAATGATAATGGATAAAATTCAAGAGATATTTGAGCATGGTAACTTTGCTTGGATTGTGGATGATCAAGTGACAATATGAGCATTTCATTTATAGGTTTTCAAGATGGATGAATGTCCAAATTTGAGCAATGTGGGACTAACATTCATCCAATGATATGATGCCACTTGTCAAGTTATGAATGGATGGAGGATGTGCAAGATTTGGGGTTTGTGCCAATAAATGCCAATATTTGAAATTCAAATTTGTTGAAATGACATGCAAGAGGGAAGGGAAAATGCAATAAATTCCACTTGGCTCAAGGCAAAAGGACATGTAAGATGAATTTATTGCCTTGTTGGATGTACATGTTGACTTGGAATTTTTGAATTCAAATTGAGAGAATATTCCAAAAGATGTCTTGTGAGGAAAATAGAGATTTAATAAATAAATTAAATCTATTTTCATGTGCAACTTGCATTATCTAGAGGATGTGACATGAGATGAAGTTAAATCAATCAAGAATTAATTAATTAAACAAAATATTAGATGATGTGACCTATTTGACTCAAATTTATGGATTTATTTAAATAAAATAAGAGAGGAATATGATAAGAGGCTAATTAAATAAGGATTTTGATTTATTTAATTAAAAGGGATGGTGTTAGATTAAATCAAATAAGGTTTTAATTTATTTAATTTAATGGACAGACTTTAGAGATTTAATCAAATAAATTGATTATTTAATTAAATAGGGATAATTAGATTAGATGGATTGATTTAATTAACAAAAGAGAGAGACTTAATTAGATAAAATGATTTATTTATTCAAGAGTGGAATATTGATGAATTTAATTAGATAGGGGAATTTGATTAAATAGTTAGACCGAGGGATGATTTAGGAAGAAACGATGTTAGTAAGTCAGGATCAGATGCACGATGTCAATCAGTATATTTTACGTGTCTACAGTATCAATGGATTATCAAAAGTAACGATTTTCAATATTAAAAATATTTTTGGTATAGTATGGTCGTAATGTCACTAAATGAAGTCAAACTCATACTAAGTAGATACCTTATTCCTAGTTTATAACAGGAGGGTACATTTACAACTAGAGGTTTAATCTACCCCTCTATTCCACCTTTTTCCATATAGAAACTTAAGAATAAGCATTGTCTCCCCCTCTTGTCTACAAGGAAGTCTAAACATAAAAAAAAGAAATAATTTAACCTTGAAAGGCTTAATCCATAATCATGAAAATATGGCATAGTTTGGACAGCTAGTTAAACCCAAATTCTTAGGTCTATTTATCCTTCCTTTCATTCATTTGTAAAGATATTATTTTATTAAAATCCTATATTCTTTACAATAGCAACCTTTAGCTTATAGGCTTAACGTTTTTCTGCAACACATGGCAGCTTTAAAACTACTCTTGAATCATACAACTATGGATGGAAGTTTAGATAAAATAGGGAATGATGATGTGTTAAGGTTATTGGTGTATTCTTTGCTCAATTCAATACATTTTGATGCAAAGGATTATTATGAGAAACCAATCAATGCAAAGTATTACATCCTTTACCACATACACCAACCAGGAGACATAATGTAGAATAGTTCCAAGTTCTTGATATATTACCAACATGTTTGACATATATTTATTCACACAATAATATTTATTAAAATATATATCTGATAACTAATCATTCACATATATTATATCATGTGGTGTATGATATCTATGCATGAATCTAGAGCTTCCATGATTAGGAGAGTTCATATTTGACCAAAGTTTACAAGCTTTAAAAGGACATCATTTTTAGCTGCTAGGATTGAATATACCCAGAAATGGGGAAATAGCCTCAATCTCAATAAAGAGTTTATTGGCTTCATATATCGTTTTAGTTCAATGCAAGATTTTTTTTTTAAATGCTAAAATAAACAAGCAATTAAGTTAACCAACTTACTTGGAAAAAGATGATGAAACAATTACAATCCAATCACTTGGAATAGGTCTGAGGACTCCACTAACTATTATATTCAAATCTTGAACATTGTTCATTGGCCTGGTAGGATCCAAAGACAACTTCAAATAGGAACTGAAGTTGGGACAACTCAATAAATCTCTCCTTGAAATAAAAACGAATAGATTTTTTCCTTCATAAACCCATGTTCATCCACACACCCATTTCTTTCCATGTAATATGAGTTATCATTTCACCCATATCTCATGCGTTTAGTATCCCACAACCAAAATGAGCATAGATGTAAGGTCCACATATTCATCATTCTCAAAATTCTCTTTCAAGATTACCCACGTCATTGCAGACAGGAAGGACACTGACCACTGTTGGAGAATTTGGATTTTGCACCTGCTAATGGCATCTTCCTCCGAGTTTCTCTATTATTTCTCTCATCCTCGCACCACTATACTCCTCTCCTCTACATTTTCTTTTGCTCAACCATTCAACTTCTCTCTCACATTGTCCGATCTTTTTGTCCTTCTCTTGTGCACTCTCTTTGATCCATCTTTTATGCATTCCACCTCCCGTGCTTTCATTTCTTCTATCTGGGTGATTTTATTTCCTTCCCATGCTCTCCTCTCCCACACACTTTCATTTCCCTTCATTCACTATTTATAACATAGGCAAAGCTTCCTATCAAAAGAAATGCATTCTTTCCTGCAAGTGTTTTGCCTCCATCTCTTCTATTTGAGTTTCCTAAATTGTCCCGACATTTTCTCCCTCTACTATTCACAGTCTCCCCTTTGCAAGCTATCTTCCAAGGCACTCACATCTCTTTGCTCCTATCTTCTCCAAAATATCTCAGCTATTGAATGGGAAATGAAGGAGGTTGTGATAATTTAAAGTCTGCATTTTTCCTTTATTTCTTTTCTCGTATGACTTGCCATAATGAATGGCCAAGGGAAGGAAAACTATTCCTCAATAAATGCATGACCATACCTTCACCCATTCCCTACACCATTCCTCATTAATTGTTGTTTATCTCTATTGATGCCAAAAATTTGCAAGGTAACAACCCTTTGTGGGAAACTCAGTTTATGTGGGACTTGTTGTGCTAAACTGAGTGACCTCCAGATTTTTAAAGAAGCCAACTTCTTCTGTAATTAGGGTTTTGGAATGTGAAATATAAGCATATATAAAAATAAAGGCTCTAACTAGGGCGATATGCCAGAATTTAGATAAAATACATGATAAACCTATCTTTTGGATATGGTCTAAGGGCCCACTTAGCAATTTACCATGTCCTAGAATAAAAAAATTTAAGGATTGCAACATGAACAACTCATTCAATGACATAAAATAATTATCACACCCATTTACTGAAAAGAGGAGTCAAAAGACATGATCTAAACCAACAAAATTGTATTCAAATTATAGAAGTACAAGAAATAAACCATTCAAATAATAATGGCATAGTATAAAGTTTATCAATAGCATAAGAAACAAAGAGGCTGAACAATGGCACAGTCTGTGAGTTCTTGCAATAATCTAAACAATAAAAAAGGCCTGGTCTCTCCAAAAAGTCCTGTAATTCTAAAAATTGCAAAACTCAGAACATGTAACATGTAATCCTCAAACTTCAAACCTCTGAAAACCCTCTTCAGAAGAAAAAAGCAATATTTATAATTAGCTTTCCACCGCTTGGTGAGCAACAACCGAAAAGATTCTAAATCCTGAGCAATGATGTTGAGGCCATGATTTCCCTTGGCCGTTGTAACATAAAAGATTCGGGCCATAGCATTTGGTCACCCTCCATTCAGGTGCACCCCCCTGGGAATGATGGAAGTGGTCCCAACAAATTCCCGTGCAAACAAGTACCACCTCTTTGGATAGGTAGTTAGAACACATGGCAGCATTTCATAGCCCATTGTTCGCTTCATTCCTTATGTTGAAGAAGCATGTGATGAAGAGACGTGTGGCAGCATTTTGCTGCCCGCGGCTGATTTCCCCTTCCTTCATTAGAAACTTGCACCGAGATGACACATAGCAAAATGTTTACTATAGACGTCACCTATGGGGCCCACCAAATCCTTATGCAAATGGGAGCTACGTGGCACGCGAGCGGGGACCAATGAGGAGGTGAAATGAGGCAATCAAAATAACCCGTGGTGAAGACATGTGGGAGCATTTTGGGTGCCGATAGAAGAGCAAGGAGAAAATTCCTTCGAAGAGCGATGAGCGGACGTGTGGCGGAGGCTGCGGTGATAATAAAAAAGGGGCCGATGATATTCATTGAAGACATGGGTCGGTACTTAGCCAAAAACCAAACCTGAAGGGAGCACTGTGAATCTCGTATTCACAACTTCTGGTGACTATCAAGGGCGTTTCGCTTTGAGGAACGTGGAACCTAAAACTTTCTCTGGTTCGCAGACTAGAGTGCCATCCATTGGTGACAAAATTAGAGCTTGGAAAGGGCTGCCTGTAGGGGTGGCCAATCATCCTCAGATGGTCTCACTATATTGCATAAATTTTCCTGCACTCCACCTAGGTCTAACATTTCTTTATAAGGCATTACCTTAGGTAAACCGCCCCTCGCCTCACAATGGAAAAGTAGCTGCGCAGGAGGATGAATAAAATATTCAATGTCTGCTGCAATGGGAGGATGGCTGAAAATCTGGAAAGCATTTGGGTCTTGCTCCTTTTCTTCAATTCTTTATGCAATCTGCTCAGTTGTGGTGATCAACCCATCCTCAAGAAACGAGGATGGCAAACCCATCTCGCTCAGTTAGGAGAAATTTTCTTGCATGCCGTCCATTGTCTAGTTCAAAGTAGCTACTACCACTTTAGTTCGTTGGAAGGCCGAGTGGCAATGAATGAACTTGCTTGCCTTTTGGGCAACAATATTTTGATCCTCGATCCCTGCTTTGGCCAGGTCTTCATTAGAGACCGTATATAGCTTGCTAAGCAAACTCTTTGCTTTAGGAACCTTCTCTGAGATGAACCGTGAGAATTGTTCGATTGTTCTGTGAACCTCCTGGCTCAATTTTGTTGCCTTCAAAATGAACTGAAGCGTCAGCTGTAGTGTTAGGTAGAAGGCTTTAACCTTTCCCAATAAGAAATATATAGCTTCTGAGCTAATAGGATGAGATTCGGCTGTGCAGTGGAGGCTTGGAGAGAGCTCTTTAAAGAGGTGATCTTTGCATCCTTTGAGTTAATAACATCTATTAATTCTGCATTTCTCTTTTTTTACGGATGCCAGTTTCTCCTTGAAGCTACTTATTTATTTGTACTAGTTCTCCTCAGCTCGGGCGTGGTTTGCCAACTCTGTGTTAAGAGAGGACTTTGTCTCTTGGAGCTCCTTTTCTAACTAGGCCTTTTAGCCCTGGAAGTCCACATGATTCTTTTCTAATTATTGCTCATATAGAGCGCATTGAGCTACCAACTCTTTATCCTTTTGTTGTAGATTTTGCTTCGTCAAGGT
Organism: Sequoia sempervirens; assembly: GCA_007258455.2. NCBI lineage: Eukaryota > Viridiplantae > Streptophyta > Pinopsida > Cupressales > Cupressaceae > Sequoia > Sequoia sempervirens. The sequence goes on along the minus strand of VDFB02058242.1, from coordinate 647,309,022 downwards.
CAATTGGCTTTGATATTTCTGGTTCCTTGCTCATAGTTCATTGAGCAATGTGGGGTCAACGAATTGGGACTTATTGAGTTCTTGCTGGAGTTTGCTCCGCTCCAACTCTTTTGTTCGCACTTTCTCAGACAAGCACACGACTTCTACTTCTAGTGATTTCTCCTTTGTTTCTAGGAAACTAACCCTTTCCTTCACAAGCTTTAGCTATTCCTCCTTTTTCTTCAATTGACAGCCAGACTTTAGGAAGTCGGTCGTCACCACTCGTTGCATTTCCTCCATGAGTTCTACCTTATCCTATAGTTGGGCTGCGGCCAGATCAAGCCCCATGACATACATGTTGTAATTGGACGACAACATCTCCCCTTATGGTTTGACAACATTCAGGTACATGGTGGTGAAATTCAACATTTGTTGCACTTCATTATAAACTGTATACACCTTAGACTCTGCCTCCTTTTTATCATCTTTCACTTTTTGCTTTTGGATCTTGAGGGCTCACATTTGCTTTGTGGATTCTCCTTGGGATATGAATTTAGATGGTGACTGAACTAGTCTGCTAGCAATAGGTGCGTTAGGTGGTAGGGAAAAAGGGAATACAAGTGTAGAAGGCCTCTGCATTTTCTTTTGGGGGAGATTAACAATTTTTGGGGAGAAAAAGTGAACCTACCATAGTTTGGTTTGCGAACCGATGGAAGGGCTCATCAGTTGCTGCGGTGATGGGGGTAGTCATAATTGAGTCCATTTGCTGGGTATACTGGGTCAAACCTGAGGTAGCAGAGGCAATAGGGGTTCCAATGGTGACCAAGCTTTCAGAAAGAGAGGCGAGGAGAGATTGAGCAGCGATGGCTGGTGTTAAGGTTCGGAGAGGCATTAAGATAGATGGCCCAGTCTGGGCGAATTGGGAGAAGCCTCCAGCAAACATTGTGGTAGGGGTAGAGAAGGTGGGGTTGATACTTGCATTAATGGGCACTGTGGGAATGGCAGAGGACACCAAAGATTGGGAAGCAAGAAAAGCGAAAGTGAATATTACTTGCTAACTAGACATTGGCGGTGCTCTACTTGTTGGCTGCTCAGTTACTTCAAACTCCTGGCTTGTTGTGAGCACTTGACTTGTGACAGCTTCTTGTGATCCTTCTCCCAGAATAGCCTCCGTGCTCTGTCGTTTAGTGAGTGAGGAGTCTTTGATCTCCACAGTTTCGATAATTTCCAACTGTTGTTGCTGGGGCACTCTTGTTGTTTTTGAGGCCTAGGTGAGTGTTCGTGAGGCTCATGACATATTCAATCACATGTTTGAAGTGACATAGACTGGCTTCCCTATAGACTTCATCCTTTATTGGGTGAAGGATGTTGATGTCTCAACTTCCTCTTTTGTCTGCTCTTCTCCTTCATCAGGGTCGTCGCCTCTGCTAGCGCTTGAGTTGGAAGCAAGGTGCTCATCCTCCCAAAGCTTGTCAAACCATTTATCTTCTTTTATGCTTTCAAAAGGTGCATCAGGCCATTTTGTTTCTTGGCGATATATCCAAAAGGCTCTAATTTTTTTATTAGTCCATTCTTCTTCATTCCTCAGCTTATTGTATAGAGCCTTCCCCATTTTATGGTTCTCATCATAATCTACCACAACGAAATAGAACCTATTCCATGGCGGCCTGCTGTCTTATGTGGGGATATGAATTAGGTCAACCAACAATTCATCTTCATCCTCTAGCGGGTTGCGCCTCAGCTCCCAGTAAGGCCGAGGGTTGTGAGTTACCTTGAGATGCTCATATGGAAGATCATTGAAAGGGTTGTAATCACACTTGTCGCAAATCATTACCAACCATAAATGAGCCAGCTTATCCTGCAACAATGAGTGTGTCTGCTTCTTTTTCATGACCATTATTTTGAATCTTTGCGGATAGGTGAAGAATCCCTTCCTCTTGACCTTTTTTCCGTTGCAGAAGGTAATATCAATAATGCACACTTGTCGAAAAAATTCAAGGGCAAGCACTCGATTTGTAACACATGTTGGAAGGCGAAAAGGTTCCTAGGTGAAGCCTCACATTCAGATGAATGTAAAATATGCTCCAAAAAACTAGTCACATTTGGAGGTGAAATTCTGCATATACTCTGTTTGAGTCAAGGTGAGCCGATTAATACCCTCCTCTACTTGCAAATCTTGCAAAATCGAAGTCAAGAAATAATCCAAAAATGTGTAATAATCAAAAGTAGAAGAGAGGAGAGGGGTCTAGATAAAAACTGGTTTTTTCCTCTTCTTTTCATCAAAGATAGACAACTTTACCTGCTTATCAAAGAAATCTGGGTTTTGATACAAAAACAAATGAGCAAGATAAGAGAGAAATATGAAATTTCGTTCAACTTAGTACTTGTTAATTTTCTCTATCATTTTATTTGCAAGGTGCTATGCAAAATCATACCAGTAGTAATATTTTTTCCTATGGAATTGGAAGGATGGGCCCAACTGAAAAGTCTGCACCTCTTGGTCAGTATCCAGAATGAAAACAAATGCCAACATTGAAAAAGCATCTTAGGTCTTCTTTGAAAGTGTCATGAGGTGCAAGAATTCTTGGTGGCTTCTCTCTTTCTACTTCAATCCTTTGGGTTTCTTCGTTATAAAATTCTAGATCCTTATTCCTAGTGCTCCATATGTGATCCTCTTGCATAGGAGTGAATGTCTCCACTGTTATCCCTCCTCTTTGCATAGGATATGGAATACACAACATATTCTAGATGGCAGCTGGGCTAATGTTAACTGACAGAGTCCGACCCTCAATAGGGCTGGTACTTGGGTTGAAATGCTTAATGGCCGCATCGACTAATTCTAGGTAGTAGTGCACAAATGGGACCATATATTGAGGAAGCCCACTGAACATTACCTTTTCTACAGTCGACATTTCCCATTTTAACACCTTCATTCTTTTGCAGGCCGCTTCCCTTAGTCCTTTAGGGTTATCTGCAAGAAATGGATCATGAACGTTATCCCAATCTTCCTGAATTAAGCTCTAGTCTCTGTAGTTTTTGGGCTTGGCCATCTCCTTTATGTTTTTCCATCTTGGCTTTATAGGCATAATCGGTGTAGCATAAGAAATATTCTCAAAGACATCAACCATTGGTGCTCCTCACAAAGCTTTAGCTAAGCTTTGCATCGCCACTTTCCTAGCTTCTTGGCTTGAACTTTCTGCCATTGTTAATTTACGGGAAGCATTTTGCTTTAGCTTGAATTTTTCAGAAAATTTACTTCAGCTCTGGCTATGCACTAGGAAATGATTTTTCTTTAGGCAATGTATTTGAAAAGACTGTTTAAGTGCCTAAAAATTCTGCATGCAATACTTAGCTATTTTCTCTCAAGGTGGTCGATGAGAGTTACCTTCGCTGCATTTAATTCAACATGTACTTCCAACCCTTTGGCTTGTACGAGATGCATTACTTACCATTTTGATTTGATAAGAATTCATAAATATAATTAGCAACTGTATGTACAATGCAATTTTCTTGGAACTTGAGCCGATGCCTTGCTAGTAGCTTAAGCATTCGTATGCGTTGGCAATTAATATCCCAAAAGGAATGAGTAATCCAAATATGTGATCAATATTTGAAAAGATATGAGCTCTGCCTTGGAAAAAGCAAAACACCTAGAGAATGACACCTTAGTCCTTGGTCATGCATAACACCACTGATTGTTGCCACCAGCTTAGGCTAATTAATTAGCCCTTATTAGTTTTGCACGTAGCAAGTCGTACTCAGTAGACACAACTGGGTGGGAAATTCGAGCAAGCCTGGGCACAACTTTCAAGTTGGTACTCGATTAATATCATGTTTATGGCAAGCAGATTACCATGCATTTCCTCACTTTTTCTATAAATAGGCATCTAAGCAATAACAAAATCACACTTAGTGATTTGAGCAAAATTGGTATTAGGTAGGTTTAGCAGTTTAGCATTTGCAATTTGTGTAGCGTTTTCATAGGCTAGACTTAGGTGCTTTGCAGGGATAGTTTTAAGGTATCACAAAGAGTCTGATAGGATGAACACCCCAATTAGGCTAGTGTCACATAAGTCTCAAACTGCCTTGTTAGGTGAGATTTCTACCAGGCGTTTAAAAAGAATGATGAAGAACAAGCACTCACTGCCAATCATAGCCATAAAATGGGTCTTAGGATGGGACTGCCTTGATTATGAGGATAGATATAGAGTTAAAACTAAAGTGTACTCACAGTTTTTCACCTCCATGTTGGATATAGGAATTCCCAAGCCTTTGATTTTGCATCTAGTAAAGGAAATTTTCCCCAAGAAGTACCTGAACAGCCTCGGGGAGGTCGTTGCAAATGTTGCACCTGGTGGGGGAATTCTGACTACGAGCGACTTTCAGAGGTTTATAGAAGAGGACATAGTCATGTTGTGGCTGCCATTTCTGAGTGGCTTTCACCTCCAGTCACAAGATGAGCATCGCTAGAGGGTAACTCGAGCCTGCCACTTCCTATTCTGTATCTACAATGTGGTGCCATTCTATGACATTGACTGGTACACAAACTTCAGGAACGTGGTGTTCCCTCTGCTTGCTTTTGCTCCATTGGATGATGCTGCTACTATTGATAATACCCTTGTTGATAAGTATATTATGGGCATTGTTTTTGATGCATCCATTGCTGTTGCCCATGTCGTGAACTAAAGACCTATGTCTTTCTTTTTTTCTTTTTGAAAAATCTCATAGTGATTAGTCTATTTTTTGTATACATGCCTGAAAAAGGCTTTTCATAATATATATAAAAGAAGTAGGATAGACTTATATGCTTTTGGAAGCATGGCCTTTGAGCCATTTTGAAAATGTAAATATCAAAGCATATATATAATGAAAATATATCTTATATAACCATCTCGTTGTCTTCTTTTGGATTCAACAGCTAGGTCATCTTTTCCTTTTTTTTAGCATGTATGTATCAATTTTGCATGTGGGTGTTTAATTTTCCTGTTCTATTCGACTATGAGTTTATTTCCCTTACTCTTTGTAATAATGGGCCACTTGTTCTTTTCCGCCTCGAACCATAGAATAAATAAAAAGACTGGCCAACAAAACAAAAGGGAAAGAAGGGAAACACATTATAAACATATTTACATGGGTATGGTAAGCAAGCTTAATTGAATAATTTCAAGCGAATCTCATTGACCAGAATTCCCAGTGTTTCTTTTTCCATAGTCTCTAACTCATATGCATTGTGTTATTTGCATTGAATTATTTTGAACGGGCCTTCCCAAAGGCTATCAAACTTTCCGTGCTAACCTAGCTTCTAAGCTCTTTAATTAAATTTTAGCACCAAGTCTCTGCGCTTTAGACCTTGGTCAAACGCTTTCTTGTCAAACCACCTTTTAACCACTTGCTGGTGGTTAGTCATGTCAGTTAGGGAATTTTCCCTTTTTTCTTGTACTTCTAGAAACTTGGCTAACCGCACCTCCATTGCGCTATTTTGTTCCACTTTGAGAGATTTTAGCAACTACAACACTAGAATCTCTATATAGATAGACAATAACGCTTCTTTTCCACTAGCTCATATGACAAAGTCTTGAGGACTTGCTTTGGAGTTATGTGGTCCGCCTAGAGTGCTGCTCGGAGGTTTTTGTGCTACTCCCTTTGATATTTTGGCCCGGTTCTTTTGAGGAGTCAGACCAAATTCTTGTTTGTTGACTCGGCTAAGTCGTTCCCCTATGGGTAGTAATTTGATGATGTTTTAAGGAATATGTCATGTGTAAGTGCGAATTGACTTATCTTGGACCCCAGGAAAGCCTTAGTATTTTCAAAGATGATAGTTTTGGGCGGTCCAAATCTCGTTACCAGCTCTTCTAGGAAATCCACTACCTCTGCCTTTGTCACATTCTTTAGTGGCACGACTTTGGTCCATCTTGTGAAGTAATCTGTGGCCGTTAAGATCCATTTATGTCCTGCACTGGAGGCTGGGTTAATCATTCCAATGAAGTCCAAACCCCATTGTGTGAATGGCTCATCAACCACTATCAGATTGAGAGGCATTGCAAAATTCTTTCTTCTTCCAGCAAAGAACTGACATTCCTTGCACACTTTTACCAAGGAGTAGGAATCATGAAATAGCATTGGCCAAAAGTACCCCGCACACATGATTTTGATGGTGGTTGTCTTTGCAGAGAAATGATCACCTGTAGGACTATTGTGGTAAGTGTCAAGGATCCTTTTTGCTTGCTTTGTGGTAACACATCTCAATAAAATGCTGTTAAAATTTCTTTTGAACAAGATTCCTTCAATGAGCATGAATCCATTGTTTTGTAGTAGGTAGAATCTCCTCTTCTGAGAAGGAAGGCTAGGAAAATATTTTCCTGTGTGCATAAATATTACTCTATTTTCCAGCCAACAACCTTTAGACTTTGACTTGTTTGTTAGGACTAGTTCCGACCGCTCTTCTTCGGTGGCCATTTCTTCATTGTGCGCAAGATACTCACACAGTCCTCTTGCCCGAACAGTCTTTGTAGGCTTGACCTCGATGTCATACTCAAGGATCTTGGTGATCCAATTGGCTCTTTTCTCGGTGATTTCTCCTTCCATGATATCTTCATGCACACTGGAATGTGCAACATAGACAATCACCTTATTGCAAGAGATTAGGTGTCAGAACTTCTTGAGTGCCTTAACTATTGCAAACGCTTTCCTTTCTACAAAGTTGTAATTTGTTTCATATTCCTTCAGGGTCTGAGAGTGAAATTCTATTGGATTTTCTCCCTTTCCCTCGTTATATTTCTGAGTTAAGACAATAGCAATGCTTGAATTGCTACTGAATACATACATTATGAATTCCTTTGATAAGTCTGGGTTGACTAGAACAGGAGCGGAAGAGATATCATTCTTGACCTTCTCAATGGCTTCTCTGGCTTCTTTTGTCCATTTAAATGTTTGATCCTTTTTCAACATTAGGATAATTGGCCTAATTATTCCTACAAAATTAGAAATAAATTTGCTAATGAAATTTACCTTCTCCAAGAAGGATTGAACACCTTTCTTGTTGACTGGAAGGGGAAGCTCTTTGATTGCTCTCAACCGCTCGAGATCAATTGAAATTCCTTCTTTGGACTTCCTTGCGGTACTCCGAAGACATATTTTTTGGGTTCAGGGATATCCCAAACTCTTGGCATTTCTTGAACACCATCTCAAGATGATCAAAATGATCATCCTTGGACTTGGAGAACACTATCAAATCATCCAAATAGATTAGGATAATCTTGTTGATTAGTTCATTGAAAACGATATCCATGGCCTGCTGGAAGGTAACTCCTAAATTTGAGAGGCCAAACGACATCTTAGCGTATGCAAACATTCCTCACTTGGTAGTGAATGTTGTCTTATGTTGATCCTCCTCTTTAACCCAGATCTGTTTGTAACCAGAGAATCCATCTAACAAGGAAAACATCTCTGATCCTACCACTGTTTGTAGGATTGACTCCATTGAAGGTAGCAGGTAATGATCCTTCATGGATGCTCTATTTAGATCCTGAAAGTCTACACATAGAAAAATATCTCCATTCTTCTTTCAGACTGGGACTAGGTTGGATACCCACATGCTATGCTTAATCAAGAAGACAATATGTGACTAGATTAGCTTTGTTATTTCTTGTGCCATTAGCACTTCAATCTTTGGATTGACTGGCCTCTATTTTTGGTGGACAGGCTTTGCACCTTCTACCAACTCTATTGTGTGTTGAATGATGTCAGGATCATATCCTCTAAGGTCATCATATGAACAGGCCACCACCCCTTCATATTTTTCATAGAAGTCAATAAGTCTTTCTTTATCATGATGCAAGAAATCCTTCCCAACTTTGAGCTTTCTTCCATCTCTGGCCTAAAGGTCCACATAGTCACCTTTGTCTGCTACAAACTTCCGTTTTTCAATTCTCACATCGTCACAATCAAAGAGATTCTTGAGAGTGACAAATCCCTTTGGAAGCTTGTTGGATTTTAGTTGGATGATTTGTCCTTCATAGGCTTCGACGATCTTCGGTTGGAGCTGGTCAAAAAATTCTCCCGACTGCTAGATGAATGAGGCAATGTGTTCATCAATGTCAAACACTTGCCAGCTTTGGTCATTATCTAGAATGGCTAGTCAGACTATCACTCGTATCGAGTGTTTGTTGTGAATGAGGTTGGAGGTAGGATCAAACTGGGATTTGATTGTTGCCATGTGGTCTGCATTTGTATTCTATTCTCAGGGCATTGTCTGAATGTTGAAGGCTTCAAAACCCTCAATCAGGTCCCAAACTAGGTGTTTATAGGATCGCGTGTAGACATTCTTGGCTGCAGAAATTCCTCAGACTTGATTGACTACTAGTTTAGAATCTCTAAAGACCATTAATTGCTTTATGCCCATCTGTTCCGCAAGGCTTAAACCTTGCACCAGTCCTTCGTATTCAGCTTCATTGTTCGCGAAAGTGAACTGGAAGTGGAAAGACCTTAGTGTCTTTTCATTTTTTGGGGATATTAAACATATCCTAGCTCCTGCACTGACCTTACATCTTGCTCCGTTGAAGTGCAATGCCCACAGTTCTAAGGCTTGACCACTTTTGGACTCCTTGACAACCTTCAGGAGCACTTGATCTTTATCGTAGATGAAATAGGTGCCCAACTCGGTAGCATGGTAGTTGTCGAAAGGGTCAGTATCTATATGTTCAATCAAGAGGACATCTTCTTGATCATCCCAATCTCTGGTAACTTTTTCATCTTCTAGTAGCTCGGTGCAATACATTTCTTGCTTGGTGATAGAGGTGTGCACGACTTCAAAGTTGATCATGGCTTCATCAGCTACATGTTTCGAGTGTAAAGCTTCAGATTCTATCTTTATTTTTGCACCATGCTTGGTCCTAAGGATCAAATGCGGCCAATCCAAGGATAGATATCCATCCACTTTTGAAGTAAATTCTTGGGATAGATAGAGGCCGAACATGGGGGAACATTTATGATCATAGTGTCTTGTGACACTATGATACTAGGGAAAGCGAATAAGGTCAAGGGGAGTGCTTTGATGAAACCTACGGTTTTGACTCTGTTTCCATCAAGCTGCATCACTCCCCTTTTTAGGGGTTCATATCTGAGTCCTAAAGCTCTAGCTATTTGCTTAGGCATAACTGTGGTGCTAGCACCAGAATTAATCATGGTATTGTGTAATAATTTCTCCCCTATAATGAGAGTTAAGAAGAAGGGTTGAGGCTTCGACTTATCTCTTACTTCAACAGGGGCTTCCGCTGTGCTATTTGTAAGAACTTTGGTAGATGGTTGATCAATAGCCCTTTCCTTGGGCAAATGCTCCATCGGCGTTGCGCTAATGTCTTCCTAGAGAGCCTTCTTTAGTAGCATCTTTTGTTCTGGGATGGCTAGAATATCCCATAGAGACACATTGGTGGATGATTTTTTCAATTGTTCCACCACATTGAACGGTGGTAGATTTAGAGTTTTATGCTCCTTACCTCTTGTTATAACAATTTTCATTTGCAGTGGGCATTGCAGCACCATTGTGGAGGTACTAGGCATCTGGTCAAAAGCACTTTTAGGCTACAGACTGACTAGTTGCGGAGCGACTGGCTCATCCGTAAATATCCTCTTCGAGCAAGTGTTGTAGTTGGACTTTACTTATAGTGTTTTAGATGTGGATGTGTCATTGGAAAACACCGCCTCTTCTTCTTCCATCCATGAGAAGAGTGTGTGATTGGGAGCGATGTCCACTTCTTGCTCTAGTGACATCCCCTGCATTTGCACAGTGAGCACCACATTGTCCATTTGCGAGGATGTATACACATAATTTCTAGGATCTAACATTGTGCCTTGGCTGCACTGCTCCGCCAACTTTTGTTGTAGGTTGTTGTGCGAGCAATTTCAAGGCATATGTGAATCGCTACAAGGGAAGCACTAGGGGTTGGTGTCATCAATAAAATTGTTTTTCCCCACAGTTAGCTCTCTGCTAGAACTTAGATTAGCGCTCTATAGCGGGGAAGGTACCGGTACTATTTGATTTGTTGTTTGCACCTGTGGATTGGCACGAGCACCTCCTTGGAACTAGTTTTGTTCGTAAGAAGGTTTCCCACCTTGATAATTTTGGTAGCTCGGCCTCGAGGGTGCTACCTGGTTTTGCTTGATGACAATTATATCATTGAAAATAGTTTGCAACATTTCCTTGAACTCGCTCATCTCCTTTGAAGAGCAAGATGTAGAGGCAACATTCTGCGGCGCGTTTAGATATGCATACATGGATTGAGGAGGACTTGGTACACTGGTAGAAGGAATCTCCTTGGCAGGAAGCAATATTTCTGGGAATATGGGAATGATGGGCTAAGGTGGCAATTTTCTAGCATCTATCAAATTGTTCTCTACTTTAACAATGATGCTATATGTGCCTGGTAGTGTGGTCCTGCCGAGAGACTGAATCATCATTGAAATGTTAGGATTGATAGACTTCAATTAGAACATGAATGCCAGATCAGGCAGCAGATGAATATCAACTTGAATCCTCTACCAACTTGTATGGAACCAAGCATTGAAGTCAGCCATGGCTTCATGTGGGGCTCACTTTATTACCAAGAGCTAATAATATAGTGAGGATCGGTCTTTGTCGTTTGAGAATATTTGGTAAAAGGGATCTCCAAGCTCATCCCAAGTACTGATAGAGTTTGCTTGCAGCGTCTGATACCAATCTAGTGCCTTTCCTCTGAAGGAGGCTGCGAGCAACCTTAGCACTATATTTTGGCCTATAACGACATGTATGAGACATACATCCGCAACATCTTGTAGATGTTCAGATGGTGTTCTTGAGCCATCTTCGGTAAATTTAGGTATAGCCTTTAGGGAGGAAACCAGGATAGTGGCCCAAATGACAGGTGATACTGGTGCAACAAGGGGGATTTTGGTGTCCCATGCCACATAATTTCTGTTAGTGGCAGACAACATGACTAGCATAAAGGGAGGAGGAAGCAGAACATTCACTAATTGGGTTGCAGGTTGTACTGTCCCTAATGGTGGTACTAATAAACTAGGATTAATTGTTGTTTGGGACCTAGTAACAGGTCGATGGCTCATACACCCTTCTTAAAATTAGGTTCATTTAAGTTCAGTCCCATTGGGCGTGCCAAGAAAAAGAAAAATTGTTGATGCCAAAAATTGGCAAGGTAATAGCCCTTTGTGGGAAACTCAATTTATGGGGGACTTGTTGCGCTAAACTGAGTGACCTCCAAATTTTTAAAGAAGCCAGCTTCTTCTGTAATTGGGGTTTTGGAATGGGAAACATAAGCAAATATAAAAATAAAGGCTCTAACTAGGGCAATACGCCAAAATTTAGATAAAATACACGATAAACCTATCCTTTAGATATGGTCTAAGGGCCCACTTAACAATTTACCATGTCCTAGAATAATAGAATTTAAGGATTGTATCATGAACAACTCATTCAATGACATAAAATAATTATCACACCCATTTACTGAAAAGAAGAGTCGAAAGACATGATCTAAACCAACAAACTTGTATTCAAATTATAGAATTACAACAAATAAACCATTCAAACAATAATGGCACAGTATAAATTTTATCAATAGCATAAGAAATAGAGAGGCCAAACAATGGAATATTCTGTGAGTTCTTGCAATAATCTAAACAATAAAAAAGGCTCAGTCTCTCCAAAAAGTTGTGTAATTCTAAAAGTTGCTGAACTCAGAACATGTAACATGTAATCTTCGAACTCTGAACCTCTGGAACCCATCTTTAGAAGCAAAGAGTAGTATTTATAATGAGCTTTCCACTGCCCGACGAGCAGCAACCAAAAATATTATGAATCCTGAGCAATAATGTCGTGGCCATGATTTCCCTTGGCCATTGTAACATAAAAGATTCAGGCCATAAAATTTGGTCACCCTCCATTCAAGTGCATCCCCCTGCGAATGATGGTAGTGGTCCAACAAATTCCCATGCAAACAAGTGTCACCTCTTTGGATAGGCGGTTAGAACACATGCCAACATTTTGCAGCCCATTGTTTGCTTCATTCCTTGTGTTGAAGAAGAATGCGATGAAGAGACGCGTGGCAACATTTCGCTGTCAGTGGCTGATTTCCCCTTCCTTCGTTGGAAACTTGCGCCAAGATGACATGTAGAAATTTTTTTACTATAGATGCTGCCTGTGGGGCCTGCCAAATCCTTATGTGAATGGGAGCTACATGGCACGCGGGTGAGGATCGATGAGGAGGTGAAAGGAAGCAATCAAAATAACCCATAGTGAAGACATGTGGGAGCATTTCGGGGGCCGATAGAAGAGCAAGGAGAAAATTCCTTCAAAGAGCGATGAGCAGACATGTGGCAGAGGCCGCAATGACAATAAAAAAGGGGCCGATGATATTCGTTGAAGGCACGGGCCAGTGCTTAGCCAAAAACCAAACCCGAAGGGAGCAAGGTGAATCTCGTATTCATAGTCTCCAACGTTACATCTTTGACCACATGTTGCTGACATCAAAGGGTCCTTTTCATAAGGATGTGACATCCTTCGCCCCTTAGGATAAGTTGTCCTCAACTTCTTAGAAGGTTGCATTTATTAATTTCTTAAAAAATTGGATTATTAGCCAAGTTATTTGCTTTTGAACCCCTATCCTTGTCTCTTAAGTGGTTATGTTTTTTCTTAATTTGAGCATTTTGGAATAATTTTTATAAGATTTTAGAGGGTGCATATTAAAATATATCCTCGATTAAGCATTTTTACTTAATCCAATCCTTCTTTTTGAATTTATAAGTTGATATATCTTTAGAGAGGTCAACATTATACCATCAAGTACACATATTAATTAGTTAGCCCGTGCAAAGTACCAAAATACCATGCATCAAGACCACTCTTTACAATCAAGCACACCACACATTTTTAATTTACTTTTGAATATACCATGAAATTTTCCACATTACAAGTGGTAAAATCAAATCCAACTAGTGAATTAGGGACAATAGCAATCAAGAAATGCCTTAACCTTCTGCTACACACTCTAATTTTTTTTTTTTACAATTCATATATCAAAATTCCCTTTTGTACCGATCTAGGTACTCTTGGTTATGACTAGTCATATGTTATCACAAGCTTAAAATTCTATTAGGTTATTCAAAACAATTATGTACATATCGAGTGACGAACTTGGTTATGGTTAGGCGGTAGTGTAAGACAATATACTTAACCCAAAGTCAAGTGATCCTCATAGGTCCAACATTTGAACCTGGTTGCTCTGATACCAATGTAAAATCTCCATCTCGGGCACAATATATTTTTTTAATAACAATGCACCAACTTAAATGAATGAGCAACTTCCTTGAAGCTTAATAGTGTTAACTTAAATACTTTCCCATTCCATGGTGGAATCAACTCATTATTGCTAAATATATGTTTGCACAAAACAGTGTTAAGGTCCCACGGTTAAGGTCTTTCCTAGACCTACGACCTAAGCCTCGAGGGTTCATGATGACACTGCCTACATATCCCCTTGTGGGAATCAAAGGAGCCATATTTCACCCCACAATGAAAGAGGGAGTTCAATCTATCCTCTTGTATGAGATCTATTATCTCACCTTAACCCATAACTATTAATTTAGTACATGTAAGCTATCAACATAGTCCATTATAATATAATCATAATAATCTTGCCATCAATTTTTGGGTCCATACCAATTATTACCAAATGCTAGTGTAAAAACATTCAAAATATTCACAAGAGATCATTCATACCATAACCTCAAAGATTGTACACAACGGTCATCAGGAGAATACTCCCATATACACAAGTTGATTAGCTCATACATAATACAAGTACAATAGTAGTTGGATCATACACAAATCACATGTAGAACGACGATTAGCTCATATGTACTTTGCAAGTACCACAATTATTATCTCATTCATATATCATAATTACATTAGTGACTGGCTCCAAAATATATCACAAATACACAATGACAAGCTCTATCATACATCACCTAAACACAATGACAATCTCCACCATACATCACATAAACACAATAACAAAGGCTGAATAACACATTACAATGGCTAACACATGTCCATAATGCATCCCATATAGAAAGAATATCGGTGCATTGCGCACTACACCGTGAGTCCTATCCTTTCCTCGATTTTCTACACTGTTGGAAAAATGGGAAGAGAATTTGGTGCATCCCATACTACACTACGGGTCCATCCTCAACCCCACAAGGCTAAGCATGTAGTTTGATAAATGGGAGAGGATTCAATGCATCCCATACTACACTGCGGCTCTGTCAACCATCCCAAGGGTTTCCCCAAGTAGTGAACGTACCAAATCCGGTGGAATCTGACTTCAATCACCTATAGGCCACTAGCGACAAGTCTACCCACCCAAGAAGAAGGAGCTCCCAACATATACCACCTTGTGTCCTTAGTGATATTTTAAGCTATCTTCTTCACAATCCTGGGTAACACTTGGCATCGGTCACTTTTTTGCTTACCAGTGATAGCCAGTGAACCCTCTCAATACATAGTTAGCTCCAAATTACCATTACCCACACGGATGGGTCCCTACCCATGCAACCGCTACAACCGTATCATAACCAGGGTAGCCCGCTACCTTCACCTCTGTGAACTAGGTGAATGTTGACTAAACCCTAGTAGTAGCCCAGACATCGATCATTGGCATGGTCCAATGACTGCTTGACACTGGTCAAAAATCCCGGAGGTTCACTCTTGGGCGGGTCATACATAACATGAATCTCAATCTCTATCCATAGATATACAAGCCTATACATAAACACATAAATATGGATTTGAATTACATAGACACATAAGAGATACATGGAACCAACACGACATGGACTTTACCCATCATATATACATATAATCAAATACCCATTATAAAGTAGTCAATCTTCGCTTATTACATAAAAGCATATTATGTATTGAGTACACAATATTAGATTCCCTTAACTCATTCATTACCATCTGGTACCCATTCAGCCTCAAACTAAAGCCTACTAAAGGGAGAAGGTCAAATATATTAGGAACAACCCCAACCCTTGGAGTTATCCCCCTAAAACCCCCTACAGACTTGAGGTCGCAGAGGCATCCTTCGCCCAAGGACCGCCCACGTTCCTACTTCCAAACAGGTCAAAGTCACACGCAGTTCTCCTTACAAGATCTCTCATAGGTTGCATATACACAATTTCCCATCATCAAGGTTTACTAACACTCCCCCCTTAAGGATATTGAGGTCTTGGGTCACAATCCTACCATTTTATTTATAATCTTGTTTTCCAAGAATGTCTTGAATCTCTCTCTTATAAGTTCATCTCAAGAATACCTACACATCAATCAGGACACTTTCGTCCACACATGCAAAAATCTCAATTTAAACCTTACCATACTTATCATTCCATATTCGATGTGAGCATCACCAAACCCATTACAATTTCCTATCAAGGATATCGTGCCACATTTGGTATCCTGATGATAATAACATATAATTTTCAACATAGGGATCTACACATTAATATTCTCTTACATAGGAGAATAAGGATTCATTAGGTTTTGATAAGAATATGGTTATCCATGGTATATCTCTCCTAGAATGGAGATTCAAGCATACCAGAGTATAGGTTTCCATGCTAACTAGAATCAATCTAAGAATCGGTCTATAGTAAAGAGTGTACCTCCCTTGATAATAGTAGTCAAAATATTGCTATCAAGCTTTGACTACATCAAAAGCCTTAAAGCGGGTCCAAGTAAGGATCAAGTATAACTTTCCTTTGTATCTTAGCCATACTGTATGATTAAAAATGATTGTATCTTAGCCCAATCTAAAAAAATTCACCGATTAAGGGATAGTTCCTTTTTATTTGATCATGCAAAAATCTAGCACTATTCCATTAGACGAGCATATGAAAACATAACCCATTAACAATATTACTAATAATATTCTTGATCTTCCGGTTTCATTTACCTTATAGTGTAACTTGTTATTCTTGTAAGGGCTTAGTTCTCAAACTAGATAACTATTCATACTTTCCATTTAAACTAAACTTGAACTTAATGGTCATTAGTAGGGTATCAAGAGATGCTACATAAGATTTATCTCATAAGTCAATCTCAATAACACTCTCAAATTAATGATAGTTGCCTTCTAATTGGTGTACAATTTGTATCGCACTTCATTATAAGTTTAATTAATAAGTTCAATATCAAGGTTCCCATATTTAAGAGATTGATAGACATCATGTAGTCATAGAAAGCATTTATCATAGTATCAATGGATTATCAAAAGTAACGAGTTTCAATATTAAAAATATTTTTGGTATAGCATGGTTGTAATGTTGCTGAACGAAGTCAAACTCATACTAGGTAGATACCTTATTCCTTGTTTATAGCAGGAGGGTACATTTACAACTAGAGGTTTAATCCACCCCTCTATACCACCTTTTTCTATATAGAAACTTAAGAATAAGTTTTGTCTCCCCCTCTTGTCTATGAGGAAGTCTAAACATAAAAAAAAAAAAAATTAACCTTGAAAGGCTTAATTCATAATCATGAAAATATGACATAGTTGTTGGAATAGGATGCCATTTAATTGCAATCCTAAACATATTTCATGTATCTCCTAAGTCCTTGGAAAGTGTTCCCCAACAATAGGATTAGAAAGATATTAAATTATTATGAAATTAACATGTAAATTGACATTTGTAATTGCTCCTAAAGAATAGGAACATGTGGGATGACCACATGGAAGGTGGGACACACCTTGCTTAATTTAACTCCTTGGAGGATTGATAACACTTCGAT
The DNA here is from genome assembly GCA_007258455.2 of Sequoia sempervirens. Classification (NCBI taxonomy): domain Eukaryota; kingdom Viridiplantae; phylum Streptophyta; class Pinopsida; order Cupressales; family Cupressaceae; genus Sequoia; species Sequoia sempervirens. The sequence continues at coordinate 647,292,197 of VDFB02058242.1, read as the reverse complement.
AAATGCATGTCATGCTTCCTAAAAAATAGGGATTGATATTTACTTAAGTAGAGTGGTATTATCAGTTCAGTAATAGTTCAGTTCAGTTTAGTTCAGTTTAGTTTAGTTCAGTTCAGTTATGGTTCAGTTATCTTCAATTGCATGTAGTTAATTTTAGTTGTATACTAGTTAACTAATTTGACTTGAGTTGCATGACAGATAAAATGTTAATACTTTTAGTTAACAGGGGATGATCAATCATGCATGGAGTTTGCATGAAAGGTGGAGAGATATGTTTCAGTTAACAAAGATTGACTTGGACCCACCTTGGGCACCCAAGTTGGCATATTGGAGTTAAAACCTTTGCATGAGAAGATATTTACAAGGCTCAGTTAAGTGGGGCCCATTTGTGGGTGCATAATTTGAGGATAAGCTTCTAATATATCTTCGTAATCATCAATCAATTAGGACTTCAGTTTGGGACGCCCAAATTGATGAAGGGCTTGGTTTGACATTGTTTTTCATAGAGAAAGCTCTACTTGCACTATTACGGCGTAGATATTTGTGAGGATCTTTATCCTCTTGTTATTGTCAACTCTTTGGAGTTTAGAAGACAAAAATTTGTCTATTTAATTGTAGCAAGTTGAAGAGAGTTTCATCAGGGTTTATTTGTAGGTTGTGAAGAAGTTTGTTGAAGGCAAGGAAGCATATCAAGTAGAGATTGATACTATATTATTGTAATCTTATTCTGAAGGTTAAATAATACAAGCACTATTGATTCTGGTGGTGGAGTTTTTTCATGAAAGGGTTTCTCCACGTAAATGTTGTGTAACTTATATTCTTGTCTTATTCTTCTACAACTTCTGTCAACTATTCTACAAATGGTAAAATGGATCTAAATAGACAATCATCCATAAAGAATTGTACCTATTCAGATTAATCATACAATTGGATAATTGTGACAAAGAACACTTAATTGGATTTACAATCACATAATTTTACAAGTATTTAGCCATAAATTTAACTTCATTTTCAAAATTTGGTATAAGAGCTAGTGGTTGGTTAAGGGTTTGGGATGCCTTTCTCTTAAAAGTTTGAAGGTTTTTGGCTGTAGTGGGAGCTTTTACTATTGTGTTATTGCAGATTTGAAAATTAAGTTTGTTGCAATGACTTCTAATTCTCATCTAGATATTGAAAGATTCAATGGATCTAATTATGAGACTTGGAAATTAAAAATGGAGGATCTTCTTGAAGAAAGAGATCAGTGGTTAGTTGTTTGTAATGATAAGAAGCCATCTACAATGATGTCAGATGAGGATTGGGCTAAGATTGATAAGAAGGCAAGAGGGACCATAAGATTATGGCTTGTTGATGTTCTTCTCTTGAATGTTTCAAATGAAACTACTGCATATAAATTGTGGAAGAGAATAGGTGATATTTATCAAACCAAAAGTCTTACTAATAAGTTGTATCTGAAAAGACAGTTGTATTCTTTAAAGATGAAAGATGGTGACTCTATTGCACATCATTTAAATGCTTTTAATTTTATTATGAGTTAGTTAGCATGTGTAGATGTAAAGCTAGAAGATGAAGATAAATTCATTTTGTTACTTTGTTCTTTACTAGAGTCTTGGGAAAATCTAATTGTTGCTATCAGTGGTAGTGGTGCAGATCCTAAGATGGAAAATATAATTCCTACTCTCCTATCAGAGGAGATGAGGAGGAAGTCTAAAGAGGGAATCCAAGATCACTTGTTTGTAAGAGGTAGGCATGAGAAAAAGGAACCTAAGGGAGACAAGGAAGGAAAGGGTAAGTCCAAAGGACGGTCTAAAACCCCTGGTAAGAGTAAGGTAATTTGTTGGAACTGTGGGAAATCGGGACATGTGAAGAAGCATTGTAAGAACAAGAAAGAGAGTTATGATTATTCTAAAGAGGAATCCTTAGATGACAATAATGATTCATTGGTTATTTCATCTAATATTGATTACGATAACTCTTTGCTTGATGTTTTAGAGTGATCTTCATGAAGAGGATGGTAGTCACAATACCATGTGCGACTCGGTACCACGATTCAATGGGAGTTGTTGGCAATGAAGTGGATGAATCATTGGTAAGGTTATCTTCATGTGATTGGAGATATGTTTTCTTGATTTAGAGTGGTTGCTATTATGTCATGGTTTACTCTATGTAGCATTTATAGTTTGGAATGGTACTTGTTCTCTTGAGACTAGGATGTATATATGTTATGGTGCATGTGATATCCTTGGAGGAGATGGTTAGATCATGGATGTCATGTTTATCTTCAAGATTGGAGCTTTGACATTGATCATATTAGTTCTTTTGTATTGGGTACATTAATCATTTGCTTGATTACTTCATGATAGTGCTATGTTGCATTTAGAGTTTGGCATGGATTGGTTGGATACAGGTCCTCATGGATACTTGGAGACATAGATGAGGTTTGAGTTCTCTTATGGTTAGAGACATGCGTTGGAATGGTTACTAGCAAGAAAATATTTTTCAATAGAAAAGATCGAGGAGCCTACACCTTGGTTGAATGTGAGTTCAACACACTCAACGGTTTAAGATGCCTCTGAAGAGGCAATTTGGTTATAGAGACTTGGGAAAGGTATTGGTTTTAATTGCAAGCATATTAGACTTGAATGTGATAGTCAGGAGAGCTATGTGTTTAGCCAAAAATCCTATGTATCATGCTCGTACTAAGCATGTTGATGATAAGTATCACTTTGTGTGATAAATGGTTGAGAGTGGGAAAGTATTGATTGAGAAAGTTGACACTTTGATCAATGCTGCAGATTATCTTAAGAAACTAATTCCTACAAATAAGCTCTCTTGATTTTGAGTAATTAATCATTTGCTTGTAGCTTCATGATTATGCAGGTTGCATTTGGAGTTGGCATGAATTGATTTGTTGGTGTAGGAAGTCCATTGGCTTTGAGTCTTGTACTTGATTTATAATAATGATTCCTTGTTTTGAATAATTGCAATGTATAATGTCAAGTGGGAGAATGCTGGGAATAGGATGACATTTAATTGCAATCCTAAACATATTTCATGTATCTCCTAAGTCCTTGGAAAGTGTTCCCCAACACTAGGATTAGAAAGATATTAAATTATTATGAAATGAACATGTATATTGATATTTTTAATTATTCCTAAATAGTAGGAACATGTGGGATGCCTACATGGAAGGTGGGACACACCTTGATTAAGTTAACTGTTTGGAGGATTGATAACACTTTAGTAAATGCATATCATGCTTCCTACAAAATAGGGATTGATATTTACTTGAGTAGAGTCGTATTATTAGTTCAGTATCAGTTCAGTTCAGTAGTAGTTTAGTTTAGTTTAGTTCAATTATGTTTAGTTTAGTTTAGTTCAATTATGGTTCAGTTATCTTCAATTGCATGTAGTTAATTTCAGTTGTATACTTGTTAACTAAATTGACTTGAGTTGCATGCCAGATAACAGGTTGATACTTTCAGTTAACAGGGGATGATCAATCATGGATGAAGTTTGCATGAAAGGTGGATAGATATGTTTCAGTTAACAAAGCTTGACTTGGACCCAGCTTGGGCACCCAAGTTGACATCTTGAAGTTAACAGCCTTGCATGAGAAGATATTTACAAGGCTCAGTTAAGTGGGGCCCATTGGTGGGCACCAACTTTGAGGATAAACTTCTAAGATATCTTCATAATCATCAATCAATCAAGACTTCAGTTTGGGATGCCCAAATTGATGAAGGGCTTGGTTTGACATTTTTTTTCATGGAGAAAACTCTACTTGCATGATTATGGCATAGATATTTGTGAGGATCTTTATCCTCTTGTAATTGTCAACTCTTTGGAGTTTACAAGGAAAATACTTGTCTATTTAATTGTAGCAAGTTGAATAGAGTTTCATCTGAGTTTATTTACAAGTTGTGAAGAAGTTTGTTGAAGGCAAGTAAGCATATCAAGCAAAGATTGATACTGTATTATTGTAATCTTATTCTGAAGGTTCTATTGATTCTAGTGGTGGGGTTTTTTCCCGAAAGGGTTTCTCCATGTAAATGTTGTGTAACTTCTATTCTTGTCTTATTCTTCTAAAACTTCAGTCTACTATTCTACAAATGGTAAAATGGATCTAAACAAAAAATCATTCACAAAGAATTGTATCTAATCAGATTTATCATACAATTGGATAATTGTGACAAAGAACACTTAATTGGATTTACAATCACATAATTTTACAAGTATTTAGCTACAAATTTATCTTCATTTTCAACAATAGTTTGGATAGCTAGTTAACCCCAAATTATTAGGTCTATTTATCCTTCCTTTCCTTCATGTGTAAAAATATTATTTTACTAAAATCCTATTTTTTTTACAATAGCAACCTTTAGCTAATAGGCTCAACATTTTTTAGCAACACATAGTAGCTTTAAAACTACTCTTGAATCATACAATTATGGATGGAAGTGTAGATAAAATAGGGATTGGAGATGTCTTAAGGTTATTGGTATATGCTTTCCTCAATTCACTACATTTTGATTCAAAGGATTATTATGAGAAACCAATCAATACAAAGTATCACATCCTTTACCACATACACCAACCAAGAGACATAATGTAGAACAGTTCCCAATTTTTGATATATTACCAACATGTTTGACATATATTTATTCACACAACAATATTTATAAAAATATATATCTGATAACTAATCATTCACATATATTATATCACGTGGTGTGTCATATCTATGCAAGAATCTAGAGCTTCCATGATTAGGAGAGTTCATATTTGACGAAAGTTTACAGGCTTTAAAAGGACATCATTTTTAGTTGCTAGGATCGAATATACCCAAAAATGGGGAAATAGCCTCAATCTCAATAAAGTGTTTATTAGCTTTATATATCATTTTAGTTCAATGAAGAAAAAGTTGTTTTTAAGGCTAAAATAAACAAGAAATTAAGTTAACCCACTTGGAAAAAGATGATGAAACTTGATTACAATCCAATCACTCAAAATAGGTATGAGGACTCCACTGACTATTATATTCAAATCTTGAACATTGTTCATTGGCTTGGTAGGATCCAAAGACAACTTCAAATAGGGATTGAAGTTGGGACAAATCAATAACTCTCTCCTTGAAATAAAACCAAATAGATTTTTTCCTTCATAAACCCATGTTCATGCTCATGCCCATTTCTTTCCATGTAATATGAGTTAACGTTGCCCCCATCTCTCACGTGTTTAGAATCCCACAACCAAAATGAGCATAGATGCAAGGTCCACATATTCATCGTTCTCAAAATTCTCTTTCAAGATTACCCACGTCATTGCAGACAGGAATGACATTGACCACAGTTGGAGAATTTGGATTTTGTACCAGCCAATGGTGTCTTCCTTCAAGTTTCTCTATTATTTCTATCATCCTAGCACCACTATACTCCTCTTCTTTGCATTTTCTTTTGCTCTACCATTCATCTTCTCTCTCATGTTGTCCTATCTTTGTGCCCTTCTTCTCCTACGCACTCTCTTTGATCTATATTTTATGCATTCCACCTCCAACACTTTCATTTTTTCTATCTGGGTGATTTTATTGCCTTTGCATGCTCTCCTCTCCCACACACTTTCATTGCCCTTCTTTCACTCTTTAGCATAGAGGCAAATCTTCTTGTAAAAAAGAAATGCATTCTTTCCTGCAACTCTTTTGCCTCCATCTCTTCTGTTCAAGTTTCCTGAATTGTCCCAACATTTTCTCCCTCTTCTATTTGTAGTCTCCCCTTTTCGATCTATCTTCTAAGGCACTCACCTCTCTCTACTCCTATCTTCTCCAAAATATCTGACCGATTGAATGGGAAAGGAAGGAGGTCGTGATAATTTAAAGTTTGCATTTTTCCTTTGTGTCTTTTCCCGTATGACCTACCATAATGAATGGCCAAGGGAAGGAAAGCCATTCCTCAATAAATGCGTGACCATACCTTCACCCATTCCCTACTCCATTCCTCATTAATTTTTGTTTCTCTCCAACATTACTTCTTTGACCACACATTGCTAACATCAAAGGGTCCTTTTTATGGGGATGTGACACATACAAAAATGGAAACAAATCTTGCATGCATTGGCGTCGCTATTATGGCGTTATTTTCTTGTCACCAACCACTCTCTCCCTTATTTTAAGTATCGCCATTATACTTGTGACAAGCCACTACATCCATGGTGGACTGCCTTTAGGATTTTTCATTCATTTTTAAACAGTCCAATTTGAATATATTGGTTATCGAATTTGAATTCAATATAAAATTAAACATGTTTACGTTTATATGTATATGTATATGTATGTATATATATACTTATATACATATATCTTTATATCTTTATGTATTTATTTGATCTCATTCATATTTATCATGCAATATATATTTATATATACATATATATATGTATATGTATATATGTATATATATAAATATATACACACACACACATATGTCTATATATACATATATATATATGTATATATATAAATATATATACATATATATATGTATATATATAAATATATATATATATATGTATATATATAAATATATATACACACACACACATGCATATATATATATATATATATATGATGCAGAGAATCTACAAAAATAAACCAACCTTCTAGGGTACTTCAGACCCAAACTCAAACTGAGAAGATCAAATTAAACAACTACTAATAATTAACTTACTCTTTGAACAAAAATCTCTTCATTTTCTCTAGTTTCCATTTGGCAAAATGATATCAATCACCCAATCTTGCTTCTAATCTCTGGTCAGATACTTAAAATTTTTTTATCAACCACATTTTGACTAAATCAAAACAAAAACTTTGAGAGAAAACTCTAAAACAACCAACTTGATCATCATGCACATCCAAGACACCATTTTGCTCCTTGATTCCACTTTTCCCAAATCATCAAATCAACAAGTTTTGCTTTCTAAAATTTTCCCAAACCTTGAGAAATATTTACCAACATCATTTTGACAGGTTCAACACCAATTCAATCACTAATACCACTATTTTGTCAGATTATCTATTGCATGCACTCAAAGATCTAGATAGCTAGTTGGAGTCCAAATCCCTAAATCGGGTGAAACTCTTAACCCATTTTGATTCATCTCAGAATAGATATATTTTTAGGGCCCCATTATAGCATATATTAACATAACTCAACATCACATATCAATACTTTGGAAAGAACAACAAAACAATTGATTGTCCCACAATTTTAGGCTCCAAATAGGCCTATTTTGCAAAGCACATACCATCAAAACACCTCCACAATCCTAAGTAGCCAAAAATAGTCTTCTATCAGGTCATTAAACTCAAGAATAAACTATCATTTGATCATTTAAACTCTTCCATAGGCTTCAAAACAAAAACCCTTGATCTAGGCTTCACAATGCACAAATAAGTGAGGGTTTATTGGAAAAGCACATTCCAAACCTTAAATCCACTTTCCACTACTTCAATAACCTTAGAATAGGTCTGAAAAAACTTAATCAACCACCTCCAAGCCTTTACAAAAGTTATTTCATCATACCCTAACTTGTAGCACCATTTGTTGCATGGAAACTCTTAAAATTCACCTGTAGCAACAACTCCACCACTGTTTTCTTGTTTCCCTTGTACCTGCACACACACACAAACTAAAAAAAACAACCTATAACATCTCATTCCATCGATCTAATTGACATCCATTGGTGGAATGGTGGCACAAAACTTATATGACTCTCAAAACCCTGTTTAAGGGTTACAAACTGTTATAAGCAAGAAGTCTACAAATAGTCCTTAAATTCACTTAGATCTTCTCAAAATCACTTTATTTGAAGTGTTTCAACTTTAATAAATTCAAAAAAATAGATAACTAAGCCTGCTAATGCTGTACAGACCCAAAAATCTTGAAAAATCACAAAGGAAACGTTATTTCAGAAAAAAATAGGGTACTCTTTATTTCAAAATTGGTTACAAGATATAGTGACTGCCTTTTCCTCACCTTTTCCATGCTTTATAGGATGATTACATCAGTTAGAGTAACTATCCCTTCATCTCCATTCAACCAAACTTTCCTTTTTCCGTCATGACTCTTCACATTCTAACAATTTTTGCATTTTTCCAATTTTACAACTTTGCAATTTTTGCAAGTTTTGCACTTTTCACTATTTTGACCACCTAGAGACCTATAAAAGACTCAATTACATTGGAAATGACCTTCACATTCCCTTTTACAATGCATTTACATTTGAAAATTCAATTTTTACAAAAATGCTTGATGGAGGCTTAATAATACCAATAGGTGCTCCTGCACCAAACAACCAGCCTAGAAAAACTTTCCAAGTCCCTTTGGAAACATGTTGTTGTAGTTCATTCTGCTTCTCAACATGTCTTGAACTTCTTGTTCTTTCTTTCTCTTGAATCTTTCTCTTGTCTTTGTCTTGGTTCCATCCTTTGCCTTCAACTTTGTCTTCATTTTTTACTTCTCTTGTCTTCACTTGTCTTCTCTTGCCTTTGCCTTATATTTCTCTGCCCATCAGGTTCACAATCACTCTTCTCTTTCAAAAGGACATAGGACTGTCCTTTCACAGCTCTGAACTTTCCTCTAACTCATTGTCAACCAAAGGACATAGGATTTTCCTTTCACATTGCCTTTCTAAGCAATCTTCCTCTTTTCCAACAATTCATCCTTGACCTTCTCTGACCAATCATCTTTCCATCTACTCCCATCAGTGGAGTACTCTCAAGCTAACATACAACTCTCATAATGGCTGCAAACTCAAGTGCTTCTTCAGACAGATATCCACCTCCCTCACTGCTTCACGACACAACTTCAAGAAACCATCCATCTTACCTAATAATAGATCCTGGAAGATGCCTCACTCTCTCTATGCACCTTCTTCCCAACTTAATATCCATTGGAGGATGGTGAACACATACCTCAGCTTGTCTGTCAGCACACAACTTCTCAAAACTCTTTCTCTCTACGGCTTCAAGATGGATCAAGCACCCGCAACCAAAAACTCAACAACAATTGAACAAACCACCAAATCAGCTAGCTCTGATACCAATTGATGCAGAGAATTTACCAAAATCAATCAAACTTCTAGGGTACTTCAAACCCAAACTCAGACTGAGAAGATAAAATTAAACAATCACCAATAATTCACTTATTCCTTCAACAAAAATCTCTTCATTTTCTTTAGTTTCCATTTGGAAAAAAGACATCAATCATCGAATCTTGCTTCTAATCTCTGGTCAGATACTAAAAAAAATTTTATCAACCACATTTTGACTAATTCAAAACAAAAACTTTGAGAGAAAACTCTGAAACAACCAACTTGATCATCATGCACACCCAAGACACCATTTTGCTCCTTGATTCCACTTTGCCCAAATCATCAAATCAACAAGTTTTGCTTTCTAAAATTTTCCCAAACCTTGAGACATCTTTACCAACATCCTTTTGATAGGTTCAACACCAATTCAATCACTAATACCACCATTTTGTCAGATTATCTATTGCATGCACTCAAAGATCTAGATAGCTAGTAGGAGTCCAAATCCCTAAATCGGGTGAAACTCTTAACCCATTTTGATTCATCTTAGACCAGATATATTTTTAGGGCCCCATTCTAGCATATATTAACATAACTCAACATCAAATATCATTACTTTGGAAAGAACAACAAAACAATTGACTGCCCCACGATTTTAGGCTCCAAATAGTCCTATTTTGCAAAGCACATACCATCAAAACACCTCCACAATCCCAAGTAACCAAAAAAAGTATTCTATCAGGTCATTAAACTCAAGAATCAACAATCATTTGATCATTTAAACTATTCCATAGGCTTCAAAACAAAAACCCTTGATCTAGGCTTCACAATGCACAAATAAGTGAGGGCTTATTGAAAAAGTACATTCCAAACCTTAAATCCACTTGCCACTACTTCAATCACCTTAGAATAGGTTTGAAAAAACTTAATCAACCACCTCCAAGCCTTTACAAAAGTTATTTCATCATACCCTAACCTGTAGCACCATTTCTTGCATGGAATCCCTTAAAATTCACCTATAGCAGCAACTCCACCATTGATTTCTTGTTTCCCCTATACCTGTACACACACACAAACTAAAAAAAAACCTATAACATCCCATTCCACTAATCTAATTGACCTCCATCGGTGGAATGGTGGCACAAAACTTATATGACTCTCAAACCCCTGTTTAAGGGTTACAAACTGTTATAAGCAAGAAGTCTGCAAACAGTCCTTAAATTCACTTAGATCTTCTAAAAATCTCTTTATTTGAAGTGTTTAAACTTTAATCAATTCAAAACAATAGAGAACTAAGCCTGCTAATGTTGTACAGACCCAAAAATCTTGAAAAATCACAAAGGAAATGTTATTTCAAAAAAATAGGGTACTCTTTATTTCAAAATTGGTTCTAAGATACAATGACCGCCTTTTCCTTGCCTTTTCCATGCTTTATAGGATGATTAAATTAGTTAGAGTAATTGTACCTTCATCTCCATTCGACCAAACTTTCCTTTTAACCTCATGACTCTTCACATTCTAGCAATTTTTGCATTTTTCCAATTTTACAACTTTGCTTTGCAAGTTTTGCACTTTTCACTATTTTGACCACCTAGAGACCTATCAAAGACACAATTACATTGGAAATGACCTTCACATGCCCTTTTACAATGCTTTTACATTTGAAAATTCAAATTTTACAAAAATGCTTGATGGAGGCTTAACAATACCAATAGGTGCTCCTGCACCAACACACACACGTACACACACACACACAAACACACACACACACACATACACACACACACACACACACACACACACATATTGGAATGACTTATAAGTTCCATATATTATCATTTAATTAAAATAAGGAACTTTAATTTCATCTCGAGCATCCATTTACATAAACTAAAAAGGAATTTTATTTTCACTCAATTTCTACATAATGGAGTCTCTTATATTTTCTTTTGATCATTATTTTCAATACCCACTAGCATTTTTCTTTCAAACACAGAGTTTAAGTAGACAATTTAATCTACAAGCCATTAATTTCAATAACAAAGAAAATTCGAGTTAGGTAATTTCATTCTATTATATATGCAAACTAATTCAAATGCAAGTCATCATGCCATTTGTGGTGTGTGCACCCAAATTCCAATTGGCTTACTGTTCAATCCAGCTAAACAATCCTACTTCAATTGTGTTCTCGTCCTTCAACCCGTCTCCCTGTAACTGCACACACTTGCACTTGTAAATTGATTAGTAACGTTCAATTCTTGGTAACATATAAAATAATTTCCAAAAGTTTGTAGAGTCAGCATCAGTCAACTTCTTTCATTCAATTTTTGAAAATTTGAAGATCTCCATTTAATATTTAATTGAATTTCTTCAATAATTGAATTTATCATATTATAATAAATATGGAATAAAATTGGGTTATGACACTTTTAATGAGGTCATGAGTGAAATATTATGGTGTTTGCATAGAAAAATAACCCCCAACCAACAATTGTGTATGGCTCGAGGGTAGGGATACCATTCTTAATGACTATGCGACCCCTCCATTGCATACCCATGCCATTCCCATTTATTGTAGGTTGTTTCCTCATAACAACATATATCTCCTTGTATTTTGTTTGAAAGTTTCATTTAAGTGATGATTGGTACCCACATCGTGCCCATACTAGGACCATCCCTTCTCCTACACTGTACCTGTGGTTAAATGCATTAGTGGATGACCATATTGTGCTCATTTTCCATCCTTGATTGATTGATATTTCTTTCTATTATATTTTATATTCTACCACATGGGCATTGCATGGAGATTGACCTCTCCAGATGAGGATGTGACAACAGACCAAAGTGAATGAGATAGATAATGTATAGACTAAAGAGATTGTTCTTGCTCTTGACAACTTGATGTAGGAGCATTGTGCAATATGTGCAATGGGAAATGACAATGTAGAATGAGAGGCAACATGTACTAGAATGAATGGAATGAAAAATGAATCTTCTATGAGAACACTTGAAAAGAAGTAGAGTAGAGTGACTGAGATGGATATTGTATTGATTGAAGAGATCCTTCATGCTCTTGAGAAGTTGAGGAATGTGCATGTGTAGTATATGCAATGGGAAACTGGCAATGCACAAGTGGAAAAACTAAAGAGGTTTTGTATTGCACAATAATTTGTGCAAACAAATAAAGTGAGAGATGATGCTATGGGTGGAGTTGAACAAGTAAATTGACAACCTTTCTAACCCTTAATTGAACCCTACCTTAATTGAACCTTGATCGTAATTGATCCCTAGCCCTAATTAAATTTTAATCAAAATCATAACCCAATTATAAATAATAACAAATGCATAAATAATAAGAATGTTACATAAACAAGTTTTACCTTAAAATTGTAATTCATCCCTAACCCTATTTAAATTTTAATCATAATCATATAATTTTAAATAATAACAAATACATAAATAATAATAGTGTTACATAAATTCTTTTTAAATTATATGATAAAGTTAAAGTTTAAATGTAATTCTTAATTAAAGATAGATAAGTTAGATCCCGTTCGTCCTAAATGTTTAAATCTCCTTTTGCCGGTATTGGCATGGTGTGTTGGTTTAATGGTGGCATTGTTGTTCTTGCCACCAAGGTTCAAACCCCATTGGGGCGGTATTGTTGAATGGTTGTATTCCGGTTCATAGCTCCGGTCAAAAGCGTTTACCCCTTGAATAATATAAAGATAGATAAGTTAGTTCTAAATATATTAATTTGAAAACTTATTTTTATAAGTAATAAATAATTAGTTTATTGCATTTTCTTTGTATTTAGTTTTATAATTTTAAATTAATTTAGATGTGTGTTTATTATGAAAATCTTTTATATTAGACTATATATTTAAGTTGCTATATTTTTGTACAATTAAATTTATAATATTTCTTCACAATATATATTAAATTTGAGTAAAACAAAATATTAATGATTTTTCCTTTTTGAAATATTTTTAATTATTTTAAAATTATTGAGCACATTAATTTAAATTATTGTGTAATAGTAAATATAAGAAATTTTCTTTTTATATAATTTTCAAATTTATAATTTTAAGTACATTAATTTATAACTTTTTAAAAAAATAATTGCTTTTATTTTTTTATAATTTTATTTGAATTCTAGTATTAAAAAAATATTTTACAATAACCCAAAAAATATTAATATAGAAACTTAGTAAATTTAGAAAAAATATTTTAGACTTAATTTTCTTGAATATTTTTTAAATTAATTATATTAATTTATAAACTTTCTTTTTATGAAATTACAAATTTACAATATTTCTTTCATACTTAATTTTCTTGAATATTTTTTAAATTAATTATATTAATTTACAAATTTTTTTTATGAAATTACAAATTTACAATATTTATTTCATACTTAATTTTCTATGACTCTCCATATCATTCTCAATGACTTAATTTTCTTGAATATTTTTTATATTAATTATATTAATTTACAAACTTTCTTTTTATGAAATTACAAATTTACAATATTTCTTTCATACTTAATTTTCTATGATTCTCCATATCATTCTTCTTGCCAAGTGATTTGTTTTTTTTTTTTACAACAAGGGTGTCTGACGATGGCCCAGTAGTCAGTATCTTAGGTACCTAGGGTGAGCTGGGGCAAGAATAATCCCTTGCGGGTGAGATTCACCACCTGCAAGAAGTCCCACCTATTAAACCTAGGAGCGGAGTCAAACCCGAGACTAATGGGGAGCAAACCCATTGCTCAAGCCAACTATGCTACCCGTGTGGGCTTTTCCAAGTGATTTGTTATTCATTTGTTCATTTGCTAATAGTCCTTGGACATTAACCTCACAATTTTTTAGAAAGATTTCCCAAACTTAGCCGTTACCCATAGAAACCAAAAAACACCGTAGCATATAAGAGTTTAAAAAAAAAACCACATAGATTACAAAATCTTATCCGTTACCCAAAAGAACGTAACATAAAAGACTTTCAGTAGAGCAAAAGTTGAAAGCCCCCATGAAAAACACATAAAAAGTATGAAAACCAAAGCAAGGAAGAGGACCTTTCAGTTTCCAATGAAATACAAACGTTTCATCTTCTGTTACCCACATAAACCAAAAAAGACCATAGAATATAAGAGTTTCAGCAAAAAACCACAAGAACGTAACATAAAAGACTTTCAACAAAGCAAAAGTGGAAAGCCCCCATGACAAACACATAAAAAGTATGAAAACAAAGAAAAAATATGAAAACTACAGCGGGGAAGAGGAGCTTTCGGTTTCCAATGAAATACAAACATTTCATCGCATAAAGAAAATTATTATTATCATTATTTTTTTGATCGATAAACGGCAAGGCCAATATATTAATCTTTGAAAATTTTCAGTTACATACAAAGAATTATAGTCATCCAACAATACCCAATAGATCATTCTAGTTTCCATTATTACATACAAAAATTCAAAAAAGAGGGCATATTGCCTTGAGTATCATCAGTTTCCATCATAAACTATAGAAGTATCTTCGTATTAGATTTCCATATTGCCATCTACTATATTTAAAGAGTTCAAACATATCAACTTTCTAAATTCATTAAATTCAAAAAAGAACTATCTATGATTTCATATTTGCATAATCTTCTCAGCGATGTGTGGAAGTCTTCCTCCTCTTGCAACCTGATGAAGAGGACTCTGCTCTCTTTTTTCTTCCAATAGGCCTTCCTCTTCTTCGTGGAGCATGAGAGGATGATTCAGCCCTCTACCTATTGCTTGGAGGTCTACCCATTCTCCTCAATCTTCTCCTAGGATTAAACAGTTTCACCAGTTTATATTGCCCTAAGTATCATTAGTTTCACCATACTTGGGAAAGTTTGATGCCACTAGTTTTTAATCTCCTAAGTATCTTGATCTAGTATGATTGGGACTAACTAATTGCTAAGAGAAAACAAATTTAAACCAACTTTCTGCTTTTTAATTTTCTGCCCTTCACCTTCTTTCCTAACCTTACTAAAGGATAAGAGTTTCTATCCCAACCAAACTCCTCCATCTTATACCTCTGTCATCTCCAACATCATCTCCATCTTCATATTTCCTGCCTAATTTATCCACCAATATGGTTTTTCTCTTATTTTCTATTAACTTACATATTCATGTATCAGATATGCATCCTCCTGCTTAAACCCAGTTGATTTGAATGGGTTCTTGTTGACTATTCTATGATTGAAGATAGCTACCCAACTGTCTCCACTTTTTATCTTCATAATTCTCTAATTTTACTAATTGATATCACTATTGATTTAGCTTGGGTTTAGTTTCTTGTCATATACCTTTCATGCCACCACCTTAATTCTTTACCTTCTGCTGCAAGTTTAGAAAGTTCATTGGCCTCCCCTTTTGCCTCCCTATACACATGTTTGATGGTGAAACATTCAAAGTATTCTAAAATGACCATTAGTCTATCCAACAGTGCTTTTAATCTCCAATTAGGAGTCACTGCTGTTTTGGTTGCATTCACTGTAATAGATGAATCTCCTTCCACCTCTATCTTCCTTATTCCCTTCCTTTTACATTCAACTAGTCCAATGTGTAGAGCACTAAATTATACTATGTTGTTAGTATCTATTGGAAGAGGAATCACTATTTTTCCTATGGTAGATCTCCCCTACTGTCTCTAATTATGCATCCTGCTCCAGAGGGACCAAGATTTCCTTTTGATTCCACGTAAAAATTTAACTTAAACCATCCCTCTTGTGGTGGGTTCCATGTTGCTTGTTCTCTTTTCCGGTTGTTATTCCCTGAGAAAGAAGGAACTTTGAGTCTTGACCACTTAAATCTCATTCTTCCATCCCATTCGGTGAAGTTTCCCTTGATCTTGGGTCTTAATGCTATCTTTCTATTCATATTCTCCATAATTGAGCTTTCAATTATGTTAAGGACTAATTCAACCCATCTTGCTTTGTTATAAAAAATCCTCCTATTCCTCTCCTTCCAAATTTCCCAGATTAGTGTTGAAGGGCTAATTTCCCATAAGCCACTTAGTAGTCCATCCTTGGCCCTAATTGGCCAACTTTGGAATAGTGAAATGATATCATTAGGCAATGCTGTACAATCCAACCCAACTTGGCACAAAGCCATCTCCAACATTTTCCTGAGAAAAGACAATTTAGGAGATGGTCTATACTTTCTTCATAAGATTTGCAAAGAACACACCTTGAAAGGCTTGCAAAGCCCATTTTCTTAAATTTCTCTACTTTTAAAATCTTCTTTTTTGTTGCTATCCAAGAGAAAACTCCTGCTTTTGGTATAATTTTATTACTCCAAAATAGCTTATGTGATATGCCCATGTCATTATTCTCCTCTTGACTAACCAATAAGTTATAACCTTCCTTTGCACTATACTGTCCGATCTTGGATGCCGCCCAAATAAGCATATCATTTCTTTGCCTGCACTCTAATTGTCTATTCTTTAATACTTATTTTAATTGAAATAACTTATTATGAGGTATTGGAAGTCCATCAAAGCTTTTCCATTCCCATCCTAGGGCTAGATCTCCATCTGGTAAGTTGACGTAGTCCCTAATATTTTCTCCCCAATTTTGTTTGAGCCAAGTCTTAGTGTTTTCAATTGTTATGGAACTGACTATACTCAGATAACCTCCCCATGAGTCTTCCTAATATAAACATGATATACCATCATGCACGTCCCAAGATACAAAATCTGCCACTAAAGCCTTGCATTTTAGGATGAAGTTCCAAATCCTTGACCCCTTGGGTGGATTGTTAACTCTTATAATGTCCTTTGGCTCTCCAACATTTAAGTATTTGGTTTGCAATAGCCTAACCCATCTTGATTGAGGATCTTTGATCATTCTCCAAACAAGTTTAGCCCCCAAAGCCTGATTTTGTTTGTCTTGGTTTCTAAGTCCCATTCCTCCTAAAGATTTTGGTTTGCAATTTTTTTCCCAAGCTATAAAGGCAATTTTATTTTTCTTTTCTGTGTTTTTCCAAATGAAGTTTCTCATTTTTTGAATTATTAAAGCATTCATACTTGAAGTCAGTGCCAAAAATGATAGGAGGTATATTGGTAGTGCTGATATTACTACCTGGAGGACAACTAATCTGCCTTCCCATGATAACCATTTCCCTTTCAACGAGTTTATCCTTTTATCCAATTTTGACTTCAATGGGTCCCATAACTTTGAATTTCTGAGCCCCTTATCAATAGGTACTCCAAGGTATATACAAGGCAAAGTTCTCTTCTTGCATTTTAGTATGGTGATAATCTGTGTTTCTTCTACTTGAGTAGTTGAAAATAAATAAACTTTTGATTTGTCTCTGTTAATTGCTTGTCCAAATGCTTTCTCATAAGACCAAAGTATCTCTTGGAATCTTCTCCCGTAAAGAAAATTATTGAAGCACATCATTTAGTCTTTATTATATAGAATAAATTTGAGAATTCAACTCATCCGCAACTCGAGCTATGAGAAAAAAAACATGTAGGAAGTTCCAGCACACGGTCACCACAAGGAAGCCCCACACTGCAAGAGGTCATAGATCATTTTGTTGAAATAAACATTAAAGGACAAAAAGAGAAATTTATGGAAGACATTAAAAATTTGTTTCAAATAAATACCAGAAAGGTTGTATAAATTTATTTCAATTGACATTGAAGTTAAAAAAATATGATGAGAGGTTTTAATTCATTTGTTGTTTTGCAACATTCTCAACATACTCCACCTACAAATCTTAATTGGGGTTATTTTATCAAAAGCGGAGGAAATTTTTTGTAGTTTACAACCGAGCATATAGAAAAAATTAAGTCTAAGGTGAGATGGATGGCACCTTCTTTTCTTCCTATTTTCTTAGTCTATTTGTCTAAACTTGTAAAATTGAACTACAGGAGTCAGGAGAAGGAACAAAAATTGTCACAGAAGTACTTCATAAAGTTGGCCAAGTGCATTGGGTTCTTGCAGGCCTATTGGTTATAACATATTTAGTCTAAAAACATGCAAAAGTGCATCAGAACAAAATTAAATGTGAACAAATTTTGCAAGAAATGATCACACTGGCAATGAAGACAATGGTGTTAAGAGATCTTATTAATTCAGAGAAGGAAACTTTTGAAATAGCTCTTTGATACATCATAGAGGGATCAATGAGTTGTGCCATGCAATATGAATCTGGAAAGTTTTCGAAGTTAGTCAGTACATCGTTTCCTTCACATTGTTATGCTCTATTTTACTAATTTTATTTTTCCTTCTCCTTTTATCACCATTAATTTTTTATGCTGCAGATATTTGAAATCAACTGTCAACTTTGAGAGATTGATTGAAATTTGTGCCAAAATAAATAAATTTTGACATAATCTAATTCTCGCGGGTGCAGTTGAAACATTGCGAAACACACCGGTTACATGGATAAGACTACTTCAAAGATATCCAGATGAGGCAGGTAAATAAAAACAATAGGAGCCAAGTTTGATTTGGCCTTATACTTTGGAATTTGGATTTTGTATTTGATGCTAATCTTTTAGCTGCTTGAGTTGTCATGTAAAACATAGCTTAATTTTGGCGCTTTATTTCCATTTGTCATTAATTTCTTTCATTTTGTAATAGAGATTCTAAGAATAGGAGCTAAGGTTGATTTTGCTTTACATTTTGAACTTGGATTTTGTATTTGATGCTAATCTTTTGGCTGCTTGGGCTGTCGTGCAAAACATGCTTTATAATTCTTAATTTTGGTGCTTTGGTTTCCATTTGCCATTAATTTCCTTGATTCTATAATAGAGATTCTAAGAACAGGAGCCAAGGTTGATTTGGCTTTATATTTTGGACTTGGATTTTATATTTGATGCTAATCTTTTGGCTGCCTGGGCTGTCATACAAAATAAATAGAGATTCTAAGAATAGGAGCCAAGGTTGATTTGGCTTTACATTTTGGACTTGGATATTGTATTTGGGCTGTAACATGCAAGATATTTATACTGCTTAATTTTGATTTGGCTTCCATTTTCCATTAATTTTCTTGACTCTGTAATAGATAATTCTAAGAACAGGGGCCGAGGTTGATTTGGCTTTACAGTTTTGGACTTGGATTTTGTATTTGAGGCTAATCTTTTGGCTGCCTAGGCTTTCATGCAAAACATGCAAGATATTTATATGGATTAATTTTGGTTTGGTTTCCATTTTCCATTAATTTCCTTGATTCTGTAATAAAGATTCTAAGAATAGGACCCAAGGTTGATTTGGCTTCACATTTTGAACTTGGATTTTGTATTTGATGCTAATCATTTGATTGCCCGAGATGTAATGCAAACATGTAATTGTTGTTCATTTGCTGATAGTTTAAACTTGATTCTGAAATAAGGTTTCAAAGAATATATGACACTATTTCTTTACATTCATATTCTAGATTTTGATAGTTCAATTGGTTCTATTATTTTTGGGCTACTGTGGCTTTGTTCCGTGTATGTGTTTGTTTATTATTACAGTTCATTTGCATATTATATTTGTTGATTTTGTATTTAAAGCAAGAGTTTAGACAAATTGTTGATGTCTAAGTTGATTTTATTTATTTAGGTTGGGGATGGGTGTTGTTGATGATGGAGGGTTCATTTGATTGTTCAATGATTATTCCATCTTATAAAGATCTTATGTTTAGGTCGATTGAAGTTGCATTAATTTTGTTTCATGGTTCTTACATCGAAGATTGTATGACTGTAGTGGTGTTGTGTATTTTTATGGGAGTGAGGATTAAGGTTTGATTTGGGATATGCGTGATCAGAGATTATTCATTTGATTGTTTCACGTGAATTCTATTTTAGAAGTTTGATGTTTAGGTTGCTTTTTGTTCATTCATTTTTGTTTTGCAGTTTGCAAATTGAAGATGTGTGAAATTAGTATAAATTGTGTGTGTTTTCTTCAGGGGCATGGGAGTGGGATTGGTGAGGGATTAGGGTTTGAATTGGGGTGATTGTCATAAAGTGGGTTAATTTGACTGCTTAATGTGACTTTATCTTTTAAAGGTTTGATGTTCAGGTTATTGTTGTAACTTCATTTTTTTAAGCAACTTTCATATGAGAGATTGTCTGAGATTTGTATGTATTAGAATTATATTTGCATGAACAAAATACTTGTTCAATTGTTTTGTGTGACTTTGATGCAACTATTTCTTGACTATTGTCGATATGCTGTAGATTTGCATAGTAGTCTTCATAGGAGTAAAATTAGGGGTTAGATTACTTTGTTTTGGATAGTTGTTACTTTGCAGTTTACGTAGGAGTTAAAGTAGGGGTTTTTTTAGTTAAATGAGAGGTTTTCTTTGGTGGATAAAGGGAATAACTGATCACATAGGAATTAGCTTTTGAAAAATGTAATGATTAGATTCTAAATAATGAAAATAGAGTATCTCCATATTTTCTTTTGTTTTTGTTCTATTATGCTTATTTCCTCTGTTATACAGAGGGTGAATATTAATTTGCAAGATTAGAGGATTTGCCTGCATAAGACTTGCAACTTGTGTGTAAGGGTGAATATTAATTTGCAAGATCTAAGGATTTTTTTGCATGAGACTTGCAACTTGTGTGTAACAAAGTTGTTGGAGCCTCCAATAAATCCTCACTTGAGGTTTGTGTGCTCTAATTAACATAAATTTAAAAATGTTCTTATATATAGTTGGGATTGAGGAGCAACTAAAAGCAGTGAGCTCGCTCGTCAACATGGAAGATTGCTCATCAGTTTTCATCATTCTTTGGGGCTTAGGTGGTATTGGAAAGTCAACTATTACATAAGCTGTTGTATCCATAGTAGATAGAGACATTTATAACTATGCCAGAATACAGTTAGATTTGAATTTTGAAAAAAATAACTATAAAGAAATACAACAGTAGATTTTGAGTGATGCCTTTCCAACTTATGAGGGTGGAAGAAAATTATACTTGAGATGATGCAGATGGTAGGGATCACATAAAAGAGGCTTTTAAAAGTGAAGAAAATAAGTTTGTATTTTTATTTATTGATAATGTTCTGAATACTACAGACTTGGAGAAAATATTGCCGGAAGACTTGCAAAGTCTTCTAGAGGGTAGCAAAATACTTGTTACAACCAGAATTTTGAGTGTCATAGAGGTGCTTCATGATCATGTCCTTAACTGCAAGAATTATTCTATCAAAGCTCTCTCTCATGATCATTTGGTGACACTTATGTGCAAAGACCCTGTAAGTGGTGATTCTGTTGATGTGAATGATAATCTAGAAGAGATTAGCCAGCTTTGCAAAGGGTTTTTGCTAGTTCTGAAAATGGTTGGTAGTCATTTGCAGAGGCAGAATTATAATCCAAACCGTTGCAAATTGATACTTCAAAATTTGAAGGAGGGACAATGAAAGAAGCGAACCTCACTCACCGCTTGTTTGATTTTGCATTTGACACATTGGAGGAGTCCACTCAAGAAGCGTTTTTGGACATTTGTTGCTTTGTTTATGAAAGTTAGCTTTCTAGACATGTAGAGTACATTGTGGGGGTTGAGGAAGTTGCAACACTTGTAGGTGCAACATTGATCACCACGGTGGTGAAGACGAAAGAGGAGATGTTATCTATTCCTAATCTCATTCGGTCAATAGGGCTTAGCAGGGAAAAGTCGAGTAGAATTTTGAATGAAAACTCCTAGTTTGAAGTTGAAAAGGATGAGGTATATTTCACATTTGTTATTATTAGATGGATAAAATGAATAATATTTAAGCTCATTGTTAAATAGTACTCACTGACTATTTCACAGATATAACTAATACTATTTAAGCTCATTGTTAAATAATACTTGCGGACGTTAGAGTTTTGCAGGCCAAGTTGAAAGGAATTAAAGGAGTTTTGCTTGAAAACAAAGCTTCCATGCTTGAGAAAAGAAACCTTATTTTGATGAAGGACACATTAAGAATTCTGTCATGGAAAGGTAGTATCAATATTGGCGCAACAAACACATTGTCATTGCCAGAGTTAAGATGTCTTAGAACAAATTCTGATATTTGTGGACTGGATGTAGAAGCATTTAATAAATTGGGTTTTTTGGAATGTGAGAAGCTTCCCACTAAACTGGAAGATCGTTTGAAAGTAAGTCTTGAATACGATAACATACATTCTTCCATTTCATTTTGGTTATCACTTTTTTAAAATTGTTGTGTTGGTCTGTTGATAAATGATGTTGATAAAAGATACTGCATGGAGTGCAACACAAAAATTCTAAAGCTTTTGCATGGAATAGAGCATGAACTTTAGGCACTATTTTAGATAGTTTGAATAACTTATAAGGGAATTGTCCATGCAATTTGATAATTAAGTTTTACCAAATTGTTGTTAATTGAATAATAATGTATTGTTGAATTTAGTTAACAGACTTTGTTTTCAAGTTTATCTGCTAGTTTCAAAGAGCTATGAGATGCATGATAGATGCTACAATTATTTTTTGAGAGGCTGCAAGCATTATTAATAATTCACGTTTTTGTTGCTTTCTGCAAGTCACGATTAAAAGTGTAATAGTTATACAGTCCTAAAAAATATACATAATTTTATTCTGAAGAATTCACTCAAAATTTATATGGCTCTATTTTTCATTATTTTTTGCTGACTGTTGTGAGTGATTTTATTTGCTTCTACTATTTATTTTTTGTTGTTATAATTTTTTTGAACAACTGGTTAAGGAATTGCGTCTGTAGAGATTCTTCATGATCATGATGAGTGTATGCTCTAACAATGAAATAGTAACTCTTCGTGTAGTTACTAGAAAGTTTAAGGTTGATAAAAGTCAGGAGACAACCAACTAAAATGCTGGAATTATCAAAAATAGTGCTGAATTCCTCCTTGGAAGAATTATCTATAGAATTTGATGACAAAAATGTGTCCAAAGCAAATGATGGAAAAAAAGAAAAAGAAGAGAACGCCAAAAATGCAGTTTACAATTTTCTTCAGTGTTTAAAGAAATTTGCACATTTTGAAGTGATTAATTGGTGGCCAGATGTGATCG
The DNA here is from genome assembly GCA_007258455.2 of Sequoia sempervirens. Taxonomy (NCBI): domain Eukaryota; kingdom Viridiplantae; phylum Streptophyta; class Pinopsida; order Cupressales; family Cupressaceae; genus Sequoia; species Sequoia sempervirens. The sequence continues at coordinate 647,269,091 of VDFB02058242.1, read as the reverse complement.
AGCTGCCTTAGCAACAATGTGGGTTACTACAACTGAGTACTCTGTGTGTGGAGAGGTCTAGTTTAGAGTGTGTAACATACTTGTTTGGCCAACTTACAACTCTAAGCGAGTTGTATTTACATGAGTGCACATTATTGGAAAAATTTCCATCTACCATTGGTCAATTAATGACTTTAACAGTGTTGGATTTATCAAGGTGTCAAAGTTTGAAAGAATTGCCCGATCATCTTCCAAATTTAAGAAAGTTGTATGTAATTGAGTGTTTAGCTTTGAATAAGTTTCCTTCCACCATTGGCCAATTTACACCTCTAAAAGAACTGGAAATAAAAACCCGTAGGAGCTTGAAAGAGTTGCCTTCCACTAATGGCCAGTTGACAACTCTAACAAAGTTGGTTTTACTTGAATGTTTAGGATTGGAAGAATTGCCTTCTACTATTGGCCAGCTGAAAACTCTAACAAAGTTGGTTTTACTTGGCTGTTCAGGATTGGAAGAATTTCCTTCCACCTTAAACAATATCAAATGTTTGGAATATCTAGATATTTCTGATTGTGATTCTTTGGAATCAGATGTTTGTCAAAGGGATGTCAACATCAAAATTCTTAAAAAAAGTGAGCATAACTGTACTGATTGTCAAAAAGACAAAAAATTGAAAGTTATTCATTCATAGAGAGGGATTTCAAATATTATGTTTGTATTTCTCACCACAATGCACTTAGGGGAGACAATCCAATAGTTGAGCATGCTCCCTTTTTGTTATATATGACATTTTCTTAGTTACATGATGAGATTGTATATAAGTTACTGTACTGATTGTAAAAAGAGAAAAAGTTGAAAGTTATTAATTCATAGAGAGGGATGTCAAATATTATGTTTGCATTGCTCACCGCAATGCACTTAGGGGAGACAACTCAGTAGTTGAGCGTGCTCCCTTTCTATTATATCTGACATTTTCTTAGTTACATGATGAGATTGTATATCAGTTTCTGGTTTGTAATGTTGTTGTTGATGGTGTTATATCAATTGCCTAACTCTAAGTTAGACTCTAAGAATACATGAATATTATAACTGTACGTTTCTCATTATCAAGCTAGACACATTTTATGCTTATGTTGTTCTTATCAAGTTAAGCTTTTCTTGTATACAGAAACTATTTAAACTATAATATGCAATTTTTTTTTCCTTTAAATATAAGCTTATTGAGATTAACAAGTATGGTTTCTTAGATTTTTGAACCATTTTCATAATAAGGGTAGGGCGGTGATGTTAAAGATTATATCAATCATTCAAGATACTCCTCTACCATGGGATTGAACGTAAAAATATTATAAGTTTTACAAACATTTCTAAGATTTAATAAAAATACAAAACCAATACAATCATCATTGGACAAGAAATAGTTAATAAAACTACAATCACTTAATGGGGATAGAAGGAAGTGAAATAGTATGTGGGCTAAACTGGTAGGATAATCATAAGCATAGATGTAAGCTTTGGGACATGCATTTTTGAACACCTAGTAATAACTAATAGGCCTACACGTTTAAGGATTGTTGTATGACCCTGCACAAAAATATGTGACATACTGCTCTAGCATGCCACAACCCTGCCCCTATTGGCCTTTGCCTAAAAGGAAAAACCTTAAGAGCTCATACTCAAGAATAATTAGAACTAGCAACAACCCTTTTAGCTTCACTGATTACACAAGATGTTCTAAAAGCATATCACCATCACTATTAATTTATCAATGTAGTACCATATGAGTGGTGCAAATCATATCGTATCAAAATAGTAATGTTGCAAATACATTAAAAAGGAGAAAAGTTATGTTTATATACATAGTTCCCTTATTTAGTTGAGTATTAATAGTTCCTTGATCAAGGGCATAAATCTCTTATTTGAAAAGACAATGAAGGGGAAGAAGCGGACATAAAGCCAAGTATTCTACTTAACCAACAGGCACAACCATCTTATGGTTGATGTAGATGAGATTTTGAGTAGCAGGTTGATGTCTCAATCATTTGAAAGGTAAAGCAGGTATTCAGGTAACTCATATAAAACTTCTTTTCAAAAAATTGATTCTCCTTGGAAAGAAGAATGTGCAAAAAGAATGTAGCAGTTTATCTTTTTTAGTCTTGGATAGCTTGTGTAGAGGAAGGCTACTTGGGCCGATATGCACATTATTTCATTCTTCCATGTTTTTTTGTGTCTCTGTTTCAAAAATATTGAAGTAATGTTATTATATTTATCGCATTTTTTATCATTCTAACATAAAAAGTGTGATCTTTACATAAAAACACAAATTGTGGCCATTCTATCAAAGAAGAACCAAAACTCAAACACCACCATATGTGAAAGTAATGGAAAACTAATAAACTAAATGCCTACTATGCTAGTGCTCGCATAGAATATAACAAACAATCATTCATAATTAGCTACACCAATATACACAAATCCCTATGGACAAGTAAAAGAGGGATATCATTTACAACTTAAATTATGTTATTTGGTATGTTTTATTACTTAAAATAAGGAAAAATTCAATCAGGTGAACAAGATAATTCAAGGAAATATTTAATGAGCTTTATAACATGCTTGATTGTTACATTCGAAGAGTATATGATTTTGTTGATAAACTTATTGAATATGTTCCGTTTTATAAAATTGAATAGGAAAAAATAGAATAATTACATTTCAGATTAAAAACTGGGAACTCTTTTTATTGCATGTCTCACAATCACATGCTCATCTAAGAATCCTTGGAATATCCAATTTGATGTGTAGTTCCGATTGACCATAATCACACATTCTAAATCCCTAAACACACTACTTGTACCATATCTCCATTGACACACTTTATACATGAAGAACCTTCATGTTCTTTTAAACCAAATATGGTGATGGATTAGCCTTTAGTATCCTCAATTTGCTTACATGATCCCCAGATACACTTCACCATGTCCAATTTGGTTGTCTCTACTCATCTTTCCCTTGTAAAATACTTCCTATATCATAACCAAAACTATAAGCACCAAGAGTTTGGTTAAAAGACTTATGATCTATTTAAATAAAATCAAAGAGCTTAAAAGGTAGTCACTTGCTAGTTTAAGTACAAGGGGTTCATAATGTGGTACAAATAGTGTCAAATTCTTATCCCAAACTAGACTTAGGGTTTTTTTACAACTCGAGTCTTCACTTTCTATAGCACAAAAAAAAATTAATAAAAAATAATTATGAATACATGTTTACAAACCCATAATTTTGAAGCTTAGTGAAAAAGATTATTTACAAAGCCAACTCAATCGCATCAGCACTTGGAAGAAGTTGTGGCTTGAAAGCCCATGCATAAAGAAACACTATAAGTATCCCCAAAGTAGTTGTGGCTTGGAAACTAGACTGGTAAAAGAAATTAGTACAATTGTACCCAAAGCAGGGATAACTAAGTTTGAATAGAAGTCAAGGACAACAACTAGGAATTAGAAAATAATTGGATACAAGTAATGGAAAATTAGAGTACCTGGTGGTCAATTCCGATGACAACGTAAGAAGAATCATTGTTCCACATATGATGAACAACCAAATCGGTTCCTTTTGTAATGTGAAGCTTGAAAATAGCCACTGTTGGAACACAACTCTACTAAGAGGGGGGTGAATTAGTAGAGTTAATAAAACTAGTCCTTTAAATCTCTTTAAACCAAATTAGGAGATTATGCAGAGGGACCAATCACACAAAAATTCATACAACACCAAGTGTATGTGGAAAAATCAGTATGGGAAAAACCACAAAGAGAATAGTTGCTTAAGTCTACTGCTCAAATCCAACCTCACAAGAAAAACCTCATTGGTTACAAAGTTTAAGGGAACCAACCCTAAGGAGACACCAATCCCCTAATTTAAGAGCACCAACTCTAAGGAGACACTAATCCCCTAGTTGAGCACCAACTCAACAATTTGATGGTACCAACTAATCAAACAAAAAGGAGCTACAACTCCAAATTACATAAGTGATTCAATGAAATCAAATTCTTTGTTGCAAGTCTAATTTGCAACTGTACATTTACTTCTTCTCTACTTTGTTATGATTTTCAAAACAACCTATTTTCTCTACTACTACAAGAACACTCTTCTACCTTTGTTGTTGTTGCAATCTTAGTAACTCATCCCTCTCTCTTCTCTTACTTTGCTTCAGCTCTATTAAATATTTCTACCACTCATTTGAGCTTCATACACACTTCATACTCTTTTAGTTTGTATGTCTCTGATTGTGTGTAAATCTTCATGTTATCAAGAAGCTCATTTCTAAATGTTAGGTCTTAATTTTGTATGCCCTGTTCCACCATTTGTCTGCTCTATATCAAAATCATAACCCTAGCTTTGATATGTAGTTTTGATGCATAATAAATGCTTGTTCTGCACAATTTCTGTATAATTGAACTGTATTTGATCTTTATCACTGTCTATATATCCATGATGTTACTTAACCAATCAAACTTCATATTTCAATTGTCATGGCATATCAAATTTCTTCCTCTGTGTTGAGTTCCACCGACTAACCATTCAAACCACTGCCTGACCATTGTGATGTTACAATTTTGAATGTTGAACTTTGATCTTTGTCTTCATTTCATTATCTAACGGTCCTCATTGATAGGATTCAACTTTAAAACATAGTCATTCAATCAAATCTACTTTGAATATATGCTATTGATCTTCTATTGCATGCCTTATGCTTGTCACAACTTTGTTTCAGGCTTAAGGAACCATTTTTGTGTTGTATGAAACATGAGCGATGCACTAAAAAATCACCACCTATTTGGTTGATGTCACACTCCACTTTCTATCATACATCGCAAATTTTCTAAGTGCATGAAGGATTGAAAATGTGATACAAATAATTCATGTACTACAATAATGAGTCACCACCTATTTGAGTCGACACCACTATGTATACAAGTCATTATTTTGCATATCACAAATATGACTTTGTCTTTTTGATTCACAACTACTACGTGAATCAATTGTGTGATGCAATAAGATATCGCCATATGTCTTTGTTATGTCACATTCCACTACCATCGCATATCGCAAGTTTTCCTTGTGTGGTTAAACATGAAAACTTAATGTGAAGAACACATGCATTGAAATCAGTAGCTATCATGTAGTCTTCAATCTTCATCGCATATTTCAAGTTTGCTTTGCGCTTGGAGAATGGAAAATGTGATGCGAACATAGGTCATGATGAATAAATATTAAATGTCTAACTTAGGAAGTAGAAAGTATTCAATACTCTATCGAGCCGATAATTCTTAGGACAAAGGGGCTAGTTACACGATGACATTGAAAACTTAATTCATAACTTAAATGACCGAATACCAACTATTTCTAATCAACGCTCAAATATAAACTCTGTGAAGGCACAATGACTGAGACCTAGGGTTTTTGCTACTAAACCCTAATTATGGTAGAGAACAATATGTTATTGATCATACCATTGGATTCCTCTTAAAAAACCCATATCAAATATGCCGTTTGTTTTCACCACAACCTTCTGGAAATGACCTTTGCAATAACATGAAAATATTTGGAACATTTGAGCAACTTTGCAATATTTGCAAAACATGCTCTTCTCTCCATCATACTTCACCACTCTTTATAGGGCATATCCTCTAACATCCATGGAATTTAAGATGCCAATAGATCCATTCTTTGACATCACATCAATTTCCTTTTGACATCAATGACAACATTATGCAACCAAATCTCTCCCTTTGGCATTGATGGAAAAACTTAAATGCTTTGTACCAATTATATATGAAATGCTATGTACCAAGAGTACTGATTGAACACTCATATATCAACATGAACCATGTTGGAAACTATTCTACACAACAACCATATGATTATCTACATTCATAACTCCCCTTTAGATATATCTCTACTTTTGATTTAAAACAAAGGAGTGTTTGTTACAACTTTCTCCCAAAAATTGCAAACTCAGAGCATTTTTCTCAATTTCTCCTTGCTTTTCATCAATGAAAAAGGAACACTTTCTAGACACCTAGCTTCGACTAATTTTCTCCCCCTTTGGAATGTTATGCAAAGAGAAATAGTGTGTCCAATCTGCAACCATCAAGTCGTTAGAAAATTTTAAAACCATGCATACTTGACTTGAATTCTCTCTTTCCTTCCAAGGATAAATAAAAATTCTATGAATCTCCCCCTAGAATGATGTCCTATCACTATTGTTAGTGATGTAATTTGGGAGCAAGTACTCCCAATTTCTATCTTAAGTACTCAAATTTCTCTTTGGGAAGAGGTTTGGTAAATATGTCTGCAAGTTGTTCCTTAGTTACAACATATTCCATTGTGACTTCGTGATTTGCTACCTTTTCTCTTAAAATGTGATATTTGATTGAAATATGCTTAATTCTGGAATACATCACTGAATTCTTTGATATATTAACAACACTTGAATTATCACAAAGAATAGAGATAGGGTCTTTGTACTCTACCTTGATGTCTTTAAGTGTTTGTTTCATCCATAATACTTAAGTACAACTTGTTGCTGCCACACACTCTGCTTCTACTGTTGAAAAAGTAATTGACTCTTTCTTCTTGCTCAACCATGAAACAAGTTTATTTCCTAAGAAAAATGCACCACCACTAGTGATTTTTCTATCTACACTTCCTGCCCAATCAATATCTGTATATGTTGTCAAAGTAAAATCTTCACCTTTGGGATACCATAGTCCATAGTCAAATTTACTTTTAATATATCTAAAAATTATTTTCACTACATTGACATGAGACTCTTTTGGAGCAACTTGAATCTTGTAACCATGAATACTAATTGCATAATTTCAAGTCTTGATGTTGTTAGGTATGACAAACTACCTATCATTGATCTATACATAACTTGATTTGCATCAAGAGATTCATCTTTTTTACTCCATCTACATCGAGTTATCATTGGAGTACCTACTGGTTTGTTGTCTTCCATGCCAAATTTCTTAATCATCTCCTTAGCATAGTTGGTTTGAGATATGAATATCCATTCATTAGTTTGTTATATTTGTATACCAAGGAAACATGAAAGTTCTCCAAGCATGGACATCTTAAATTCATCTAGCAAAATATTTGCACATTTTATTGTTGCTACCACCACAAATGATGTCATATACATAAACAACAACAATTAGCATATGATCACCTTTTGATTTAAAGTACAAATTACTATCTATACATCCTTTATTGAATCCTTGTAGTTGTGAGTACTGATCTACTCTTGAATACCAGGCTCTAGGTGCTTGTTTCAAACCATATAGAGCTTTCTTTAGTCTACAAACATAATTATCTTCTATAGATAGTTGAAAACCTTCAGGTTGCTCAATATAAACTTCCTCTTCTAGGTTTACATTTAAAAAAGTAGACTTAACATCCACTTGATAGAATTTGAAACCTTTTAAAATTGAGAATGCTAGAAATATTCATATAGCTTCTAATCTAACAACCGATGCAAAATGTTTCTTCAAAATCTATACCTTCCATTTGTGCATACCCTTTACACACCAATCTAGCCTTATTCCTTATAACAACTCCATCCTCATTGAGCTTGTTTCTAACAACCCATTTTGTACCTATTAAATTCTTATTAAGGGGTCTTGGAACCAATTCCCAAGTTTTGTTCTTTTCAATTTGGCTTAGTTCCTTCTTCCATGACATTTAGCCAACTTTCATCTTTGTAAGCTTCATGAAAAATTTTAGGCTCAATTTCTAATATTAAAGAAAAATTAACTTGCTCTTTGTTCTTTGCAAATATTCTCCTTGTTTGATCTCCATCTTTATTTTCAATAACCTGTTCAACTGGATGATCCTTTTGAACATATCTGATAGGTGCCTTTTCATTTTCATCTTTTGATTCTTCATCAACTATTTCTTCTTCAAACATTGATTTTTCTTCAAAAATATCTTTATCAAGTTTAACATGTTTCATGTCTTCATCAACCTTGAAATTTATACTTTCCATAATTCTTTGTAGCCTCTTATTGTAAAATTTATAGGCTTTTCTTTGAGTGGAATATGAAAAAAATATTCATTCATCACATCCTTAATCAAAGCTTTCCAAATTGTCTTCATCTCTTCTAATGTAACATTTACTACCACATACCCTAAAGTATTTAACAAGCGCAGGTCTACCATTCCATAGTTCATAAGGAGTCTTCTCACTATTTACCCTTAGTTGAACTCTATTCAAATTATATACTGCAATGTGTACTGCTTCTCTCAAGTATACATCATTGAACTTGGCTTCATTTAGCATTGTTGTAGCCATTTCTTTGACTGTTCTATTCTTTCTTTCAACAACTCCATTTTGCTGTGGATTCCTTGTTGTAGAATATTGTGTTTTAATCCAATGTCTTTCACAATATTCCATGGACTCATTTTAGGTGAATTCTCCACCTTTATCATATCTTAAGAATTTAATTCTTCATCCAATTTCCTTCTCAACCATAGACCTAAAGATTTTAAATCTTTCAAATTCTTGAGATTTGTCCTTCAAAAAGGTCACCCAAGTTGTTCTTGAGTAATCATCTATGAGTAACATGAAGTATCTTTCTCATTTTAATCCTTTTGTCCTTGTAGGACCAAAAAGATCAGTATGTACTAACTCCAAAGGTTTTTGAGTAACATATTATTTTGTTTAAAATTTAACCCTTGTCTTGTAACCTAGCTAACATTCTTTCCATGTAGTGTTTGCAGGTTTGGTTATCTTGGGCATATGTCTAACGAGTTTCTTCAAACTTACCTTTACTGAGTTATCAAAGTTGACATGACTCATTCTTTTGTGCCATAACCAACTCTCATCAATATGTCCTATAAGACAACTTTTGTTATTTACTTCCTTGAGGTTATAAATGTTACATTCAATCCTTTTTCCTTCTGCAACTAGTCTTTCTGATTTATCTTTCATTATCTTGCAACCTTCTATATTGAATGTGACTTTGTATCCATTATCACATATTTGACTAACACTCAACAAATTATACTTTAATCCTTCAACATAAAGAACATTATGCGTAGGAAGTTTTCCATCTATGCTTAGAGTACCTTTACCATAGATTCTTAATTTAGTATTTTCTCCCAAACTAACAGTCTCTTCTTTTTAGCTACTTAGTTTGATAAACTTTCTCTTATCACCAGTCATGTGTTTAGAGAAACCACTATCTATAACCCATAGATTTTTATTTTTTGCATGGAATGCAATTTGAGAAATCATTGATTGTGTAGCCTCTTGATCTTTCTATTTCCATATTTTCTTGGATGGTGCAAGTGCGCCCTTGTAAGAACATGCCTTTAAGAGGAAACCTTAGGATTTTGATTTAGAAATGATAATTTTATGTTGTAATAAGGTCTAAATGGCCATTTTAATCTTGTAATAGGGCCTATATAGTTAATTTGGGGTAATTTGGGCATATAATGTAATGGTTGGAAAAATTGACAAAATATTGTCAATGCAATATTGTAAAATAAAACAAATTGCAAAATGGTGGAAGGTGAAGGGTTAGGTATTTGGAAAGGTAGTTTGAGGCATTAGTTCTGGTTTATAAAAGCAATTTGAAGCTTCACAAAATTTGAGGAAGGTTTGGAAATGATGTAGGAGTTTGAAAATTAATGAAACACTATTTTTTTGTTATTTACTAGCATTTTCATTGATTTCAGGGAATTGTATGGCCATATCTGTGCATAAATACTTTCCTCCTCCATTTTATGTTAAATCCCTATCAATATACTTAATTTTTCATCTAGTTTCATTAAAATCCATCCAGGTTTGAGAAAGCTATGTCTAAATTACTCCAGGCGGGTAAAACCTTGATCTAAGGTATGTAGTGAGTTATCAAAATTATGTTTCTCTTATTTACACCATTGAAATCTCTAGTAAATTGGTGAGAAGAATGTTTGATGAGTATTCTAAAGGATCTAAAAGTGGCTGAACCTGAGAAGGACGTTAGAGGCATATTTCATGATTCCCTAGGCTTGTAAATGGTGTAAAAATTTGAAGATTACAGTGTACATTGGTGTGCTATGAGTTTTGTTTGTGGTTTTTGAGTCTTTCATGTGTGAAATTGGTTTTAAAAGGTTCTTAGGTGTATTGTGAGTCCATTTCTTGTCATGGTTTGGTGAATTTAAAAATTTGAGTCCATTCTTTTGAAGACCATCTAGTTAAGACAGTTAGAGGACAGTCCTAAATTAAACATAATTTGGAAATGTTGTTATCTTCCATTTTGAAAGGCCATTAAATCATTTGAGGAGTGTCCAATTGTGGAGTTTTACAAGTTTTTGAATCAAGTTGAGGGTCAAGAGAGTCTTTATTGTTGCATGAGCAAGATTGAATATCATGGGAAGCCTAATTAGGTTGGTAAGGATAGTCTAGTTTGGAAGCTCTCATGTTTGAGATTTTTAAGTTGGGAATGGGTTTTGGGTTAGTCAATTTGAAGTTGTTTAAAGTGTTTTGAGGAATCAACAAGTGGTTTTGTGCCATATTCTCAGTTTTATGTTTTGAAACAAGTTGTTTTGTGAATGAAAGTTGCCTCAAGGAGAAGTTTTTAGTTTAGTGATATGAGTTGTTTCCAAAAGCATGGCTAGTTGAGTTGTTTGACCCCTATCATTGCAATAGCTTGGTATCAATGCTCAGAAAGGTCTGGGATGAGAGAGAGTTTGGAGTTTTTTTGTGTTTGTGTGTTGAGTTTTGTGCAATTTGAAGAGAGAACCTGATTGCCTAGGTGAGGCAAAGTGAAGAGGAAGCAAGGAGAGACTTGCTTGAGTAAAGAGAAGATGGATTTGCTGAGAAGATACCAGCAGGAGAGGGTACACAAAGGAAGAAGAAACAAGAAGAGAGGAAGAGAAAATAGGAAAAGATAAAGCAAAAGAATAAGGATCAAGAGGTTAGAGAATTGAGGAAAGCATTAGAGGAATTCAGTATGAGGATAGAAATATTTGAGGCTGAGATGAAACAATTGTATAGACAAGCATAGAGTTGGCGCTTGACCATGGAGAAGAAAGTTGTATGGCCCATTAAGAAGATAGTCAAAAGGAGAAAGAAAATGAAGATAATAGAGGAAGAAAAAGAATTTGAAGATGTGGTAGAAGAATTCATGGATGAAGAAGACAAAGACAACAACCATTCCCAAGCATGAAGATGAAGATGTAGGAGAGATAAAAGACCTGATCTAAGAGGAAAGGGATATTGAGTTGGTGTCAAGATTGGACAAAGAGAAGATCAAGGATTAGTTGATCTTGAAGACTTACAAAGAGTTGAAGAAACATGGAGGTATTTTAGTAGAAACAATGTAACATTTATTTGTTGTGCTAATGCTTTGGACAAGGAACAACTTAAAGATCAAGATACAACAAATTGAAGAGAGACAAAGGGAGATTGTAATACTTCAAGGTATGAAGAAGCAAATTCTAGGAGGCAAGACAAAATGGAAACATGTTGGCATAGACCAACTCAAGCCAACGGTGAAGATGAAAGTTTCAGGCATAGAAGACTACCAGGGGGAGAATTTAATGATGAAGGCATGTTGCTACATACAATCCAAGAGGACTTGGAGTTTTTATTTGGCCAGGAGAATGGTGCAGGTGCACCCTTACAAGAACATGCTTCCAAGAGGAAACCTTAGGATTTTGATTTAGAAATGATAATTTTATGTTGTAATAAGGTCTAAATGGCCATTTTAATCTTGTAATAGGGCCTAGATAGTTAATTTGGGGTAATTTGGGAATATAATGTAAAGGTTGGAAAAATTGACAAAATGTTGTCATTGCAATATTGTAAAATAAAACAAATTGCAAAATGGTGGAAGGTGAAGGGATACGTACTTGGAAAGGTAGTTTGAGGTGTTGGTTCTAGTTTGTAAAATCAATTTGAAGCTTCACAAACTTTGAGGAAGGTTGGGAAATGATATAGGAGTTTGAAAATTAATGACACTCTATTTTTCTGTTATTTACCAACATTTTCATTGATTTCAGGCCATTGTATGACCATATCTATGCATAAATCCTTTCCTCCTCCATTGAATGTTAAAGCCCTATGAATATGCTTAATTTTTCATCTAGTTTTATTAAAATCCATGCAGGTTTGAGAAATTTATGAGTAAATTACTCCAAGCGGGTAAAACCCTGATCTAGGGTATGCAGTGAGTTATCAAAATTATGTTTCTCTTATTTCCACTGTTGAAATATCTAGTAAATTGGTGAGAAGAACATTTGATGAGTATTCTAAAGGATCTCAAAGTTTCTAAACCTAAGAAGGAGGTTAGAGGCAGATTTCATGATTCCCTAGGCCTATAAATGGTGTAAAAATCTGAAGATTATAGTGTATAGTGGTGTGCTAATAGTTTTGATTGTGGTTTTTGAGTCTTTCATGGGTTAAAATGGTTTTAAAAGTTTCTTAGGTGTATTGTGAGTCCATTTATTTTCAGGGTTTGGTTAATTTACAAATTTGAGTCCATTCTTTTGAAGACTGTCCAGTTAAGATAGTTAGAGGATAGTCCTAAATAGAACATAATTTGCAAATGTTGTTATCTTCCATTTTGAGAGGCCATGAAATCATTTGAGGAGTGTTCAATTGTGGAGTTTTACAAGTATTTGAATCAAGTTGAGGGTCAAGAGAGTCTTTATTGTTGCATGAGCAAGATTGAATGATCATGGGAAGCCTAATTAGGCTGGTTAGGACAGTCTAGTTTGGAAGCTCTCATGTTTGAGATGTTTAAGTTGGGAATTGGTTTTGGGTCGGTCAATTTGAAGTTGTTTAAAGTTTTTTGTGGAATCAAAAAGTGGCTTTGTGCCTTATTCTTAGTTTGGTGTTTTGAAACAAGTTGTTTTGTGAATGAAAGTTGCCTCAAAGAGAAGTTTTCAGTTTAGTGATCTGAGTTGTTGCCAAAAGCATGGCTAGTTGAGTTGTTTGACCCTTGTCATTGCATCATTGGATTTCTTCTCTTTTTGAGAAACTTTTGAATCTTTATTCACCTTGTGGAGTACTTCTTTCCTTTTACTTTGTTCTCTTGTATTTACAAAGTTTTCTCTATAATTTTTAGCTATATGACCAAGATTGTTGCAATTATAGAATACAACATTCGTATCTACTAAAGGAGAAAATGAATTTCTACTTACAAAAATTGTTCTCCTTTTGGGAATAACTCTACATTCACTAATCTTATGACCAAACTGATTGCAGGTATAACAATAACCATAAAAACATGAAAAATACCTTGTCATAGTATTTCTTGTTGTAGGATGAGGAAGTATTCTTGAATTTTTCTTCTTTAAGTCTCTCACCCTTGTGAAACAATCAACAACAACTACTTTTGTGTTTTGATTCTTCTTCAAGTTCTTAGTGACATGTTTGTTAACCTTCTTATCTATTGTAGGCTTCTTTTCTCCAATATCTCTCTTCAACTCAATAGTATCTTTATCTAATTTTTCATGTTTAGGAGGCATTGCAAGCTTTCTCATACTTTCTTTTAGACTTCTCTTCTGCTTTGAAGTTGTCATATAAATTTCTAGATTTACTGGTAGTAGGACTTTTACCTTTCTCACTTCCCAAAGCAAACTTTTCTTTTGCTAGCTTTTGTGAGTTTATTAACTCATCAAGTATCTCAGAGCCTCCTTTCAACTTCAAACCCTAGTTAATCTACTCTTTAGCCTTTTCTAAATATTTTCTTAGAGAAACTACTTCAACTTTTAGCTTCATGTATTCATCAAAATTAGATTGTAGTTCAAACTTGACTACATCTTCTATTCTCTTGGATTCTTCAACTCGAGTCTTTAAACTAATTATATTTTGATCAGATTCATCAATATTTTTAGATAGTCCTTAATCAATTTTTGTGCATGCTTCTTCTCCTTTCTTAAGCTCTTAATCTCAACAAGAGAACTAATGAGTTCTCCATCAAGATCTACTTCTCCTTCTTCTTCCTCATTAGAAGCTTCAACTTCTTCATTTTCCCAATTTGTAGAGCCTTTTTCCAACCATAAGGGAACAACCTTGTTCATAATATAAGCTATCAATAACTTCAAATGATTATGGATTGAATATACCCAAAAATGGGGAAATAGCCTCAATCTCAATAAAGAGTTTATTGGCTTCATATATTGTTTTAGTTCAATGCAGAAAAAGTTGTTTTTAAGGCTAAAATAAACAAGCAATTAAGTTAGCCAACTTGCTTGGAAAAAGATGATGAAACAATTACAATCCAATCAATTGGAATAGGTCTGAGGACTCCACTAACTATTATATTTAAATCTTGAACATTGTTCATTGGCCTAGTAGGATCCAAAGACAACTTCAAATAGGGACTGAAGTTGGGAAAACTCAACAAATCTCTTCTTGAAATAAAACCGAATAGATTTTTTCCTTCATAAACCCATGTTCATCCACATGCCCATTTCTTTCCATGTAATACGAGCTATCATTACCCCCATCTCTCATGTGTTTATAATCCCACAACCAAAATGAGCATAGATGCAAGGTCCACATATTCATCATTCTCAAAATTCTCTTTCAAGATTACCCATGTCATTGTCGACATGAAGGACATTGACCACAGTTGGAGAATTTGGATTTTTCACATACCAATGGCGTCTTCCTCTGAGTTTCTCTATTATTTCTCTCATCCTCACACCAATATACTCCTCTCCTCTACATTTTCTTTTGCTTGACCATTCAACTTCTCTCTCACATTGTCCTATCTTTGTGCCCTTCTTCTCTTGTGCGCTCTCTTTGATCTATCTTTTATGCATTCCACCTCCCACGCTTTCATTTCTTCTATTTGGGTGATTTTATTGCCTTCCCATGCTCTCCTCTCCCACACACTTTCACTGCCCGTCTTTCACTCTTTATCACAGAGGAAAAGCTTCCTATCCAAAGAAATGCATTCTTTCCTGCAACTCTTTTGCCTCCATCTCTTCTGTTCGAGTTTCCTGAATTGTCCCAACATTTTCTCCCTTTGCTATTCATAGTGTTCCATTTGCGAGCTATCTTCCAAGGCACTCACCTATCTCTGTTGCTGTCTTCTCCAAAATATCTCACCAATTGAATGGGAAATGAAGGAGGTCGTGATAATTTGAAGTCTGTATTTTTCCTTTGTTTCTTTTCCCATATGACCTGCCATAATGAATGGCCAAGGGAAGGAAAGCCATTCCTCAATAAATGCGTGACCATACCTTCACCCATTCCCTATGCCATTCCTCATTAATTTTTGTTTGTCTCCAACGTTACTTCTTTGACCACACATTACTAACATCAAAGGGTCCTTTTTACGAGGATGTGACATCCTTCCCCTCTTAGGATAAGCCATCCCCAACTTATTAGAATGTTACTTTTATTAATTTCTTAAAAATTTGGATTATTAGCCAAGTTATTTGCTTTTGAACCCCTATCCTTGTCTTTCAAGTGGTTCTATTTTTCTTAATTTGAGCATTTTGGAATAATTTTTATAAGATTTTAGAGGGTGCATATTAAAATATATCCTCGATTAAGAATTTTTAATTAATCCTATCCTTCTTTTTGAATTTATAAGTTGATATATCTTTAGAGAGGTCAACATTATACCATCAAGTACACTAACTATTTTTAATTTACTTTTGAATATACCATGAAATTTTCCACATGACAAGGGGTAAAATAAAATCCAACTAGTGAATTAGGGACAATAGCAATCATGAAATTCCTTAACCTTCTGCTATGCACTCTAATTTTTTTGTTTACAATTCATATATTAAAATTCCCTTTTGCACCGATCTAGGTACTCTTGGTTAGGACTAGTCATGTTTTCTCATGAGCTTAAAAGTCCATTAGGTTATTCAAAACAATTATGTACATTTCGAGTGACCAACTTGGTTATGTTTGGGTGGTAGTGTAAGACAATATACTTAACCCAGAGTCAAGTGATCCTCATAGGTCCAATATTTGAACCTGGTTGCTTTGATACCAATGTAAAATCCCCATCTTGGGCACAATATATATTTTTTAATAAAAATGCACCAACTTAAATGAATGAGCAACTTCCTTGAAGCTTAATAGTGTTAACTTAAATACTTTCCCATTCCATGGTGGCATCAACTCATTATTTCCAAATATATGTTTGCACAAAACAATATTAAGGTCTCAAGGTTAAGGTCTTTCCTAGACCTACGACCTAAGCCTTGAGGGTTCATGATGATGCTTCCTATGTATCCCCTCGTGGGAATCAGAGGCATCATAGTTCACCCCACAATGAAAGAGGGAGTTCAATCTCTCCTCTTGTATGAGATCTATTATCTCACCTTAACCCATAACTATTAATTTAGTACATGTAAGCTATCAACATAGTCCATTATAATATAACCATAGTAATCTTTCCATCAAGTTTTGGGTCCATACCAATAATTACCAAACGCTAGTGTACAAATATTCACAATATTCACAATATTCACAAGAGATCATTCATACCATAACCTCAAAGATTGTACACAATGGTCATCAGGAGAATACTCCCATATACATAAGCTGATTAGCTCATACATAGTACAAGTACAACAATGGTTGGAAAATACACAAATCACATGTACAATGGTGATTAGCTCATATGTACTTCACAAGTACCACAATTATTATCTCATTCATATATCATAATTACATTAGTGACTGACCTCAACATATATCACAATACACAGTGACAAGCTCCATCATACATCACATAAACATAGTGATGATCTCCACCATACATCACATAAACACAATAACAGAGGCTAACTAACACATCACAATGGCTAACACATGTCCATAATGCATCCCATATAGAAAGAATATCGGTGCATTGTGCTCTACATCGTGGGTCTTATCCTTTCCTTGATCTTCTACACTGTTGGACAAATGGGAAGAGGATTCGGTGCATCCCATACTACATCGTGGGTCTGTCCTCAACCCCACAAGGATAAGTATTTAAGTCTGAGAAATGGGAGGGGATTCAATGCATCCCATACTACACCGTGGGTCTGTCAACCATCCCAAGGGTTTCCCCAAGTAGTGAACCTACCAAATCTGGTGGATTTTGACTTCAATCGCCTATAGTCCATTAGTGACAAGTTTGTTCACCTAGGAAGAAGTAGCTCCCAACATATGCCACCTTGTGACCTTAGTGATATTGTCAGCTATCTTCTTCACAATCCTGGGTAACACTTGGCATCAGTCACTTTCATTATTACCAGTGACAACCAATGAACACTCTCAATATGCGGTTAGCCCCAGATTATTGTTACTCGCACAGATGGGTCCCTACTCGTGCAACCGATACAACCGTATCATAACCAGGGTAGCCTGCTATCTTCACCTTTGTGAACTAGGTGAATGCTGACTAAACCTTAGCAGTAGCCTAGACATCAGTCATTGGCATGGTCCAATGACTGTTTGTCACTACTCAAAAATCCTGGAGGTTCACTCTTGGGCGGGTCATACATAATGATGAGTCCAATTAATGGCTCAATTTTGATAGGATTTATTATCTATTTGTTGTTGTTACCATAGACTTTGGCACTTGGTTGTTGACATTTTCCATGTTATTTCCTTAGAACCATAGACCTTGGGCATAAGTTTATCCTTATGAATTTTAATGACATTAACATGCTATGTGAATTATCTATGTTGATTTTACATGTGGTTGAATAGATGTTATTTTAAGGTAATTATGGATATGCAATTGTTTGTGCGTGCTAATGTTATCATGCAAGTTTTCATTAAGATGTTGATGTAAATAAAGCCTACAACGTAGAGGAAGTTCCTGCCAGTTGGTCGGTTGCTAAGGAATTCAAAAGATGATCATTAAAAGGTCAATGGAGGGAAAACTCTCAATGGAAGGAAATTCCTAGTTCAAATGAAAGGATGTAAATCCCTTGTAAATGATCATAATTATTAGTCGAGTGAATATAGGAGGTGTTGTTATGCTAGATCTGCATTAAGGCAAGGTTGGCTTGACCAAATTCTATGCATGCATAACCTCCTTTCCTCTTTTTATGCTTTCCATAAGTGGCATCCTCCTAATCTATTGGAGTTGACTACCTTGATTAGTAAGTTAGTTAGGGGCCTTTCTTTCTATAACTAATACTCATATGCTCCTTCTCAAAAGGTTGGATAATCTGATGTTATACTTTTCATTTTCAGTTTAAGAAATACAGTTATACAGTCATGTTGCTGCCATATTGTACTTCTGTTTTTAATGAATAAAATGATATTCTAGTTTGTTGCACCTGAGTTAGCATAAGGAAGACTCACTCAAGGGGGCCCACTTGGTGAGAATTCCACCCATTTAGTTTAGAATTTATTTTCTATTTAGTAATTATTTTCAATTTCAACAGTTGACTGTTCCTCCAACAACTGGAATTTTGTTTTGTGATTGTTCCTGCAGCCAAGGTAGACAAAGTAGCTTCTTGTCTATTTTCTAGAATTTCTATTTCCGTTATTCATTTCCAATCCAGTTTTTGATGCTCAATGTAGTTGTTAATTCATGCTTAGTGCTTATGTTCATTTCTTTCCAGCATTTTACTTTCAGTATTGCTTTCTTTCTAGTTGTAGAATGAGAATGGCTATAGTTGACTCCTAGTGCACATACAGTGCTGACCCATTTCAAGTTTATGTCCCTGGGTTGATAAGTGAAATGCGCCTTCATGATGAGTAAGATAGCTACTTAGTGCATATGTCTAATCTCTAAGTCATATCTCTAAGGGATTAGTTATTGAACCATCAGAGGAGCCCAACACATAACGTGAATCTCAATCTCTATCCATAGATACACAAGCCTATACATAAACACATAAATATGGATTTGAATTACGTAGACACATAAGAGATACATGGAACCAACACGAGATGGAGTTTACCCATCATATATACATATAATCAAATACCCATTATAAAGTAGTCAATCTTTGCTTATTATATAAAAGCATATTATGTATTAAATACACAATATTAGATTCCCTTAACTTGTTCATACCCATCTAGTACCCATTCAACCTCAAACTAAAGCCTACTAAAGGGAGAAGTTCAAACCAATCAGGAACAACCCCAACCCTTGGAGTTATCCCCCTAAACCCACCCTACGAATTTGAGGTCATAGAGGTATCCTTCGCCTAAGGATTGCCTACGTTCCTGGTTCCAAATGGGTCAAAGTCACACATGGTTCTCCTTAAAAGATCTCTCATAGGTTGCATATACACAGTTTCCCATAATCAAGGTTTACTAACACTCCCCCTTTAAGGATATTGAGGTCTTAGGTCACAATCCTCCCATTTTATTTATAATCTTGTTTTCCAAGAACGTCTTGAATGTCTCTCTTATAGGTTCATCTCAAGAATACCTACGCATCAATCATGACACTTTCATCCACACATGCAAAAATCTCAATTTAAACCTTACCATACTTATCATTCCTTATTCAATGTGAGCATCCCCAAACCCCTTACAATTTCCTATCAAGGATATTGTGCCACATTTGGTATCCTAATGATAATAACATATAATTTTCAACATAGGGATCTACACATTAATATTCTCTTACATAGGAGAATAAGGATTCATTAGGTTTAGATAAGAATATGGTTATCCATGGTATATCTGTAAAGACCCACACTTCCTTGAACCAAAAATTTCACTAATTTTTTTTTTTAAAGTAAATCCCTTAATGTCTTTCTCAATTAGTTGTATACTCAGGAACTTCTATCCATACGGGATAGGAATCTATCCATCCGGGATAGGCATCTAACCATACGGGTTAGGATAATGTCAATACGGGACCAAGACTCATCTATCCATCCGGGATAGACATCTAACCTTTCGGGTTAGGTTAATGTCCATTTGGGACCAAGATCTATCTATCTAAATAATGTAAACATCTAACCACATGGGTTAGAAAATGCTATGGCCAGAGACTTAGACTCATCGGGACCATCTGGGTCCTTAGTCACTCTCTAAAGACTACACTCCCCTACTAGGAGTGCACCAAGGTCAACGTCCTTAGGAGTATGTGAGATAATAATAAAAGCTTGAGTCCCGCCTCAGAATTTGGCCTAAAGCCTTGAGGAATCAGGCGAATCCATCCGGGATTCCTTCTGAGTATAACAAGTAATCTCTAACTTCAATTTTAATATTTATTTATCTTCCTTTATCTAAAGGTATCTTAACAAGGCCAATAAGGTAAACACCCTTAACCAATCCTAAATCCCCACCCTGAGCGCCTGCATACTAGGGACAACTCCGTCCCTAGACTGCCTACATACACCGTTTCAACACGGGATCAAGGCGTATAATATGTAGTTCTGTTTTCTAATCTATTGTTGGATGTAAACTGTTTTGTGGGTACGTGACCCCTTCTAGGACCATTGCCCTAGATAGTTTCTCTTCGGTTACTATCCACATAAGGTAGCATATAAAGCATAAAGATTCATGGTGATCTTTTGCTTGTTTCCTAATTCATCTATGTCCTAAATTCCTATAAGACACATCACCCTTGCCCATTAAATAAAAGATAAAAGAATTAAAAAGTCAATTCACATGCCCAAACCCTATTGGAGTTTTCTATGGTCTTCACTAGCGGATGTAAGTCCATTATAGTATTATCTTTTTTTTTTATATTATCGATCCAAGAGGGATTTCCCGCCCCTTGGATTTTAACTCCAAAATGATCCTTATTACTCTCCGACGATTTATAGGGATGATGCCACAAACGCCATTGTTGCAGCTTTATTAGGCTATAAGTGTAATAACTCAAGCACAACGACATTACCCATAAACATGAGTCAGAGGCACCGTTAATACCGAACGCTGCTGGTTTTTATGTTTTCCTCTTCTTATTTAATTTTTCTATCTAAGAAGAAATTAAATGCATTATCAATAATACGAAAAGTAGCTTGTGCACATAAACCAAATGAAATATAAAAGCTTTATACCTTCTTGCTAAGGAAGTAAAATTAAATGAACTTACTAAATAAAAAAACTATCTATTCAAGTATATTTGCTAGAAAGAAGTATTACATCTACTTACATCCTATGCAAGTAAATTTTTTGTAACAATGAATTGAATAGTCAAATCCATTTATGAAATAAAAATATTTAAACATAAAGTTAAATTCTTCAAGATGGGTGATCTAATTCATAGATGGTATGAATCTAATTATTTTGCAATGTTAGTATTTCCTAGGAAAGAAATTTGAATCTATTTGCATAATCTGTCATAGAGTAAGTAGTTTTTGATTTAAATTGCATAATATTTTTGAGATAAATATCCATCTAAGATAGCATAAATAATTTCCAATTCAATGGCATAATCTATTGTTTCAAGAAAAAGGTTTATTAATTTTGATTGAATTGCATGACTAAAGAAGACTAGACTTTAATTGCATAAGTTATTTCACTAATATCTTAGATAGATAAATCAATACAATGTCTTAATAAGAGCCTTAATTTTAATTGTATAAGTTATATTACTAATGCCTCAAGATTGATGATCTATCTAAAATAGGTTTGCATTAATTTGCATAAGTTTATTCTTGATAACATTCTAATGATTACATATTCACTATGACCTTGTTGTAATTAAATGAATCAACCTTGTTTTAAAAAGAATTGAATCTACTTGCATATTTAAAGAATAACCATGATGTTGAAGAATTAAGTTTATAGCAAATTTATTAAATCGTAACTATGATGTTTGTGCTATAAGCCTTGAATCTTAAGAAGATAAATTTATTATATGGAGAGAAAGTTTATTTGAAGAATAACAATAAATCTAAGAGTTAAGTTTATGGCATAATAAGTGTAGACATATAAATTTAATCACTCCCATATGATTAAATTTACTCCCTTTTCATCTATCATATTAAATATTAATTTATTAAATTAATATTACACTTTTTTGTCTCATATCTGTAAAGTATTTAATTTAATAACTAAATACTTTATCTTTCACCCTCTTCCTCTCTAAATTAAATAAATACACCAATTTATTTAATTTAGTCATTTTTGCCCCTTTTGATTTAAAATCAATTTAAAATTCTTCATTCTCTCTCTCCTTGTCACATCCTCCATGATCTTGCTTTAATATGAATTAATTTAATTAATTCTTGATTATGATGTGCATCCTATTAATCAAAGATTAATGTCACATCCTCCTACATTTGCCACTTGCCTCTAATCTTCCATTAATTATTCTAATCCAATATTTGCACAACCTTAACCAAGGTCATTAGCCATATTTAGCACCACCTTTTTAGTCAACCTTTGCATTTATCTCTTTTTAGCATTGACTCTCTTTCCCATGTGAATTTTTAATTCACATTTATTTATCCTAGATTCTATGTGAATTTTTAATTCACATTCTATCTTCCAAGGCTTCTAGAACCTCGGACTTGTCACATCATCCACATGTGACCAAGTCCAACCTTTTTGGAGCTCACTTTTATCTTTTAGACTCTCTTAAAAAAGTGAATTTTTAATTCACATTTATATTTTCAACCACCTTTCCTTTCCCATGGAGATTTTGAGGAATTCCAAAATTCTTCAAATGTCCCTTTCATTCTCACTTGGGGACAAGAAATCCCTTTTTGAGGAAATCTTCTCACTCCCCAAGGTACTTGTCCTTCCTCCACCTCATGTACCTTTTGACCACCTCACCTACACCTCATCTCCCCTTAGCCACTTCACCATCCACATGTCAAGATGTGAGGGCATGTGAGTTCTCAACCCACCATAGCCCTTCATATTGGCCTTGTTGGATGAATCTCAACCGTTGAATTCTCTAGAGAATTCAAATTCTTCTATAAATACCCCTCCTCAAGGGCATTAACAACACTTTCATTTTGAGCAACCTTATGCTGCCAATTTGCATTCTCAAACATTTACTATCATTTAGCCATCCATTTTGATCATTTTGCATATTCAATCTTGCATCTAGCTACATCAAAAGCCATCTAAGGAGCACACAAATTTATCTAAATCAAGGGCCAACCAAGGAGTCTTCAACAACAAGGAAGGTATAATCGATTTACGTTTGTATTGCATCTATTTTCCTTGTTTTATCACTCTTTAGGCTAATCATTGAAGTGTTTTTAGTATTTTTTCACTTGCATTTTTAGTTATTTTGCACATTAGAATGGTGTAAAATTCTAACGTACACATTTCTGGCACGCTCGGTGGGACCCACAAACGGGTTCTTGCATTTAACCTTCATTTTTGCTAAGTATTTTGCAGAAAAAAGGTCACAGAAAGGTGGAAGCGCCCTCAATTTTGCTGCAGAAAGGCAGAAGCGCCCTTTGTTTTACTGCAGAAAGGTGGAAGCGCCCTCTGTTTTACTGCAGAAAGGCAGAAGCACCCTCTGTTTTACTGCAGAAAGGCAGAAGAGCCCTCTGTTTTACCACAGAAAGGCGGAAGCGCCCTCTTTTTTTTTACTGTAGAAAGGTGGAAGCACCCTCTTGTCTGCTGCAGAAAGGCGGTCACGCCCTATATCTAAAAATTTGATTTTGACTAATAGTTTGCTGCAGTTAGGCGTATACGTCATTTTGCTTAGAAGATCTCTTCTAACACTTTCTTGCAGTAGGGCATACAACTTTTCTTTTTCAAAAATTTGATAAAGTTTCCTGCAGAGGGGTGGATACACCCTTTTATTTTTGAAAGGCTCTTTTCCTCTAACATTTTGCTGCAGAAAGGCGGAAGCGCCCCTGTTTTTGCTGCAGAAAGGTGGAAGCACCCCTATTTTGCTACAGAAAGGTGGAAGTGCCCCTATTTTTGCTGCAGAAAGGTGGAGGCGCCCTCTATCCTACTGCAGAAAGGTGGAAGTGCCCCTGTTTTGCTGCAGAAAGGTGGAAGCGCCCCAAAACAATACAGTTTGGAAGGTAAAACAGTCATTTTAGCTTCATTTTTGCTCTCGTTTTTAGCTATTTTCAAGTAATAACCCTCTAACATTGTTTTGGCAAGGATATTGGTGTTTTTTGCTAATGTTCTGCAGCATATTATGGCGTAATTGACCAAGAACGAAGGATAAGATAGCTAACGTTTGCTTGCAGGGCCATCTATTTGATCAAATTTTTGAAAAATTATCCTTGTTGTTTGCACATAGTCTAATTAGGGGGAAGTAACCTTTATTATTTGCTGTGCTTGTCTATTATTGTATCACCCAAGGGGGCATTAATTTATTTTCACTTTCCCCTTGCACTTCGTGTGAGCCTGAGGAGTAGTTGTAAATGGTTAGTGTCTTCTTTTTAGTGGGACCTGCTTGGGGATTTCATCACCCTAAGGGACGATTCCAACCACGCATACCGACGGGGTATATAATGGGGGGAGAATGAAAGTTGTACCCCAATCTAGTCACATCGTAATTGGCAGAGCGTCGAAGCTAGGGTGATACCTAGATAGACGTGAAGAGTTGGTCTGAGCCTTTCAGTATCTTGCTGGGGTTCCCGACTCACGCTTGTGATGGGCTGGTGTTCACGGTTGTGCCTCATGTACCGAGAGTATATCGAGGACTCCCTAGAAGCCTTGTGCATCCTAGATTAAGACCTTTCCTGGCCATACCCTTAACATTAATCATAGGATTGTGCTTGCTTGAACTGTTTTCTTATGAAAAACCCATGAAATCTTTGATACATTGGCCTTACTTTATCATTTTGAGTCCTTGTCATAGCCATTGCCATCAAAACCAAGCTCTGTCTTACTATAGAAAGGCGGAAGCGCCCTTTGTTCTGCTGCAGAAAGGCGGAAGCGCCCTCTGTTTTGCTGCAGAAAGGCGGAAGTGCCCCTATTTTACTGTAGAAAGGCGGAAGCGCCCTTGATTTTGCTGCAGAAAGGTGGAAGCGCCCCTGATTTACTGCAGAAAGCTGTCAATGCCCCTAATTTTTGCTGTAGAGGGGCGGATTTGCCCTCCTGAACACCCGGAATTGCCCCATTTGGATCTGTTTAGCCTCTAAACCATCATTTAATCATTCCCAACCATTATCTCATCATCCCAAGCCTCCGTTTCATCACTCTAAGTCTCCCAAAACCCCCATTTGATCAGTTTAAACCTCCATCTTATCATTCCAAATCTTTGTTTAACCATTCTAAATCCCCACTCATTCTCCACAATCATCCTCAATCCACCCATTCATTCTAATTTCCTCATATTCCATTCAAAAGTCCATACCCTCACCTAGCGAACGTCATAATTTTACCATTTACATTACCAAACACCACTCATAACCAAACCGCCTTAACCTTGTATTACAAAGTGGTTACCCAAATTGACCGTAGCACTTGAATTTGATTATTAGCCTTTAACTTCGACCCCAATCAATTCGCTTCCATCTTGAGGTGAATTCGGTGTCGTAAGTTATCATCCTCGACCCAATCAATCCATTCCTATCTTAAGGTGGATTCGGTGCCATAATCATCCTCTTAATCAATCAAAGCTCTAGGTCACTAAGGGTAACTTCCTTTGATCAAAATCAAGGTCTCTCTCACATCTTTCATCACACAATCATACCCATCCAATAATCCAAAGCTATCAAAACCAATCATTCGATCAACCAAATCACATCCGTTCAACCAGTGCTATCCTATTGATCTTAATAATCCAATTCAATCTAATCAAAATCCAATCTAGCTAATCAAAATACGATCCCATCAAAATCTAATCCAATCCAATATATCCAAACAAAACCTGATCAAAATCCAAATCCCATCAAAATCATATCTCATCCAACTACAATCAAGTTAATCATCAAAAACATCTTTATAATCCACCCATAGCACATTTGCATGCCCGTTCAAACTAGGTCACAAGTTAAGAGACAAATGGAACAACAACAAGGTCAAAATTCCCAAGCAAACATGTCTCAAGACCTTAATAACACTACAAGTCCCACCAATGGTGCAAATATTGCTCAAAACGTCCCCCAAGATCCTCATAATGGTACTTCATCACACTCCAACACCGAGAATCAGAACAACTCACCACATGGTGAAGAGAGTATGGCTAATCAACCAGAACTCGCACTTGAGGAACATTTTAGTAATCCTACCAATGTGCAAATGACTGACCGTTTGCTTGAAAAATATGGGGAAGAAATTTTGGCCCACCTAATTGAGAAGGGTGTCAAACCCCCCTCAGGTGTTGACTTGTCCAAATGTGGGAATTCCCCATCTAACGTACTCCAAGGTTCACAAAATGCACCAAAAGGTTCGTACTTCTCCAATGTTCCTCCAGTTGAGGGTTAGCATCAGCCTGAATTTGGCAATGCTGTTCTCTATCATGTTAACTATCCCCCACACGCTTCAACTTTAGTTATGGGAGGTCCTCAAGTGCCTGATCCCAATAATCCTTTTGCCTATGGTATGCCACAAAATGTTCCACAAACTATGCCATTAACTTTAATAGCATCCCCTCTTTCGAATCAACCTACAATCAACACTGGGGGCACCCCCTTTACCACATCGCTTCCACCTCTTGGGACCACAAATCTACCATCATCTTCATATACATCTCAACAGCTTCACCAACCCAACATTCTGCCTCAATTACCTCCATAATGCACACCCCAACTGAACATTTCGGGTGGTACCCAACAACCCCCTTTACAAAATGCTTCTATGCTACCTTATCTATCTCATCAGCAACCACCTATACATAATGCTTTGGTCTCTTCACAACAACCACCATACCGACCACAAGGCAATCCATCTCGACCTATCGCTCAGACCATATCCCCCTTTCTCACATCCATTTTGCATCCACAGGCTCAACCACAACACAATATCCTATCTCGGCCCATACAACAATTGACATCACAACAACAACCCCCTCAACACTACTATTATCACAATTAGCAGCAATTTCACCAATGACCGCCCTATGTGACCTCCCAACAATCACAACAGTACCTTCAACACCAACAAACCAATACACAACATCCCATCCAAGATTCTCAACAGCTTACCCCACACTTGTATCAAACAAATCCATACTATATTCCACAACAACAGCCCCCATATCAACAAAATCCCCCGTCTTACCAACAAGGCATGTCATCATCCAACCACCCAAATCTATATTTCAACAATCCGACACCCTCTCAGCAGGATCCTTTATCATCCTATCATCAATATCCCCCCAACCCGCCACCGGCCAACTCAAATTTGTTGGAAATCAAAGCCGCTCTGAAAGACCTTCAATTCGGTGCTACCAAACAATCATTCAAATTTGAAGACATATGCCCATATCCATTTGACCCCTCCATCTCATTAATCCCGTTTCCTAAACATTTTGAGATACCAAAGTTCGACAAATACAAGGGAAACAAAGACCCTAAAGCTCACTTGCAGGAGTTTTACTCCCAGTGTCAAGAAGTTATGTACAATGACAACTACCTCTTGCGCCTATTCCCACAAAGCTTGACAAGCCACGCCCTGGATTGGTTCATGACCCTCGAAAAAGGGTCCATAAAAACTTTTGCAGACCTATTGGAAAAATTTGTATCCTACTTCTCTTTCAATTTGGAGAAGGACACGAACACCTTAGATCTCCTCAAAGAGAAACAACGTGAGGGGGAAACCTTTACTAGCTACCTACAACGGTGGTGTGCATTAGCAAGCCGAATGAAGACGCCTCTGAAAGAAAAAGACATGGTCACCCTTTTTGTGGAAAACTCTCATCCTGACATGGCCCATAATTTTAGGTTACATTGTGTCACCAATTTCTCGGAGATAGTGGAAAAGGGACCCATCCTTGAACGTGCCCTTATTGCCAAAGGACACATCAAAATACATAGTCATGATAAAGAGAGGTCATTTGGCGATAAACCACAATTCTGGAACAAGAACAAGAATGCGGTGAATGACGGCGTGACAGACACTAAACACGTCCAAGTGGCTAATGCATCCCAAAAACAACTGTCTGTACCCAACACCATATCTATACCACAGGGGGCACCTCGTCCTCCTCAATAGTCAAACCAGAACAATCAGGGGAACACAAAATGTCAATACACTCAATTAGGAGAACCTCTAAGTGTTGTTTTTAATAAGTTGTTACAAATCAATTACCCCATCACGTACCCTGTCACCAAGCCATTTGACGAGTCCAAACCCAAGCCCGCATGGTTTAAGGAAAATGAGTATTGTGAGTTCCATAAAATCAAAGGACACTCTTTAAACAAGTGTCAGGGTCTGAAAAACTACATCCAAGATCTCATTGATCGAGGTGATATCAAGGTTGACCCCAGTCAAGCTTCGTCGTCCAATGCTCAATTACAGATATATCAAAACGCCTTTCCAAATCATAATCAAGGCCCAAGCACATCTAAAAATAATCCCCAAGGAAACAACACAAATAATGTGAGCTACAAGAATGTGCCCTTCAATTATGAGGGTGTTATTCATTACATTGAGCAGGTGGAACCCCGCGTATCCATGATACATGTTAAAGCCAAAGACCCTCAATGTGCTGTTACTACACGACGAGCCAGCATCACTGTCCCTGTAGCCTTTGCACCCACCCAATCAACTCCTGTAAGCTATCAGTACAACATCCTTGATCACTTAAGAAAGACCCCTGCTCATATATCCATTTTGAATTTGCTTAAGTCTTCCCTGGTACATCAAGAAATCCTCAACAGAGCCCTGCAAGAAACCCATGTGCCAAATGACATCGACCCCACGCAATTCCAAGCTTTGGTGGGACACTTGGATTTATCTCACCAACTACATTTCAGCCAAAATGATATGCCAAACATCGATGTCAATCATAATCGCCCCTTACATATCGAGGTCGTGGTTGCTCGCCATAAAATAAAAAGGGTCTTGGTAGATAATGGCTCTGCCCTTAATTTGTGTACTTTGAAATTCATAAAACAGGTGGGGTATACTCAAGCAGATTTAAGTAACCAGATCATCACAATCAAAGCCTATGATAATGCAGAAAGAAATTCGGAGGGAATTATCAGTCTTCCTATCCAAGTGGGACCTGTGCTTCAATACACTACCTGTCATGTCCTTAATCTGGACTTACCATATAATCTCCTCCTTGGCCGCCCATGGCTCCATGCTATGCAAGCCGTCCCCTCCACGTATCATCAGTGCTTAAAATTCCTTGTCAACGGACAAGAAGTCACCATCTATGCTGATCCCCAACCATTTGAATATTGCCACGCTTTAGAAGCGTCATTTCCCCATTTACATTATTGTCCTGGGGTTGAAATGGGGGCATCCCGGTCATCATCCGCAAATCCACCCTCCATCGCGATAACCACTCCATCCTCCACCACTGATCCTACGGTCACCAAAGTCCAGATCATTGACAAAGGGTGTGGTGAATACGAAATGCATACGGCTCTCAATGTAGCAACCATGCCACCGTCACCGCATGAGTATGGTCAACCTTCGCATGCTACACAAAAGGAAGACAAGACTATCACCTTCAGTGGTAAAAAAATCCCTACCACTACTTTCAGATCCCCAAGTGTCAAGATAGATGCACCAAAAGAGGACATAAGCCAATGGGTCTACCGAGAAGAACCCTAGTCGGACCCTCCTCTAAAGGAATATTTTCAGGAAGCATATCCATGGTTAGCTAAGTTTGCAGAAAATAATAACTACCAAGGCAGGGGCCTAGGTAAAGAAGAACAAGGGTGGTTGCAACCTATTAATACACCAAAGTTACCAAAGAACATAGGCATCGAATACAATAAAAAATAGAAAAGCCCTGCAACATCGTCTAATACCTCCAATAGTGTCACTGTGGACAACTCATTGGAAGACATACCCGAGGAGGAATCCATCATACATGCGTATGATGACGTCGATCACACCGACTTATCATCCATATTTGAATGCCTATCCGTCTGCACCATTAGCCTATCTCTTTGTCACCTTGAGCTTATTGATTGGGACCTACGTAATACCACACCTGTCAATATGTCTGCGGATACATATGTCAACCTTATGGGATTGGGGGAGGATGAACACTCCAGTCACAAAAATAAGAATAAAAAAAGTAAAAAAGGTCATCTAGTGAAAACCTCCCTGAGGCGCTTCTTAACCTTGAAAAAGTAAAAATAAAGGACGCATCTAATGGTGAAAACTTCGAAGAGGCGCTAGACAATGGAGATGTTCATCTTCCCCTTGTAGGAACTCAGTTATCTGCCCGATCATCCATTCTAATTGAAGAGACTCAAGAAGTTAATCTAGGTACTACGGAAAATCCTAAAATCACCTATGTGGCTAAGTCACTCTCAGAACAAGAGTATCCAGTCATCATGCAGCTAATTCGAGAAGGAATCATCAACTTTGCTTGGTCATATTCAGACATGCTAGGTTTAGACCCTACCTTAGTGGTTCATCATCTAGACGTTCGCCTAGATGCCAAGCCTGTCAAACAAAAGCTCCGTAAGATGCACCCACAGGTAGCACTATTAGTCAAAAAGGAATTAGAAAAGTTACTAGAGGTAGACTTTATTAGACCAATTGACTACTCTGAATGGATCTCCAATATAGTACTGGTTGCCAAACCAAATGGAGATATTCGGATCTGCACAGACTTCAGGGACCTTAACAAGGCCTGCCCAAAAGACGACTTCCCTCTGCCTAACATTGACATGTTGGTCGACCTCACAGCAGGACATGAGATGCTCTCTCTTATGGATGGCTTCTCTGGTTATAATTAGATTTGAATCGCACTTGAGGACCAACACAAGACCACCTTCACAACACCTTGGGGCACTTTCTGTTACAATGTTATGCCCTTTGGTCTCAAAAATGCGGGGGCAACATATCAGAGAGCGATGACGGTCATCTTCCATGACCTCATCCATATCATCATGGAGGATTATGTTGATGACTTGCTAGGAAAATCAAAAACACGAGCAGAACATCCTACTATCCTGAAGCAGATCTTTGAACAGTTAGAACATTACAAGTTGTGGCTAAATCCAAAAAAGTGTGTCTTTGGGGTTACATCAGGAAAATTGTTGGGTTTTATAGTCTCCCGAAGGGGTATTGAAGTTGATCCCGCCAAGGTAAAGGCTATTCTCGACATGCCACCTCCACGCAATCTGAAACAGTTAAGAAGCCTCCAGGGGAAGATGCAGTCCATCTGTCGATTCATAGCCCAGCTAGCAGATAAATGTCAACCATTCACCCATCTTTTGAAGAAAGATTCCACCTTTCGATGGACCCAGTAGTGTCATATGGGTTTTGATAAAATTAAGGAATATTTAGCTCATCCACCGATCTTGATGCCGCCTATTCCAGGAAAACCCCTCCTGCTTTATATCTCTGCTACTTCAGTTGCGCTGGGGGCATTGTTGGCACAACATGACGAGTCGTTTAAAGAGAGGGCAATCTACTACATCAGTCGAACATTGGTTGGCTATGAGTTAAGTTACTCCCCCATGGAAAAGGCTTGCCTTGCGCTAGTCTTCAGCACACAAAAATTTCGTCATTACATGCTCAGCCATCCAGTCAAATTAATCGCTAAAATCGACCCCTTGAAGTATTTGTTATCTAGAACCACTCTGACTGGCCGCATGGCCAAATGGGTCATGCTCCTAAGTGAATTTGACATAGAATATGTAGAGCGAAAAGCCATAAAAGGACAGGTCATAGTTGATCAATTGGCTAAGGCACCATTAGTAGATGCCCACCCGCTAGACACTGAATTCCCAGACGAAGGAGTCTACACAGTTACAGAAGCACCAGCTTGGACGCTATATTTTGATGGCTCATATACTCATAATGGATATGGAGCAGGAATTTTATTAATTACCCCTCAAGGTGACTACATCCCAAAATCATTCAGGATAGCATTCCCATGTACCAACAACATCGCAGAGTATGAAGCCCTCCTCACCGGCCTCCGAATTGCAAAATAGAGGCATATAACTCACCTAAAAGTCTTTGGTGATTCTTTGCTAGTCATTAGACAGGTTAATGATGAATTCCTCACAAAAGATGATAAATTGTTACCCTATAAGCGTATGATGGATGATATCAAGAAATATTTCACTTTCATACAGTTTGACCAAATCCCTTGGGTATAGAATAAAGCGGCAGACGCAATGGCCACTATTGGTTCCCTCATTGACATGCCTAAAGACCAAACAGAATGTGAGTTTCTTGTTGAACAACTTTTAATCCTTGCATATGATGTTCCTGAGACTGATATGGTGTGCGATATTGTAGGTCCCGCCTCCCCTTGGTATCAAGACATATACACCTACCTACATGATAATATCATACCCCCAAAACTTACACGCAACCAACGTAAATCCTTTATTCATCGCTCTTCCCGATACATCATTGTTGGTGATACACTTTATCGTTGCCGGTATGATGGAATCCTCATTAGATGTCTGAATGAGACTGAGGCCCGCGCAGTACTAACAAAAGTACATGGTGGTGTTTATGGAGCTCACTCAAATGGTATGGCTCTGGCCAAAAGGATCCTACGAGTTGGATATTATTGGCCTACATTGGAACATGATGCTTGTGAATTTGTGAAGAAGTGCCTTCCATGCCAACAACATGCAGATTTGATTCACGCCCCAGCACAAGATCTCCAACCCCTCCTAGCATCGTGGCCCTTTTCTCAATGGGGTTTCGACTTGATTGACAAGATTTACCCACCATCATCCGATGACCATCATAATTACCGCCACTGAATACTTCACTAAGTGGGTGGAAGCAATGCCACTCTCACAAATCACTGGTGTCCAAATCTCAAAATTTATCCTTTACCATATTCTTTGCAGATATGGTATCCCATCCACCATCCTCTCTGATAACAGAAAACCCTTCAAGAACCAAGCCATGAAACACCTCTGCGACACCTTTCATATCCAGCATCATTGGTCAACACCTTATTACCCTCAAGGAAATGGTCAGACATAAGCAACCAACAAGACCCTTATCCGCATCCTCAAGAAGGTTGTCAATAACACTGGATGAGATTGACACCTCCATATTCATCTTGCCCTCTGGGCATACCATACATCCATCCGCACCTCGACAAGCGCCACCCCCTATTCTTTAGTATATGGCGCTAAAGCCGTCTTGCCAATTGAAGTTGAGCTCCCATCACTGAGGATTTCTCTGAAGAATCTTATCAGCGAAGAAGATGATCGTGTTGCACGACTTGCGCAGCTGGAATTACTGGATGAACGAAGAATAAAAGCCTATGATCATCTACAAGCATACCAAAATTGCCTCAAACATAATTACAATAAAAAGGTCCATCCTCGACAATTCCAGGTTGGTGAGCTTGTTCTCAAAGAAAACCAACGCACTCAACCGGATCGTGATAAAAAGGGAAAATTTGAGGCCAACTGGTTAGGGCCTTATATCATAGCCGCCAAATATGGATCTGGGGCCTACAGGTTGACTACTATTGAAGGAGATCCCCTTGACGAACCCGTCAATATCATGCATCTGAAGAGGTTCTACACCTAAGTCTGCTTGGTAACCCCACCAAAATTAGAAAATAAAAAAAAATCAAAAAAGTAATTAAAAATCCAAAAAATTCAAAGAAAAATAAATCCGTCTTATGGTGAAAACCACCTCTTGGTGGCGCCTTAGATAAGTATGGATGGTGAAAACCTGGTAACAGGCATCATCCGTAGAGAGCTTAATCATTATCTACCTGACATCCTAGTTATTTTATGCTTTCATCCACACTATTGCCCTTATCCACCTCAGCCTAGGCCACTTGGTATATATTGATTGAGCATTGGACGACTCATCTAGCCTATCCCTCATCCTGAGCATTTTAATATCCCACTTAGAGCTTATGTCATTCATTCCCTTTATCGGTTGGTCCATGTAACCATATAGGATCATCCATCATGTCGGTCTCCATCTAGATCTCATCCTTTCGCATCACTTTCGTCCTCTATCAAACTATGTTGCCCCTGCGCTTTCATGTAGGCAAGGTTGGTCATTTGATCCTCCCCTGGGGCATTTTGGATCAACTTGTTTTGATCCTCCATCACTTGGCCTTCACCAGTCCTCTTTCCGCTTTATCCATGGTCTTTTCGTCGAACTACGTTGCTCCTGTGCTTTCACGTAGGCAAGGTTGGTCATTTGATCCTCCCCCGGGGCAGTTGTCTGTCGTGTTTTGTGTCCTTCATCATCGGTCACCATTGTCTTCTTTCCGCTTTATCCATGGTATTTTTCCATGAACTACGAGGGATCTGTGCTCACGTAGGCAAGGCTAATCTCTGATCGGCCCCCGAGCCCCTAGGTCTTTAGTTTGTGTCTTGTCTCCCTTGTGTCGTGTCGTCAAGCTATGCCTTTATCTAGCTGGTTCTTAACAAACAAGATCCACTTGTATCAACAAATCCAATCAGTTTTGAGTATCCTACATCATATCGATCTTTTCGCTTAGTATCCATCATAGGTTTCAACATGATGCATCCTTCCTAACAGACCTCATCAATCCCATCTATCCCCTTGATTCTATGGAAAAGGACATTTGAAATTGATTACGATCTTTTGATGCTTTTGACTTTTGCTTATCATTTGAGCTCCCTATCATCACTTGTTAAGGCTGCCATAATCCATCATATTATGGCATGTTTTGATTGGTCCACATAGGGGCATATCTTGATCTTTTGTTTGATTGTGTCTTCTTGGTTGTCCCACATAGTACCCACCAAGATCCCCGAGGTCTTGTGTTATGTTGGGGCATCCTTTTGTGCTTGTGGTTATCTCAATACCTGGTCCGACCAAGGTCTTTCTTTGTGACTTTGGGGTGTTGGGATAGCCTTCTTGTCTGTTGTGTTTGTTTCATGCATTAGACACTAACCCGCCTTGGTTCCACATACCCTGGCACTGGGTGTCTTATGCTATAGCAAAAATCAGTGCTCCGAAGATGGAAAATTGTATTAGGATTGCATTTCATAATCATTACCATTGCATTACATTCATCCTATGATTTTGGTTGTGCAAATATTTCTCCTCCATCCCCTATTCTTCTTAGGATACTAAAAGGGTTTTGACAGGTGCACACTCACACCATGTCCGCATTTCTCTTCCACTATCATCTACGACCCTATTGACACTTATCATGAAATAATTACATCTTAGACCCATACATTTGCACACTATCTTAGATTCATTCATAATATCGCCACCTGCAATATCAAGTGTTAGGTCCACCATCAATACTGTCATAATACATCCATTACATCCTGCATCACACATATTAGTCGAACATGCACATAACCATCATAAACATATAAAACATAAGCATTTGTCATGTCATCATAAGCATATCCACATGCATCATACAACATAGGAATTCATCATATATAAAAAACAAAAATCACCATACATTACATCCTGCATCACACACATTAGTTGGCATGCATAAAGCCCCTCGAAAGCCATCATACATAAAAATATATATATATATAAAAACATCCATACATATAACATCCACAAAAGTCATCATAGATAACTGCCATTATATGAATGTGTCAACACAATCATCTATAGGTCTCAAATCCATCACACACATAAAACATGAGGTCAATAAGAGCTATCGTATATATAAATATACCACAAGTCCACAATAAATCTCATAGTCAAGACTAACATATAATAATGCTGTCGATGTCATCACAATCTGTGACCATCGTATACAAAAATCATCCAATCAAAACATCAGTACAAGGTCCTGCAAATATCCACTGCACCTCTGCACTATCCATCTACCCTGCACCTGTCAAAAACATGGTATTCTGTCATCTCCCAAATGAACTCCCCACATCTGATCTCTGTGGAGAATCAGGTACTGCTCCCCTGCCTGGTGAAACCCCTGGTGAATTACTGAACCTCGGGTCCATGTCCCTAATGACTGGGACGACACTGGCCTTTGAGGTGTCTGCCGGGTGTAACAAAATGTCCGCTGTGCCAGATCAGGAACCACATGATAATAAGTAGCCATCCAAAATCTTGCCTCTCTCATGTTCTCCTCTCGCTCCACAACCTAGACCCGAGAGAAATTCCGCTCCTGACGATACCTGTCTCGGTCCCTGGTAATGACTCTCCTCTCTTGCTCCCATGCCTCCTGAGCCAACCGGCTCTGTGCCAGCTCTGCCTGTAATCGACCCCTCATCTCCTCTGCAACCACTGCTGCATCTCTCTCTCTCTCTCCACAACCTGTATATCTGCTCCTAGCATCCCACCCTCACCCTAACCTACCGGTGCATGAGCCATCACGACATCCCTCTCCGCCTGTAGAGTCTGCATCCATATCTCTGCTGCATCTCTCTTCCTTTGAGCCGCCTGTGCCCGAGTCACTGCTGCATCCCTATCCCTCTGAAGAGCCTGTGCTCTCAGCTTCGTTGAATCCCGCTCTCTCTGGAGAGTCGATACCTCTACTACTGCCTCCTCTCCCCTCTTCCGCAATGACTGTATCTCTGCCTCTACCAATGCTCTCACTCTGAATGCGCGCCTGTGCCGCATCCCTCTCCGCCTCCATTGCCTGCGCCTGTGCCTGTGCTACATCCCTCTCGGCCTGCATAATCTGTGCCTGCTCCCTAGCCTCATTCTCCCTCTCCTGCATCAGCCCCATCTCTCCAACTGTCTGCTCAAGGCACTGTACTCTGTCCTGAAGCTCATCCCAATCTTGCTGGAGATCTCCCGATTGCTGACCAGTACATCTTATCCCCTGATCTGCCCCCTGCTCCGTCCTCCCCTTTGGCTCCCCCTGGCCTGTAATACCATGACCTCTACCTGTAATCTGTCACGATTCCACGTCACATTGGTCAACTCACCTTGCATCCTTTGCAACTCTGACTGTGCCCTGTCTCTCTCCCTCATCGCTCCCCCTAGCTCGAAAATAATGGCATCATAATCTCTCAGTGCCTCTCACTGTACTCTAGCTAGTTTGGCCTCAAGAGCCCTCACTCTCTGCTCCGCAATCTGTAATCTTGCCTCTGCTCCTCTCTCCTGTACAGTGGGATCCTTCGGTACCACATAAGGAACCAATGCTAATGACTCTGCCTCCATAACATCCCCCTCTGCCACATCCCTGTCTACATCCATTGCATCATCCTCCCCACTTGCCTGCTTTGTATCATCCTCCCCACCTGCCTGCTCCATCTCATCCTCCCCACCCACCTACTCCGTCTCATCCTCCCCGCCCCTGCTCCTGTTGCCCCTCACAGTCCACCACAATATGACGAACCCAGAATCGTCCCGCTTGTCCCTGTCTCTCCACCACGAACCGACATCGTTTCAACCTCCTCTCCTTCTCTGGCACTGCTATAACATCCTCATCCTCTCTGTCCTCTTGTTCCTATTGAGCCTCATGACTCTCCATAGTAGGCCGCACTCGCAACTGCCATGGCTGACCATGTCGTCCTACCACAAACTGTCTCCTCCCCTCCTCTGATGCCTCCCTCACACCTACCACCTCCAGATCCTCCAGATCCTCATCATCCTCCCCATCATCCACATCCCTCACCTCCTCCACCCTCTGCCCCCCTTGGGCTCTCTATGGCTGTCCCCTCTCCCGCTGATGACCCTCTCTCCGACCTCGCCTCTGATGTCTCCTCCTCCTCCTCCCTGGTCTGCCCGCCTGCTCTGTCTCATCAGGCTTCTCTTGTCCCCCCTGATCTACCACTGCCACAGCCTCTCGTCACTGCTGCACACCTCCTCTCCTCTCTCTCTGTAGTCTCTGCTCATCCTCTGGTTCGACACCCACTACCCTCAAAATAGGCTGAACAGGAGTAATCATCTCCCATAACTTATTCTGGAACCACCTCCGGTATCGCTCGGTCACAACCGGCACCTGCTCTCCTCCAACTCTTCCTGGATAAGGCACATGTCTTGCTGCCCTCCATGACGCCCTGACTGTACCTGATGCTATGCGGCCTCCCCATGGTATCTCTCTACTGTACCGCCGGAACATGATAGGCGCTGTCGGAATATCCTGTATCACTCCAAATTGCCTCAACACTCTGTTTGGTCGATGCGACTCTACTATGTGCGGCAAAGTCCCAATAATAAAACACCTGCTTAGAAAGTAATCCTCCTGTCTCCTCATATCAGTCCATCCTCAGAACTGGCGCGACCTATATGGCCGCCACTCTATATCCCTCAGATGTAGATCATCAAAAACTTTCCTCCACCCATCCATATCTCCTTG
Organism: Sequoia sempervirens; assembly: GCA_007258455.2. Classification (NCBI taxonomy): domain Eukaryota; kingdom Viridiplantae; phylum Streptophyta; class Pinopsida; order Cupressales; family Cupressaceae; genus Sequoia; species Sequoia sempervirens. The sequence continues at coordinate 647,230,883 of VDFB02058242.1, read as the reverse complement.
CATCTCATAGCGCAAAACCCAACCTCTCGCCTCCCCATACTCCCACGCCACAGGCTCGCGATCATTCACTATCCCCGCCCTCACCACTCTCGGCCTCAACACTACAATATGCTCCCAAGCCCAAATCTACAGCAGCGTCATATGTGTCAAACTCGATATCCTCCGGTAACAAATCCCATGCATATCTCTGTATAGATGAGTCAATACACATGACGCCCATGAAAACGGCCCCCTTCGCCACTCGACAATGTGTCAAATCACCTCCATATACCGAAGGCTACATGTACGTCTGCTATGATCTGGCAATAATATCCCACTAATCAGACCGCATAGGAACAATGGTAAGGCTAGCACCCCCACTAACAAACGTTGGTCCAAATCCAACTAACCCTTCACCAAGGGCAACTCCTCACGACCAAACAATACTCTAATAGTCTCCTATAACTCCGCCCCTGTAGACACCACCTCGCTCACTAACCATCCAACTATCGGCAGCTTCAAGATGCGCCACACATCCTCCAAAGTAATGGTCATCTCTCATGTAGGGAGATGAAACGTAGATGTCTCTGAGCTCCATCTTTCTATCAATGCTGTCAGCATCGCCGAATGCGCTCTAACTACTGAAAACTGAATATAGTGTCCTAAACCCGTGTGATCCAAGGCTGCCTGATCTTCCTTGTTCATCACTGCTATCGTCGCTGCCATCACCTCTGATCGTCGCTCATGTGCCCGTATTCACTCGAAACTCTGCACACACAAAAATCTTCTCATTATTTCATTTATTTTTCTAACTTTTCATCTTTCTTTTCTTTTTATCTCCTTTCTTCCTATATTTTTCCATTTTTCTTCCCTCTTCTTCCTTTTTCTTCTTTCCCTCCCCTCGTCGGGACAGCTCCATTCGCTAGTGGGTTGGTTCCACTCTTTGAGTGGCTCCGCTCACCAGCCGGGCAGCTCTGCCCCAGGTAGGTTTGCCCCGAGTAGTCCCGCCCCCAGCGCTTCCGCCTTGGGCGGCTCCTCCCAAGGTGGGTCCGCTCGCCTGCGGGGGCGGCGTCGCCCCGGGCAGCTCCACCCCGGGTGCTTCTGCCCCAGGCGGCTCACACGGCAGCAACACCACCAGGCGGGTCGCGCGCTGCAGCAGCGGCCTTGCCCGAGGCGATTCACTTTGCTTGGCGGCTCACGCCTGGCGGGGCCATTTGGGCGCCGAGGCGCTCCGCTGGCTGGCGGCTCCGCCCAGGTCGCGGGCGCGCCGCCCGCCACCGAGGTGGCTCTGCCCGCGGCCATGGCGGCAGCACCCTGGAGCGGGGCGGCTACGCCCTGCCCCCGTTTCTTCTTCCCCTTTATTTTTCTAACTTTTTTGACCTTTTTTCAAAAATCTAATCCCGATCCATTTTTTTAATCTTGCTAACGAACAAAACCCATGTTTTCAAATTTTCCAAATCTATCAAACAACATGTGAAAAATGCGTAAATAAAATATATGGGTTTTATTACCACTTACCTATTGTGGGCCCACGAGCCCGCTGTATAATCTGCGCACCTCATCCGCCCGGTGCACAATCTCCGTATCGTTGTCTGTCGGCATCGTCCCTCGTCGGTCGCTTTCTCTTCTCTACTCTCCTCCTCTCAACTGCTACAGTAAAAATGACTAAAGTAATTTTTTAAATTACTTTTTTAACTCTCTTAAAAGGTATTTTTTACCTTTTATTTATCTTTTTCTTCCTCCAACTAATTCCAAACTTCTTGAGGCTGCCGTTTGCACACCGTACGTCAGATCACATCCGTTCAAAAACCAAAATCGCTTGGTTTTTTGAGCTTTATTCAATGGTGTCTTTCTTTTCTTTCTATGGAGACGTCATCTGGGGACCCCTTTTTCCTCCCCCAACCGCCCTCTCGAGGGGGCATACCCTCCTACCATTCTTCCATTCCTTCAGCTTAGTCATTGGGGCATAATCAACCTTTTCCATGCTGGGGGCATCACCATCTATCATTTCCTCCCTCATCTGCATTTTATTTTTCTTCGAAATACTGTTATTCTAACAATATTTCGAAGAGGGGCAAAATGTAGACATCTAAATTTAATCACTCCCATAGGATTAAATTTACTCCCTTTTCATCTATCATATTAAATATTAATTTATTAAATTAATATTACACTTTTTTGTCTCATATCTGTAAAGTATTTAATTTAATAACTAAATACTTTATCTTTCACCCTCTTCCTCTCTAAATTAAATAAATACACCAATTTATTTAATTTAGTCATTTTTGCCCCTTTTGATTTAAAATCAATTTAAAATTTTTCATTCTCTCTCTCCTTGTCACATCCTCCATGATTTTGCTTTAATATGAATTAATTTAATTAATTCTTGATTATGATGTGCATCCTCTTAATCAAAGATTAATGTCACATCCTCCTACATTTCCCACTTGCCTCTAATATTCCATTAATTATTCTAATCCAATATTTGCACAACCTTAACCAAGGTCATTAGCCATATTTAGCACCACCTTTTTAGTCAACCTTTGCATTTATCTCTTTTTAGCATTGACCCTCTTTCCCATGTGAATTTTTAATTCACATTTATTTATCCTAGATTCTATGTGAATTTTTAATTCACATTTATTTATCCTAGATTCTATGTGAATTTTTAATTCACATTCTATCTTCCAAGGCTTCTAGAACCTCGGACTTGTCACATCATCCACATGTGACCAAGTCCAACCTTTTTGGAGCTCACCTTTTATCTTTTAGACTCTCTTAAAAAAGTGAATTTTCAATTCACATTTATATTTTCAACTACCTTTCCTTTTCCCATGGATATTTTTGAGGAATTCCAAAATTTTTCAAATGTCCCTTTCATTCTCACTTGGGGACAAGAAATCCCTTTTTGAGGAAATCTTCTCACTCCCCAAGGTACTTGTCCTTCCTCCACCTCATGTACCTTTTGGCCACCTCACATACACCTCATCTCCCCTTAGCCACTTCACCATCCACATGTCAAGATGTGAGGGCTTGTGAGTTCTCAACCCACCATAGCCCTTCATCTTGGCCTTATTGGATGAATCTCAACCGTTGAATTCTCTAGAGAATTCAAATTTTTCTATAAATACCCCCTCCTCAAGGGCATTAACAACACTTTCATTTTGAGCAACCTTATGCTGCCAATTTGCATTCTCAAACATTTACTATCACTTAGCCATCCATTTTGATCATTTTGCATATTCAATCTTGCATCTAGCTACATCAAAAGCCATCTAAGGAGCACACAAATTCATCTAAATCAAGGGCCAACCAAGGAGTTTTCAACAACAAGGAAGGTATAATCGATTTACGTTTGTATTGCATCTATTTTCCTTGTTTTATCACTCTTTAGGCTAATCATTGAAGTGTTTTTAGTATTTTTCCACTTGCATTTTTAGTTATTTTGCACATTAGAATGGGGTAAAATTCTAAGGTACACAATAAAAAAGCACTTTTATTAAAAAGATATTATTAATTCCTTAAGTTAGTTTGTATTTTGTTTGCATGAATTCAATTTTACTATTTACCATTTGGTAAAACAATGAATCTTTCATTTAATGAAACATAAATTTAAACTTAAAATTTAATGTCTAATAGTCATAATTGTTATCATAGAATTGTTATTATTGTCATAAAGTTATAGTGTTGACATAAGATATAAAAGTTGTCATTCCTTTATTTTAAAATCTTCTATAACCATACTCATAGTTTATCATCATTTTATGAAGAGAAGTATATTCTAAGTTCATTTGTTATATTCAACAAAAGCTAGTAATCATTTATATTTTTTTAAATAAAATTAAATACTATCTCATAGAACCGTGGTTTGGACCAAATATTCATTAATCATAGATGTTAGTTAATTTGTTGTCTTACTAATTTAGGGTAACATTAAAATTAAGAAGTTCATGGAATAACTTGAATTCATTTTGTGTATGAGCCCATCCTTTGATTGTTAATTAGATCAAATAATTTATTCTTTAATCTATCCAATTGATACCCCTTTGAAAATTCTTTCAATTTATTTATACTAAAAAAAAAAACTATTTTATTTATGACTTAGCTAAATCAAAGGAATAATTTTTTTTAAAGAATTTTAATATAAAAACCCATATTATAAAACATATGTATTTAGATATATTTTATTTTAACAAGAATAAAACAATAATTTAATTTAAAGAAATAATATTTCTTTATAAATAAAAATAGATGAGAATGAACTTATTAATTTAAAGATAAAAATTAAAATTAATTTTTATCCTAGATTTAGTTTAGAAAAACAACGAATGGTAAGAACAATAATAGATTGATTCTAATTTATATATATATATATATATTCACAAACAAAGATAGGAAAGCGAGTAATAGTTTGATCCTAGCAAATTTTTTAGATTTGATTAGTTATTCTAAAAAGAAATCAAAATAAAGAAAACCTGGATGTTGATGGAGTTGCAACAATCTTCTTCCAAATCCTCTTTTTGTGCTTTCTTCAATTTGATTCTCCTTCCTTCAATCCTATCATTCTTCAAAGTGATAGCATAAAATACCCTTCATGTGTTGTTGATGAGAGAAGAAATGGCCTCAATTTATAGACTTGAGGGGAGGTAAATGGAGGGCCAAGATTGGAGATTGATTCAACGACTAGGATTGTTTGAGAAGGTGGGGTTTAGATTGATAGCCTCACTTTGTGACAAGTGTCGCAAGAAGAAATCTTTAAAAATAGGCCCACATAGTATGGGAAGTGGAGCCAAGGGTGCTCACACATGTGTGAGCACACTTTGGGAGAGGTGGATATGACAAGTTCCCACACCTTTCCCAAGACCATAAAACTCGTCACTCCTCTTTAAGTGACTTTTTAGGGGTTCATATTTTGCCCAAAATGCCATATTATGTTTTCAATAAGCTTCCACCCCATAGGTACTTACCTTGGAGGTTCATTTTTACTCTAAAGTCAATAGAACAAGCCCAAATAACTATATGAAAGAGAATTCTAATTTTAAAATAAAAATTTTGATTTGTGAACACACCTTGGGTAGATGGGATGTTGACATGTCTATGACATAAAAGAGAGGGTGGCTTGATAATGACATGTCTATGACATGTAAGGGAGGGTGGTTTGACAATGTGTGCTCACATATGGGGAAGCCAAATGGCTAAAAGAGGAAATGTCACATGCATGGTGTGAACTCCCACACAATGGTGAGTGAGGATGAGTTGTAAGGTGATAGTGACTTGTGCATGCAAGTTACATGTGAGTAAGATTAGAATACATTTTTAAATTTGAAAAAAAATGATAATGAAGATTAATTAATCAATTAATTTAGGATTAACTAATTAATGGATTATGAAGGATAGTGACATCTCCCTAATCATGATTAATTAAATTAAATGATGTATTATATTAATTAATGTGACTTATGAAAGTGGTTAATTTTATTAATAATAGGTTATTCTAATCAATAATGCTTAGTATAGGATGATAACACTTGTTACCTAATTACTTAATTTTTATTTTTTTATTTTTATTCAAAATTATTTTATTCCTTGTTTTTTTTTTCCAACACCATGTGTTGAAATTGTTAATGAAAAACCTATTTATTAATGTTGTTAACTTTTATTTGTTCCTATGTATTTAATAATTTAATAATTCTTTTTTTTTTGTTCTTTATTTAATCTCTACCTTCTCCACACATAAATTAATTGTATAAACCACTTACATAATATTACCACACAAAATTATAGTATGTCTAAAGTTTTAACATAAAGAGGGTCATGAGAATATCTCTCCTAGAATTGTGATTCAAGCATACTTGAGTATAGGTTTCCATGCTAACTAGAATCAATCTAAGAATCGGTCTATAGTAAAGAGTGTACCTCCCTTGATAATAGTAGTCAAAATATTGCTATCAAGCTTTGTCTACATCAAAAGCCTTAACGTGGGTCCAAGTAAGGGTCAAGTATAACTTTTCTTTGTTCAAATTTCTAGCATGCAATAGTGATCAAGGATGTACTTTTCCAATGATAGAATAATTCAACAAAGGCACCATGTTTAAATTAAAAGATGCCATATTGTATGATTAAAAATGATTGCATCTTAGCCCAATCTAAACAACTTCACCGATAAAGGAATAGTTCCTTTTTATTTGATCATGCAATAATCTAGCACTATTCCATTAGACCAACACATGAAAACATAACCCATTAACAATATTACTAATAATATTCTTGATCTTCCGGTTTCATTTACCTTATGGTGCAACTTGTTATTTTTGTAAGTGCTTAGTTCTCAAACTAGATAACTATTCATACTTTCCATTTAAACTAAATTTGACCTTAATGGTCAAGAGTAGGGTATCAAGAGATGCTACATAAGATTTATCTGATAACTCAATCTCGATAACACTGTCAAATTAATGATAGTTTCCTTCTAATTGGTGTATAATTTGTATTGCACTTCATTATAAGTTTAATAATAAGTTCAATATCAAGGTTCCCATAATTAAGAGATTGATAGACATCATGTAGTCATAGAAAGCATTTACCATAGTATTAATGGATTATAAAAAGTAACGAGTTTCAATATTAAAAATATTTTTGGTATAGTATGGTCGTAATGTCACTAAACGAAGTCAAACTCATACTAAGTAGATACCTTAATCCTAGTTTATAGAAGGAGGGTACATTTACAACTAGAGGTTTAATCTACCCCTCTATTCCAACTTTTTCTATACAAAAACTTAAGAATAAGTGTTGTCTCCCCCTCTTTTCTATGAGGAAGTCTAAACATAAAAAAAATAAAAAATTTAACCTTGAAAGGCTTAATCCATAATCATGAAAATATGACATAGTTGTTGGGAATAGGATGCTATTTAATTGCAATCCTAAACATATTTCATGTATCTCCTAAGTCCTTGGAAAGTGTTCCCCAACACTAGGATTAGAAAGACATTAATTTATTATGAAATGAACATGTAAATTGACAAGTGTAATTATTCCTAAATAATAGGAACATGTGGGATGAACACATGGAAGGTGGGACACACCTTGCTTAAGTTAACTATTTGGAGGATTGATAACACTTCAGTAAATGCATGCCATGCTTCCTACAAAATAGGGATTGATATTTACTTGAGTAGAGTGGTATTATCAGTTCAGTATTAGTTTAGTTTAGTTCAGTAATAGTTTAGTTTAGTTCAACTTAGTTTACTTTAGTTCAGTTCAGTTATGGTTCAGTTATCTTTAGTTGCATGTAATTAATTTCAGTTGTATACTAGTTAACTAAGTTGACTTGAGTTGCATGACAGATAATAGGTTGACACTTTTAGTTAATAGGGGATGATCAATCATGCATGAATTTTTCATGAAAGGTGGAGAGATATGTTTCAGTTAACAAAGATTGACTTGGACCCATTTTGGGCGCCCAAGTTGGAATCTTGGAGTTAACACCTTTGCACGAGAAGATATTTACAAGGCTCAGTTAAGTGGGGCACATTTGTGGGCTCCAATTTTGAGGATAAGCTTCTAAGATATCTTCGTAATCATCAATCAATTAGGAATTTAGTTTGGGATGCCCAAATTGATGAAGGGCTTGGTTTGACATTTTTTTTCACGGGGAAAACTCTACTTGCACCATCATGGCATAAATATTTGTGAGGATCTTTATCCTCTTGTAATTGTCAACTCTTTGGAGTTTACAAGGTAGATATTTGTCTATTTAAGTGTAGCAAGTTGAAGAGAGATTCATCAAAGTTTATTTGCAGGTTGTGAAGAAGTTTGTTGAAGGCAAGGAAGCATATCAAGCATAGATTGATACTGTATTATTGTAATCTTATTTTGAAGGTTAAATAATACAAGCACCATTAATTCTGGTGGTGGAGTTTTTTCCCGAAAGGGTTTCTCCACGTAAACGTTGTGTAACTTCTATTCTTGTCTTATTATTCTACAACTTCTGTTTACTATTATACAAATGGTAAAATGGATCTAAACAAATAATCATCCACAAAGAATTGTATCTAATCAAATTAATCATACAATTAGATAATTGTAACAAAGAACACCTAATTGGATTTACAGTCACATAATTTTACAAGTATTTAGCTATAAATTTACCTTCATTTTCAACATTTGGTATCAGAGCTAGTGGCTGGTTAAGGGTTTGGTATTCCTTTCTCTTAAAATTTTGAAGGTTTTTTGGATGTAGTGGGAGCTTTTACTATTGTGTTATTGAAGATTTTAAAATTAAGTTTGTTGCAATGACTTCTAATTCTCGTTTAGATATTGAAAGACTCAATGGATCTAATTATGAGATGCGAAAATTAAAAATAGAGGGTCTTCTTGAAGAAAGAGATCAGTGGTTAGTTGTTTGTAATGATAAGAAGCCATCTACAATGATGTCAGATGAGGATTGGGCTAAGCTTGATAAGAAGGCAAGAGGGACCATATGATTATGTCTAGTGGTGATGTTCTCTTGAATGTTTCAGATGAAACTACTGGATATAAATTGTGGAAGAGAATAGGTGATATTTATCAAACCAAAAGTCTTACTAATAAGTTGTATCTGAAAAGACAATTGTATTCTTGAAAGATGAAAGATGGTGATTCTGTTGCATATCATTTAAATGCTTTTAATTTTATTTTGAGTCAATTAACATCTGTAGATGTAAATCTAGAAGATGAAGATAAATGCATTTTGTTACTTTGTTCTTTACTAGAGTCTTGGGAAAATCTAATTGTTGCTATCAATGGTAGTGGTACAGATCCTAAGATGGGCAATATAATTCCTACTCTCCTATTAGAGGAGATGAGGAAGAAGTCTAAAGAGGGAATCCAAGATTCCTTGTTTGTAAAAGGCAGGCCTGAGAAAAAGGAACCTAAGGGAGACAAGGAAGGAAAGGGTCAGTCCAAAGGATGGTCTAAAACCCCTGGTAAGAGTAAGGTAATTTTTTGGAACCGTGGGAAACTGGGACATGTGAAGAAGGATTGTAAGAACAAGAAAGAGAGTTTTGATTCTTCTACAGAGGAATCCTTGGATGACAGTAATGATGCATTGGTTATTTCATCTAATATTGTTTGTGATAACTCTTTTATTGATGTTTCAGAGTGATCTTCATGAAGAGGATGGTAGTCACAATGCCATGTGTGACTTTGTACCACGGTTCAGTGGTAGTTGTTGGTAGTGACATGGATGCATCATTGGTAAGGTTATCTTCAGGTGATTGGGGATATGTTTTCTTGGTTTAGAGTGGTTGCTATTATTTCATGGTTTACTCTATGTAGCATTTAGAGTTTGGCATGGTACTTATTCTCTTGAGGCTAGGATGTATATATGTTATGGTGCATGTGATCTCCTAGGAGGAGATGGTTAGATCATGAATGTCATGTTTATGTTCAAGATTGGAGCTTTGACATTTATCGTAGCAATTCTCTTTGTATTGGGTATATTAATCATTTGCTTGATTACTTCATGATAGTGCTATGTTGCATTTGGAGTTTGGCATGGATTGGTTGGATACATGTCGTTATGGATACTTGGAGACATAGGTGAGGCTTGAGTTCTCTTATGGTTAGAGACATGTGTTGGAATGGTTACTAGCAAGAAAATATTTTTCAATAGAAAAGACCGATGAGCCTACACCTTGGTTGAACGTGAGTTCAACACACTTGGTGGTTTAACATGCCTCCAAAGAGTCAATTTGGTTACAAAGACTTGGGAAAGTTATTGGTTTTAATTTCAAGCATATTAGACTTGAATGTGATAGTCAGAAGAGCTATGTGTTTATCCAAAAATCCTATGTACCATGCTTATACTAAGCATGTTGTTGATAAGTATCACTTTATGCAAGAAATGGTTGAGAGTGGGAAAGCATTGATTGAGAAAGTTGACACTTTGATCAATGTTGTAGATTATCTTAAGAAACCAGTTCCTACAGATAAGCTCTCTTGATTTTGAGTAATTAATCATTTTCTTGGAGCTTCATGATTATGCAGGTTGCATTTGAAGTTGGCATGAATTGATTTGTTGGTGTAGGAAGGCCATTGGCCTTGAGTCCTGTACTTGATTTATAATAATGATTCCTTGTTTTGAATAATTGCAATGTATAATGTCAAGTGGGAGAATGTTGGGAATAGGATGCCATTTAATCGCAATCCTAAACATATTTCATGTATCTCCTAAGTCCTTGGAAAGTGTTCCCCAACACTAGGATTAGAAATATATTAAATTATTATGAAATGAACATGTAAATTGACATTTTTAATTATTCTAAATAATAGGAACATGTGGGACGCCCACATGGAAGGTGGGACACACCTTGCTTAAGTTAACTATTTGGAGGATTGATAACACTTCAATAAATGCATGTCATGCTTCCTAAAAAATAAGAATTGCTATTTACTTGAGTAGAGTGGTATTATCAGTTCAGTAATAGTTTAGTTCAATTTAGTTCAATTATGGTTCAGTTATCTTCAGTTGCATGTAGTTAATTTCAGTTGTATACTAGTTAACTAAGTTGACTTGAGTTGCATGACAGATAAGAGGTTGATACTTTCAGTTAACAGGGGATGATCAATCATGCATGAAGTTTGCATGAAAGGTGCAAAGATATGTTTCAATTAACAAAGATTGACTTGGACCCACCTTGGGCACCCGAGTTGGCATCTTGGAGTTAACTCCCTTGCACAAGAAGATATTTACAAGGCTCAGTTAAGTAGGGCCCATTTGTGGGTGCCAACTTTGAGGATAAGCTTCTAAGATATCTTCATAATCATCAATCAATCATGACTTCAGTTTGGGATGCCCAAATTGATGAGGGGCTTGGTTTGACATTTTTTTTCATGAAGAAAACTTTACTTGCACTATTATGGAATAGATATTTGTGAGGATCTTTATCCTCCTGTAATTGTCAACTCTTTGGAGTTTACAAGGAAGATATTTGTCTATTTAATTGTAGCAAGTTGAAGAGAGTTTCATCAGAGTTTATTTGTAGGTTGTGAAGAAGTTTGTTGAAGAAAAGTAAGCATATCAAGCATAGATTGATACTATATTATTTTAATCTTATTCTGAAGGTTCTATTGATTCTGGTGGTGGATTTTTTTCCCGAAAGTGTTTCTCCACATAAATGCTGTGTAACTTCTATTCTTGTCTTATTCTTCTACAACTTATGTCTACTATTCTACAAATGGTAAAATGGATCTAAACAGATAATCAACCATAAAGAATTGTATCTAATCAAATTAATCATACAATTGAATAATTGTGACAAAGAACACTTAATTGGATTTACAGTCACATAATTTTACAACTATTTAGCTACAAATTTACCTTCATTTTCAACAATAGTTTGGAAAAATAGTTATCCCCAAATTCTTAGGTCTATTTATCCTTCCTTTCCTTCATTTGTAAAGATATTATTTTATTAAAATCCTATATTCTTTACAATAGAAACCTTTAGCTAATAGGCTTAATGTTTTTCAACAACACATAGCAACTTTAAAACTACTCTTGAATCATACAATTATGGATGGAAGTGTAGATAAAATAGGGATTGGAGATGTCTTAAGGTTATTGGTATATGCTTTCCTCAATTCACTACATTTTGATGCAAAGGATTATTATGAGAAACCAATCGATACAAAGTATTACATCCTTTACCACATACACAAACTAGGAGACATAATGTAGAACAGTTCCAAGTTCTTGATATATTACCAACATGTTTGACATATATTTATTCACACAACAATATTTATAAAAATATATATCTGATAACTAATCATTCACATAGATTATATCATGTGGTGTATCATATCTATGCATGAATCTAGTTCTTCCATGATTAGGAGAGTTCATATTTTAAGACCAAAGTTTATAGGCTTTAAAAGGGCATCATTTTTAGCTTCTAGGATTGAATATACCCAAAAATGGGGAAATAGCCTCAATCTCAATAAAGAGGGTTTATTGGCTTCATATATCATTTCAGTTCAATGAAGAAAAAGTTGTTTTTAAGGCTAAAATAAACAATCAATTAAGTTAACCCACTTGGAAAAAGATGATGAAACAATTACAATCCAATCACTCGGAACAAGTTTGAGGACTCAACTGACTGTTATATTAAAATCTTGAACATTGTTCATTGGCCTAGTAGGGTCCAAAGACAACTTCAAATAGGGACTTAAGTTGGGACAAATATATAACTCTCTCCTTGAAATAAAACCATGACGAGGGTGCAACTCGAGACATAGAAAATTAACACACCAAACAAAGAATGTTATTTTATTTATCTGAAAATGATCTTCTTACATGTAGAGGATTTGATATCCTCAAGTTCTGGAAATATGCAAACTATAGAATTACAGAAAACCCCTTTTTTGCAGTATGCGAACTTGTCCCCAAAAAGCTACACAAAAATTAGAAACCCACCCATAAATAGAGCTCCCCTTTTAGTTTGGAGCCAAAAAAAATTCAACTTTGAGTTTTTGGTGGTCTAGCCAAAAATTACTACTTGAAATTCAAATTCAAAAGTACATTCGAAAATTAGTATCTTCTAGAAAGTGTGCCAACTTCCGGGAGCCATAACTTTTGATCCGGGACTCCATTTTTTGAACCGTTTGAACCGTTGGAAAGCTCTTAGAGTCAAGAACGTGATAAAAATTCCATTTTCCAATTTCAGCAAGTTTCAAGGCCATTTATTGCCTAAAATTTGATGTGGAAGGTTTTCAGGTGCAATTCTGGGAGACTAAAACTGCAATATCTTTCAACCCAGGAATAAAAAAGCAAAACCATAAGTTGGGAAATACATTATGACAAAAAGGGTATTCAAAAATGAAAAAAATCTAAGAAACTAGCAACATGAAATGAAACTATTTTTTTTCGGTGATGCAGGATTACCCTTACACCACTGGATGCTCTTGCATCAGACACCCAAGGTAATTTGAGAAGTGACCTTGTCACGTTTCAGATGGTTGAGGAAAACCAAAATGGTAAACCTATACCTTAGATAGCTAGGATGAATCTTCCATAGGCCTTCCTCTCCATTTCACCAGATATTCTTCATACTACCTATTTCTAGTACTCTTTCCCACATGGCTATCCAGAATTGCTTCAATCTCCTCCTTCCCTGAAGTAGGTGCTGGAATGTCATACTGCCCTATTGATGATGCATCCTCTGGGCCACCTTCATGATACTATTTCAAATATGAAATGTTAAACACAAGGGAAATGTTGACTCCATCTGACAACTCTACTTCATATGCATTCCCTAAATCACGCTTCTTCAAAATCTTGTAGGGACCAAAATTATTCATCTTCAATTTGTTATAGGTTCCCATTGGAAATCTTTCTTTCCTCAAGTGGACCATTACTTCATCACCAATCTGAAACTCCTTATTCCTCCTTTTCTTATCTGCCTTGGCCTTATACTGCATATTCATCTTGTTAATATGTTCTCTTACCTTCTCATGTATATCCTTGATGTGCTTTGCAAAATCTTTGGCTTCGACACTTATCTTATTCTCTTGGTCCATCTTCCTCAATTATGGAGTTGTTCTGGGGCTGCCTCCATATACAATCTGGAATGGTGATCTACCAATGCTTCTGTTGATATAATTGTTGTAAGAAAATTCTGCCTAGGGTAAGATTAAGTCCCATCCCTTGGGTTTATCTCCTATCAAGCATCTCAGTAGGTTACCCAGACTCTTGTTCACAACCTCCGTCTACCCATTTGTTTATGGATGGTGTGTACAACTGAACTTCAACTCCGTTCTCAATTTCTTCCACAAGGTCCTCCAAAAGTATCCCACAAATTTGGTGTCACGATTTGAGACAATACTCTTTGGCAGACCATGTAGTTGCACCACCTCTTTGAAGAACAAGTCGTCAATGTGGACTGCATCATGAGTCTTCTGACATGGAATGAAATGTGCCATTTTTGAAAACCTGTCAACCACCACAAATACTAAATCATTCCCTCTTTGTGTCCTTGGCAAACCAAGAACAAAATCCATACTTATATCCTCCCACGACCTCTCTGGTACAGGTAAGGGTTGATATAACCCTGTATTCTAGCTCACTCCTTTAGCCATCTAACATACCTTGTAACTCTGTACATACTTCTTTACATCCTGTGACAACTGAGGCCAATAATAATGCTCACTGATAATGGCAATGGTCTTATCTCAACCAAAATGTCCTTCCATTCCTCCACTGTGCTTCTCCTTAATCAGGTTCTCCCTCATGGAACTCCTCAGAATACATAATTGGCTTCCCTTAAACAACATGCCATCCTAAATTATGAAATCCATCCACCTTGTCCTGTCCACTATAATAGACTCCTTGCAAGCTTTCCAAGCCTCTGCAAAATTAGGGTCTTCTAGGTACAATGTTTTGAGTTCATTGAACCCAACCACTTCAATATGCATCTCTGTCATCAATGTATGCCTCCTCCTTAAGGCATCTGGAACCCTATTCGACCTCCCACTCTTATGCTTTAGAACAAAGGTATAACTCTACAAAAATTCTACCCATTTCATATGCCTCTGATTTAATTTTCCCTGACTATTCAGATACTATAATGCTTGATGATCAGTATACAAAAAAAATTCCTTCGGCAATAGATAATGCCTCCATTTATTTAGTGCTTGAACTATTTCATAAAATTCCTAATCATATACAAAATATTTTCTCTCAGTATCATTTAACTTTTCACTGAAGTAGGCAATGGGCTTACCTTCTTGGTTCAACATTGCTCCAATGGCACAACCATTGGAATCACAATCCATCTGAAACACCTTATTGAAATATGGGAGGGCTAGAACATGCTGCTCTATCACCTTCTGTTTCAATAGTTCAAAACTTTTCACTGCTCCAGTGCTCCACTTGAACTCTTTTCTATCCCCTCTCATTGTTTCAGTTAGGGGTGCACAAATACTACTAAAGTTTATAATGAAATTTCTATAAAAACTATCCAAACCATGGAAAGATCTCACCTCAGTAGTAGTTCTTAGGGTAGGCCATTCCACAATAGCCTTCACCTTCTCTGGGTCCATCTTGAGACCTTCAGCAAAGACAACAAACCCCAAGTACACTAGCTCTTTCTTCACAAAACTACACCTCTTCAGATTAATCAAAAATTTCTCCTCTCTTAACTTCTCAAAGGCTCTCTAAATATGCATCAAATGCTCATCCAAAGTCCTACTAAAAATCAAAATATCATCTAAATACACAATAACAAAACTTCCTAGAAACTCTTTCAGTACCTCGTTCATGAGCTGCATGAATGTGCTCGGTGCATTGGTTAGCCCAAAAGGCATGACTAATCACTCGTATAGGCCCTCTTTGGTCTTGAAGGCAGTCTTCCATTCATCTCCCTCTTGAATCCGGATCTGGTGATAACCACTCTTCAGATCAATCTTTGTGAAGTATTGAGCTCCACTCGAATAGTCCATTAGGTCATCCATCCTTGGCAGGGGAAATTTGTACTTGATTGTTATCTTGTTTATAGCCTAGGAGTCTATACACATCCTCCACTCCCCATCCTTCTTTGGTGCTAGTACTGCAGGTACTACACATGGGCTCAGGCTCTCTCAAATCAAACCCTTTCTCAACAACTCTTGAACTTGTCTATTTAACTCATTTTCTGCCAGAGTAATTCTATGAGCTGCCTTATTTGGAAAACTGGCTCCAAGAATCAAGTCAATCTGATGACTGATCTTCCTCATTGGTGGTAAACCCTTTGGTACGTTATCATAAATAATATCCCGAAACTCATCCAACAACCCATAAACTTCTACTGGCACCTTCTCACTATCCTCCTTACCCACTCTAGGAAACAATGCATAGCACACACACTCATGCTTCATACCTTCTAAAATTTTTATTCCATCAACATAACAGATTCTAGCACTACTGCATACCTTTTCTTCAGCCTTCTTCAGGGGTTTCAACTTGTGATGAACCCCATCCTTCGTCAGGGAATAAGTGTTTGCATGGCCATCATGTATAGATTGCTTGTCAAATTTCCATGACCTCCCCAACAACATGTGACATGCATCCATGGGGATGATATCGCAAAGTACCTCATCATGGTAGCTCCCGATCTTGAACTTCACCAGGCACTGCTCATTGACCAAAACTTTGTCATCCTTCTACAACCAGACAATTCGATATGGATGTGGATGCCTTTCCCTCTTCAGCTTCAACTTTGTAACCATCTCCTCTGACACTATATTATCGGTGCTCCCACTGTCAATGATAACATCACAACATTTGCCTTCACATTTTCACCTTGTACGGAATAGATTCTTCCTCTGTTCGGGTTCCTTCTCTTCAGTCACTAGTGCTCTTCTAATCACTAGGGCTTCTCCCCTTTCAACATCATCTGAATGTTCAGATTGAGCCTCCTCATTTGCATGTGCAACCCTTCCACAACCTTCCGGCCTTTTGTCTGCCCTTCCTTGATGTTGCGGACATTCATAGGCTTGATGTCCTTCTTCATCACATTGGAAACATGTTCTTCTGAAACCACCTCTTTCAGATCTCCCTCGTCCTCTACCTCTTTGATCACCACTGTTTTGATCACAAGGGCAATAGAAGTTATCATTCTTCTAGTTTCGACTGGTACCCACATCTTCATTTTTCTTCTCATCATCATTTTGGCTTCCAGAAGATCTTCCACTGCCTTTTCCGCTCTGACCTCCTTTTCCTTGTTGCTTGCTGTCAAGTCTTTTGTTCAACTTCTCTTCAACTTTTAGAGAAAACTTGTACGCATCCTCAATGTTGGTCATTCTGACCAGGCTTAGCTCCTCCTGAATGATCGGTCACCCATTAAGATAATGGGCTACCTTCTCCTTGTTGGCCTCTGTATGACCTGTTCTGATGATCATCTTGTGAAAATATTCAATGTATTCTTTCATATATTTTCTTCCTTGCTTCAACCCTTGCAATTTCTTCAACAAATCTAGCTCGTAGTCCACTGCTATGAACTGCTTTTTCAGTTTCTCCACCATGCAATCCCACCTAGTGATCTTGCCTTTTCCTCTTCAGTTTCTCTCCAACTGGACCTCTTTCCACCAAATACTAGCATGGCCCTTCAGCTTCATTTTTGCAAACTTGACCCGATCTGGGTCCTCTATCTCCTGATAGTCAAAATATTCTTCCAACTCATTGATCCAGTCGATCAACTCTTCTGGGTTCAGACTTCCAGAATAACTGGGGACTTCTGCTCTGGGTCTTTTCCCGATCTTCAAAATGGCCCTTATCAACCACATTTGGTCTTGATCAATTGCTTCTTCTTCCTCTTCTACATTTGAATCTTCTTCCTCTT
This sequence comes from Sequoia sempervirens, assembly GCA_007258455.2. NCBI lineage: Eukaryota > Viridiplantae > Streptophyta > Pinopsida > Cupressales > Cupressaceae > Sequoia > Sequoia sempervirens. The sequence goes on along the minus strand of VDFB02058242.1, from coordinate 647,213,544 downwards.
CTTCATACTCACTTTCTTCTCTCCTTCTCAGGTTTAACCCTCTTCTCATATGCTCCTGCAATGCATCAATCTATCTCTAGAGGGCTCTGAAACCCTTGGCAGCCAGTGGATCTCTTCCACCAAAATTTATGCCACCTTGAACACATCTGGCACCACCACGCCTACCAGGCATCACTCTTGGAGTCATCTTTCTTGATCTCAACCCACAACCAATGTCCTAGTGTGAACTGGCTCACGATCGATGATCTGTCCACACACTCAAGAAAACCTAGTTTTGATACCACCGAAGAGGGTGCAACCCGAGACAAAAAAATTAACACACCAGGTAGAGAATGCTATTTTATTATTCTAAAAATTATCTTCTTACATGTAGAGGATCTGATATCCTCAAGTTCTAGAAATATGCAAACTACAGAATTATAGAAAACCCCTTTTCGTAGTATGCGAACTTGTCCCCAAAAAGCTACACAAAAATCAGAAACCCACCCATAAATAGAGCTCCCCTTTTAGTTTGGAGCCAAAACAACATTCAAATTTGAGTTTTTGGTGGTCTGGCGCTGAAAATTACAACTTGAAATTCAAATCAAAAGTACATTAAAAAATTAGTATCTTCTAGAAAGTGCGCCAACTTTCAGGAGCCATAAATTTTGATCTCGGACTCTGTTTTTCGAACCGTTTGAACTATTGGAAAGGTCTTAGAGTTAGGAATGTGCTTGAAATATACTATGCCAATTTTAGCAAATTTTGGGACTGTTTAGTGCCCCAAATCTGACCTGAAAGATTTTTAGGTGCAATTCTGGGAGACTAAAACTACAATATCTTTCAACCCAGG
>VDFB02058242.1:647000212-647210212 GCA_007258455.2 Sequoia sempervirens | reverse complement strand
CTATGGTTAAATGCATTAGTGGATGACCATACTATGCTCATTTTCCATCCTTGACTGATTGATATTTCTTTCTATTATATTTTATATTCTACCACACGGGCATTGCATGGAGATTGACCTCTCCAGACGAGGATGTGACAACAGACCAAAGTGAATGAGATAGATAATGTATTGATTGAAGATATCATTCTTGCTCTTGACAACTTGATGCGGGAGCATTGTGCAATATGTGCAATGGGAAAATGGCAATGTAGAATTAGAGACAACAGGTACTTGAATGCATGGAATGAAAAATGAATCTTCTATGAGAACACTTGAAAAGAAGTAGAGTAGAGTGATTGAGATGGATAATGTATTGATTGAAAAGATCCTTATGCTCTTGAGAAGTTGAGGAAGGTGCATGTGTAGTATATGCAATGGGAAATTGGCAATACACAAGTGGAAATACTAAAGAGGTTTTGTATTGCACAATAATTTGTGCAAACAAATAAAGTAATAGATGATGTTATGGGTGGAGTTGAACAAGTAAATTGACAACCTTTCTAACCCTTAATTGAACCCTACCTTAATTGAACCTTGATTGTAATTGATCCCTAACCTTGATTAAATTTTAATCAAAATCATAACCCAATTCTAAATAATAACAAATGCATAAATAACAAGAGTGTTACATAAACAAGTTTTACCTTAAAATTGTAATTCATCCCTAACCGTAATTAAATTTTAATCATAATCATATAATTTTAAATAATAACAAATACATAAATAATAATAGTCTTACATAAATTATTTTTAAATTATATGATAAAGATAAAGTTAAAGTTTAAATGTAATTCTTATAAGTTAGTTCTAAATATATTAATTTGAAAACTTATTTTTATACGTAATAAATAATTAGTTTATTGAATTTTCTTTGTATTTAGTTTTATAATTTTAAATTAATTTAGATGTGCATTTATTATGAAAATATTTTATATTAGATTATATATTTAAGTTGCTATATTTTTGTACAATTAAATTTATAATATTTCTTCACAATATATATATTAAATTTGAGTAAAATAAAATATTAATGATTTTTCCTTTTTGAAATATTTTTAATTATTTTAAAAGTATTGAGTACATTATATATAACTTTAGAAACATTTTTTTATGTGTAATAGTAAATTTAAGATATTTTCTTTTTATATAATTTTCAAATTTATAATTTTTAAGTACATTAATTTATATATTTTTTTTAAAATAATTGCTTTTATTTTTTTATAATTTTATTTGCATTCTAGTATTAAAAAAACATTTTACAATAAACCAAAAATATTAATATAGAAACTTACTTAGGAAATTTAGAAAAAATATTTCAGATTTAATTTTCTTGAAATTTAAAAAAATTAATTATATTAATTTACAAACTTTCATTTTATGAAATTACAGATTTACAATATTTCTTTCATACTTAATTTTATATGACTCTCCATATCATTCTTAATGACTTAATTTTTTTTGAATATTTTTTAAATTTATTATATTAATTTACAAACTTTCTTTTTATGAAATTACAAATTTACAATATTTCTTTCATACCTAATTTTCTATGACTCTCCATATCATTCTTCTTGCCAAGTGATTTGGTTTTTTTTTTTTTTTTACAACAGGGGTGTTCAATGACGGCCCAATAACCCATATCTTGGGTACCTGGGGTGAGCTGGGGCAAGACTAGTCCCCTGCGAGTGAGATCTGCCACCCACAAGAAGTCCCACCTCTTAAACTAGGGAGCGAAGTCAAACCCAAGACTAATGGGGAGAAAACCCACTTCCCAAGCCAACTCTGCTACCTGTGCAGGATTTTCCAAGTGATTTGTTATTCATTTGTTCATTTGGTAATAGTCCTTCAGACATTAACCTCACAATTTGTTAGAAATATTGCCCAAACTTAGCCGTTACTGTCAGAAACCAAAAAAAACCGTAGCATATAAGAGTTTAAAAAAAACCACATAGATTACAAAAACTTATCCGTTACCCAAAAGAATGTAACATAAAAGACTTTCAGCAGAGCAAAAGTTGAAAGTCCCCATGACAAACACATAAAAAGTATGAAAACCAAAGTGAGGAAGAGGACCTTTTAGTTTCCAATGAAATACAAACGTTTCATCTTCCGTTACCTGCAAAAACCAAAAAAGACCTTAGCATATAAGAGTTTCAACAAAAAACCACAAGAATGTAACATAAAATACTTTCAACAAAGCAAAAATGGAAAGCCCCCATGACAAACACAAAAAAAGTATGAAAAATAAAGTGGGAAGAGGAGCTTTCAGTTTCCAATGAAATACAAACATTTCATCATGTAAAGAAAATTATTATTATTATTTTTTTGATCGATAAACTGCAAGGCCAATATATTAATCTTTGAAAGTTTTCAGTTACATACAAAGAATTACAGTCATCCAACCATACCCACCAGATCATTCTAGTTTCCATTATTACATACAAAATTTCAAAAAAGAGGGCATATTGCCCTGAGTATCATCGGTTTCCATCATAAACTATAGAAGTATCTTCGTATTAGATTTCCATACTGCCATCTACTATATTTAAAGAGTTCAAACATATCAACTTTCTAAATTCATTAAATTCAAAAAAGAACTATCTATGATTTCGTATCTGCATAATCTTCTTAGCGATGTGTGAAAGTCTTCCTCCTCTTGCAGCCTGATGAAGAGGACTCTGCTCTCTTTTTGGTTCTAGTAGGCCTTCCTCTTCTTTGTGGAGCATGAGAGGATGATTCAACCCTCTGCCTATTGCTTGGAGGTCTACCCCTTCTCCTCAATCCTCTCCTAGGATTAAAAAGTTTCACCAGTTTATATTGCCCTGAGTATCATCAGTTTCAACATACCTGGGAACGTTTGATGCCACTAGTTTTTAATCTCCTAAGTATCGTGATCTAGTATGATTGGCATTAACTAATTGCTGAGAGCAAACCAATTTAAACCAACTTTCTACTTTTTAATTTTCTGCCCTTCACCTTCTTTCCTAACCTTACTAAAGGATAAGAGTTTCTATCCCAACCAAACTCCTCCATCTTATACCTCTATCATCTCCAACATGTCATCTCCATCTTCATATTTCCTGCCTAATTTATCCACCAATATGGTTTTCTCTTATTTTCTGTTAACTTAAATATTCATGTCTCAAATATGCATCCTCTTACTTAAACCCAGTTGATATGAATGGGTTCTTGTTGACTATTCTATGATTGAAGATAGCTACCCAACTGTCTCTGCTTTTTATCTTCATAATTCTTTGATTTTACTGATTGATATCACTATTGATTTAGCTTGGGTTTAGTTTCTTGTCATATACCTTTCATGCCACCACCTTAATTCTTTACCTTTTGCTGCAAGTTTAGAAAGTTCATTGGCCTCCCCATTTGCCTCCCTATACACATGTTTGATGGTGAAACATTAAAAGTATTCTAAAATGGCCATTATTCTATCCAACAGTGCTTTTAATCTCCAATTAGGAGTCACTGTTATTCTGGTTGCATTCACCGTAATAGCTGAATCTCCTTCCACCTCTATCTTCCTTATTCCCTTCCTTTTACATTCAACTAGTCCAATGTGTAATGCACTAAATTCTGCTATGTTGTTAGTATCTATTGGAAGAGGAATCGCTATTTTGCCTATTGTAGATCTCCCCTACTGTCTCTAATTATGCATCTTGCTCTAGAGGGACTAGGATTTCCTTTTGATGCCCCATCAAAATTTAACTTCAACCATCCCTCTTGTGGTGGGTTCCATGTTGCTTGTTCTCTTTTCTGGTTGTTATTCCTTGAGAAAGAAGGAACTTTGAGTTTTGACCACTTATATCTCATTCTTCCATCCCATTCGGTGAAGTTGCCCTTAATGTTGGGTCTTAATGCTATCTTGCTATTCATATTCTCCACAATTGAGCTTTCAATTATGTTAAGGATCGATTCAACCTGTCTTGCTTTGTTATGAAAAATCTTCCTATTCCTATCCATCCAAATTTCCCAGATTAGTGTTGAAGGGATAATTTCCCATAAGCGACTTAGTAGTCCATCCTTGGCCCTAATTGGAAAACTTTGGAATAGTGAAATGATATCATTAGGCAGGGCTTTAATCCAACCCAACTTGGCACAAAGCCACCTCCAACATTTTCCCAAGAAAGGACAATTTAGGAGGAGATGGTCTATACTTTCTTCCTAAGCTTTGCAAAGAACACACCTTGAAGGGCCTGCAAAGCCCATTTTCTTAAATTTCTCTATTGAAAAAATCTTCTTTTTTGTTGCTAGCCAAGAGAAAACTCCTGATTTTGGTATAATTTTATTACTCCATAATAGTTTATGTGATATGCCCAAGTCATTATTCTCCTCTTGACTAACCAATAAGCTATAACCTTCCTTTGCACTATACTGTCCAATCTTGGATGCCACCCAAATAAGCATATCATTTCCTTGCCTGAACACTAATTGTTTGTTCTTTAATACTTCTTTTAACTAAAATATCTCATTATGAAGTATTGGAAGTCCATCAAAGCTTTTCCATTCCCATCCTAGGGCTGGATGTCCATCTGGGAAGTTGACATAGTTCCTCATATTTTCTCCCCAATTTTGTTCGAGCCAAGTCTTAGTACTTTCAATTGTTATGGAACTGTCTATACTCGGATAACCTCCCCATGAGTATGCTTAGAATAAACATGACCTACCATCATGCACATCGCAAGATACAAAATCTACCACTAAAGCCTTGCATTTTAGGATGAAGTTCCAAATCCTTTACCCCTTGGGTGGATTGCTAACTCTTATAATGTCCTTTGGCTCTCCAACATTTAAGTATTTGGTTTGCAATAGCCTAACCCATCTTGACTAAGGATCTTTGATCATTCTCCAAACAAGTTTAGCCCCCAAAGCCTGATTTTGTTTGTCATGGTTTCTAAGTCCCATTCCTCCTAAAGATTTTGGTTTGCAAATTTTTTCCTAAGCTATAAGGGAACTTTTATTTTTCTCTTCTGTGTTCTGCCAAAAGAAGTTTCTCATTTTTTGAATTATGAAAGCATTCATACCTGCTGTTAGTGCCAAAAATGATAGGAGGTATATTGGTAGTGTTGATATTACTGCCTGGAGCATAACTAATCTTCCTGCCCATGATAACCATTTCCCTTTCCATGAGTTTATCCTTTTATCCAATTTTGACTTCAATGGTTCCCATAACTTTGAATTTCTGAGCCCCTTATCAATAGGTACTCCAAGGTATATACAAGGAAAAGTTCCCTTCTTGCATTTTAGTATGGTGATAATCTGTGTTTCTTCTGCTTGAGTAGTTGAAAAGAAATAAACTTCTGATTTGTCTCTGTTAATTGCTTGTCCAAATGCTTTCTCATAAGACCAAAGTATCTCTTGGAATCTTTTCTTGTAAAGAAAATTATTGAAGCACATCATTTAGTCTTTATTATATAGAATAAATTTGAGAATTCAGCTCATCCGCAACCCAAGCCATGAGAAAAAAGAAAACATGTAGGAAGTTCTAGCACACGGTCACCTCAAGGAAGCCCCACGCTGCAAGAGGTCATAGATCGTTTTGTCGAAATAAACATTAAAGGCCAAAAAGAGAAATTTATGGAGGACATTAAAAATTTGTTTCAAATAAATACCAGAAAAGTTGTATAAATTTATTTCAATTGATAGAGTTAAAAAAATATGATTAGAGGTTTAATTCATTTGTTGTTTTGTAACATTCTCGACATACTCCACCTATAGATCTAAATTGGGGCTATTTTATCAAAAGTGGAGCCAAAATTTTGTAGTTTACTACCAAGCATATAGAAATAATTAAGTCTAAGGTGAGATGGATGGCACATTTCTTTTTTTCCTATTTTCTTAGTCTATTTTTCTGAACTTGTAAAATTGAACTACAAGAGTCAGGAGAAGGAACAAAAATTGTCGCATAAGTATTTCAATAAATTGGCCAAGTGCATTGGCTCATTGCAAGCCTATCGGTTATAGCATATTTAGTCTCAAAACGTACAAAAGTGCATTAGAACAAAATTGAATGTGAAATTTTTTTGCAAGAAATGATCACACTTGCAACAAAGACAATGATGTTAAGAGATCTTATTAATTTAGAGAAGGAAACTTTTGAAATAGCTCTTCGATACATCATAGAGGGATCAATGAGTTGTGCCATGCAATATGAATTTGGAAAGCTTTCCAAGTTAATTAGTACATTGTTTCCTTCACATTGTTATGCTCTATTTTACTAATTTTATTTTTCCTTCTCCTTTTATTACCATTAATCTTTTATGTTGCAGATACTTGACATCAACTGTCAACTCTGCTAGATTGACTGAAATTCGCGCTAAAATAAATAAATTTCAACAAAATTTAATTCTCGCGAAGTAGAAACATTGAGAAACACACCGGTTACATGGAAAAGACTACCTCAAAGATATCTAGATGAGGCAGGTAAATAAAAACAACAGGAGCCAAGTTTGATTTGGCTTTACATTTTGGACTTTGGATTTTGTATTTGATGCACTAATCTTTTAGCTACATGGGCTATCGTGTAAAACATTGCTTAATTTTGGTGCTTTATTTCCATTTGTCATTAATTTCTTTCAATCTGTAATAGAGATTCTAAGAATAGGAACCAAGGTTGATTTTGCTCTACAATTTGAACTTGGATTTTGTATTTGATGCTAATCTTTTGGTTGCCTGGACTGTCGTGCAAAACATGCTTTATACTGCTAAATTTTGGTGCTTTGGTTTCCATTTGCCATTAATTTCCAAGATTATGTAATAGAGAATCTAAGAATAGGAGCCAAGGTTGATTTGGCTTTATATTTTGGACTTGGATTTTATATTTGATGCTAATCTTTTGGCTACTTGGGCTATCATACAAAACAAATAGGGATTCTAAGAATAGGAGCCAAGGTTGATTTGGCTTTACATTTTGGACTTGGATATTGTATTTGGGCTGTAACATGCAAGATATTTGTACTGCTTAATTTTGATTTGGCTTCCATTTTCCATTAATTTTCTTGATTCTATAATAGAGAATTCTAAGAACAAGGGCCAAGGTTGATTTGGCTTTATAGTTTTGGACTTGGATTTTGTATTTGAGGCTAATCTTTTGGCTGCTTGGGCTTTCATGCGAAACATGCAAGATATTTATACTGCTTAATTTTGGTTTGGTTTTCATTTGCCATTAATTTCCTTGATTCTATAATAAAGATTATAAGAATAGGAGCCAAGGTTGATTTGGCTTTACATTTTGAACTTGGATTTTGTATTTGATGCTAATCATTTGATTGCCCGAGCTGTAGTGCAAACATGTAATTGTTGTTCATTTGTTGATAGTTTAAATTAATTCTAAAATAAGTTTTCAAAGAATATATGACACTGTTTCTTTATTTATTTAGGTTGGGGATGGGTGTGGAACACTAGGGTTTGAAATGGGGTGTTGTTGATGATGGAGAGTTCATTTGATTGTTCAGTGATTATTCCATCTTATAAAGATCTGATGTTCAAGTCGATTTAAGTGGATAGGCTTAAACATCGCATAGTAAGCGTTGAAATCTTGCTAGGTGGATGTTTGTCTTAACTCAACCCTTTTTCTAGTGGATTTACTTTACCAGCCGTTAAATGTTTTCTAACAGTGTCCTTGATTTTAGTTGATAGTCTCAAAAATGGGTTATGTTTTTTTTCACCATCTATTTTGCGCTACATTTAGTGGTTGCATTTAAACCTGAAGAATGGTATTCCTGCCAATGTGTATGTTAATAGGTGAGTCTGCGAGAGAGTATTTTTACATCGTTTTAAATATATATTAATATATTTTAATTTTATTTTTTTATATACAAATTTAAATATTTATTTATAATTTTAAAAAATTGAAAAAATTGAAAAAATTATTGAGATTTAATAAAAAATAAAATTTTATTTTAATGTAAAAATATGTGGAATGCTTACACAGATGGAATTTAAAACAGGAGTAAAAGACATTATTATATTGGATAGATGAATAAACGAATTCAAAAAGAAAACAAATTGGAAAGTTTGGTATGTAAGAAAAGAAGTAGAAACATAAAATGAACAAACAAAAAAGTAGTAAGTATTGGAAAAGAACAACAAACACAACTGGAGCAGACAAAATTTAAAATCTAAATGCAAGTCGATGGTGGGCAAGGATGCGGTGGGCTCGGGACCTGGGTTGGTTGATAAGCTTAATATTATAATTCGATATATAGTTTCTATACTGGTATAAATTGCAGCTACTCATCCGGATTAACTGAACGATCATTAAAAACCTGAAAAAGCAGATAAAAGGAAATATAAATTTAATATTTACCTGATTATATGTCAAAATTTTCTACTAAATTCTTCTAAATTCTTGTGTTGGTCTCCCTGCACATGACTGCAAAGCTTTCTGATAATATCACTGCGGTTGACTGCAAAAAAGATAATTGAATGCAAAGCGTGCTGGTGACTTGCAAAAATAATAATTGAATGCAAAGCATGCTGGTGACTTCAAAAATAGTGTGTTTTAGTTTTCATCTTACTGTTGTCTAAATAGAGTTTATAACTAGCATACCTATATTAATTAATAATATATGTAAAACACGCCGAGAGTTATCTTTATCGAGACACCTATTGACTTGAAAAAATGCCTACACTTTCATGAATATGAATTTGGAAAGCAATAGATTTGATTTCATTATTGTTTGTGTCATTGTTTATCTCAATTCCCATATATAAGGGTAGACATTCAAATTTGAAATCATACCAACTTGTCTATAACAACAATCAACCAAAAACAATAAATTTAAAAGTAGAAATGTTCATCAATCATTAGATTTAGTATTGACACCATCAAAGAAGTATATCACGATAAAATGGCATTAACTAACTTAGATATATCCACTGGTTTTTTTTTCCAAATGTTTGAATATATTGTTAACATTATATACATTCAAACATTTGAATGTTATGAAACCTATAGCTTTGCAATTGAGTCTAATAAAGTTTTGCTCTCAAATGAATAATCAAACTTTGTTTTTTTATGACTGTGCATTTAATCCTTTGTTCATCATTATAAGTCTCTTTTTTCACTTGAAGTTTAAATATGTATCTGTTGAAAAGGACCTTTTATATAATGTGTGAAAACTTATCATCTTGTTTTTCATGCTTCAAAATGTTCAATTATTTTGTTGTAACACCCATAATTTCTACGTGCAGTAGAAGCTTCTTTCATACTCAACCAGATGCTTCAGTAGTACAAAACCTTAAAAACTTAGGTATTTCCTTTTCTATGCTAATTCGTTTGCACAGTTGGGTTCATCCACTTTAGTAGATTTATAAAAACAAAAGATGAAAAGATGAAATCTATTATTTATAACTAGGCTGTGTAGAGTGGGATTAAACTGGAATGCATGAAACACAAGATACAATTTTGTCTGTGCTCAAAACAATTCATGCAACATAATATCACTGTATTTCTCCATGGTGGGTTTGGATGTTTTCAGAAACACTTCAAAAGGTTTTTAAGTTTTTGTTAAACATGAATGAAAGTAGAAAAAATATGTCAAAAGATGGAAACAATCTCAGTTAAACATGAATGAAAGTAGAAAAAGGATGTCAAAAGATGGAAACAATATCTCACAAAACATATCAATTCACCTCTGATACTGATTACATCTAATGGACCCAGAATGGCATTGTTTAATATATTGGATTGGGAAGGCACTACAGATACATAATAAAATCTCCAGTAATACAAAACAATACTAAACTGTATGTAGCATCGTTTACTGTTTCAGAAAATACTAATAATTTCTTTGCTTCAAAATGCAAGAAGTTTTCAGCAAATGTGCTTGTAAAATCTGAGCTTCCCAAGCAGCGATGCTCTACAGGTATCAGGAACTTCAAACCCTTTCAGTTTGTGCAATTTGTATTGAAGACGTCTCTACTCTACTCAGCTCTGCTTATTTATAGACTCATCGAACTCCTTTAGGGGCTTATCTATATTCATAAGATAGATTTTCTTTTTCCCCAATCCTCTATTCTCTTCTATTTTGTGATCAACATATCCTTTCCTCTCCTTTCTCCACCACGAATGCAAATCTATCTCTGCTATTTTTCCCGATAGCCAAGATTTTCTCCTTCCAAAGGCTAAGGAGATCGATTGAATGATGGGTCGTTACAATAACTACCTCCAATTTCTCGAACTCCCATTCAGAAGTCAAGCTTGATAATAAAAACTATAGAAGAATTATAACTGCCACCACTCATGACAGCCAACAAAGACGTCAATTTAAATGCAGCTTCAAAAACTTAACGGAGAATATTCCTTGAATGCTTTCACTGTATAACGCCTCTCGGCGTAATAATTGTGTGTTTTTTAATAAAAACAGATTCTTCTTATTTGTTTGTAAAACATTTAGGAAAGTTGCCTTTTATTTAAGAAAGTTGCATCGAAAAAATAGATTCTTTATATCTTATTTATTTGCCAAAATATTTAGCAAAGTTGCCTCTTTATTTAAAAAAGCTACATCTTTATTTTGGAAACTTGCAATTTTTTTTATTTTTAAAAAAGAAACTTCTATTATTTTTAAAAATTGCATTGTTGCTTTATTCTTAAAATATAATATTTAAGAAAACATGAAACTTCTATTATTTTTAAAAATTGCATTTTAAAAACTGCTTGCTTTATTATTAAAATACAATATTTAAGAAAGTTGCTTATTTATTTAACAAAGTTTCCTCTTTATTTCCAAAACTTAAGGCTTTTTTTATTTTTAAAACATGAAAGTTTAATGATTTTTAGTGCATGTATTTAAATTAATTTCTTGTAAAATCAAAGATTTTAAAACTCAAAGTTTTATTAAAAATAAAGCAGATTTTTTAATTGATGGGTGGGGGAGACTAGACCTCATGACCAACCGCGTTTTTAAGCAGATTTTTTAATTGATGGGTGGGGGAGACTAGACCTCATGACCAACCGCGCCACCCTCCAGTATCACGGTGCCCACGAGGGCGGGGGAGACTAGACCTCATGACCAACCTCCTACAACAAGAAAGATTTAGCCAACCGAGCTAGAGCCCCAGATATATTTGACACATAATAAAATATAAGATATATATGTTTTAAATCTTTGTTTTTTGTTTTAGATTTTTAAAATTATTTAAATATTTGATTTTTAGTTTTGAATTTTGAAATTATTTAAATCTTTTATTTTTCTCATATATTATTTAAATCTTTGTTTTTTGTTTTAGATTTTTAAAATTATTTAAATATTTGATTTTTAGTTTTGAATTTAGAAATTATCTAAATCTTTTATTTTTCTCATATATTATTTAAATCTTTGATTTTAGTTTTTATTTGAAAAATTATTTTAATATTTATTTTTTGGTCTTCATTTTAGAAATTATTTAAATTTTTGATTTTTGCTATAGAATAAAAGATAAAAGAATAGATTATTTTATTCATTCATTTTAGAAACTTAACATTTATGTCTGATTTAAGATAATTGATGGTATAATATTATTAATTATATTAGATTATGAAGAATTTTAAATTAAAATATTTTTATTTGATTTTTAGAGAAATATAGGAAATTATCATTTTTCTAACTTTCCTAAAATCTTGTCCACCTTACAAAATCATTAATATTCTAATATAATATTCATGATTTAATAATAATACTATATAATATTATATTAGTATTAATTTCTTTAAGAAATTACCATTTTTAAATTTTTCTAAAATTTTAGCTTTTTTGTTTTTTTAAGACGGATGTGCTTGACCTGAGGGATGTGCTTGTCCTCCTATAGGTGTCATGTTGCCATTGTAGGGTTACGCGAAATAAACATTAAAGGCCAAAAAGAGAAATTTATGGAAGACATTAAAAATTTGTTTCAAATAAATACCAGAAAGGTTGTATAAATTTATCTCAATTGATAGAGTTAAAAAAATATGATGAGAGGTTTTAATTCATTTGTTGTTTTGCAACATTCTCAACATACTCCACCTATAGATCTTAATTGGGGTTATTTTATCAACGGAGGCAAATTTTTGCAAGTTTTAATTCATTTGTTGTTTTGCAACATTCTCAACATACTCCACCTATAGATCTTAATTGGGGTTATTTTATCAAAAGCGGAGGCAAATTTTTGCAGTTTACTACCTAGCATATAGAAAAAATTAAGTCTAAGGTGAGATGGACGACACATTTTTTTTTCCTATTTTCTTAGTCATTGCAGGCCTATCGGTTATAGCATATTTAGTCTCTAAACGTAACAAAGTGTGTTAGAGTGAACAATCGCCTTTTATTTAAGAAAGTTGCATTGAAAAAATAGATTCCTTTTATCTTCTTGTCAAAATATTTAGCAAAATTGCCTTTTTATTTAAAAAAGCTACATCTTTATTTTGGAAACTTGCAATTTTTTTTATTTTTAAAAAATAAACTTCTATTATTTTTAAAAATTGTATTGTTGCTTTTGAAAAAAAGAAACTTCTATTACCTTTAAAAATTGCATTGTTGCTTTATTCTTAAAATACAATATTTAAAAAAACATGAAACTTCTATTATTTTTAAAAATTGCATTTTTAAAACTGCTTGCTTTATTATTAAAATACAATATTTAAGAAAGTTGCTTATTTATTTAACAAAGTTTCCTCTTTATTTCCAAAACTTAAGGCTTTTTTAATTTTTAAAACATGAAAGTTTAATTATTTTTAGTGCATGCATTTATATCAATTTCTTGTAAAATCAAAGATTTAAAAACTCACAGTTTTATTAAAAATAAAGCAGATTTTTTAATTGATTTTAGCAACTTAACAATTATGTTTGAAGATATATTTGACACATAATAAAAGATAAGATATATATGTTTTAAATCTTTATTTTTGTTTTAGATTTTCAAAATTATTTAAATATTTGATTTTTAGTTTTGAATTTAGAAATTATTTAAATCTTTTATTTTTCTCATATATTATTTAAATCTTTGTTTTTTGATTTAGATTTATAAAATTATTTAAATCTTTTATTTTTGTCATATACTATTTAAATCTTTGATTTTAGTTTTTATTTGAAAAATTATTTTAATATTTGTTTTTTGGTTTTCATTTTAGAAATTATTTAAATTTTAGATTTTTGCTACAGAATAAAAGATAATATAATAGATTATTTTATTCATTCATTTTAGAAACTTAACATTTATGTTTGATTTAAGATAATTGATGGTATAATATTATTAATTATATTAGATTATGAAGAATTTTAAATTAAAATATTATCTAATTAAAATATTTTTATTTGATTTTTAGAGAAATTTAAATTTTTCTAACTTTCCTAAAATCTCGTCCACCTTACAAAATCATCAATATTCTAATATAATATTCATGATTTAATAATAATAATAGTATATAATATTATATTAGTATTAATTTCTTTAAGAAATTACTATTTTTAAATTTTCCTAAAATTTTAGCTTTTTTATTTTTTTTTGTGATATCTATGCTTGACTTCCTATAAGGGCCGTGCTGCCATTGTAGGGTTACGCCCCCTGATAATAAAAAAGCGTACTTAAAATACATAGGGTTTCATTTTTTAATGCAGATTTTGTTTTCTGCAAGGCTGCATGTTGGATCTGCACTAATTGCTGTATTTTCTGCAGGGTTGCATTTTGGATCTGCCTTCACCATCCTGCTCAAATTTTCTATTCCAATTCTGATATCTATACTATAGGCCTATCTAAAGCTTACACAAAAAGCTGCTTGCTCTTTGCTCGTATGCTAGACTTGCAATGCTTAAATCTCTAATGGGACCCAGTTTTAGTTTTATGGCCACCGTTCTTTTGATTCAAAATCACAGCGGTAAAAATAAAGGGAATAAATAGTACTTGTAATATGATGAAATGGTAATATAATTATTATTTCGAGGACATGACACTGTTCTAACTTGTTAGGTATTTACTTTCACAAGTGTTCATGTGCTTGGATTTCAACATTTTTGAATTGGTTTATATATCATACTTGTTCTCAATTTCTTCAGTGTCCCATATTTGTCCTTTTCTATAGTTGTGATCCTCAAGTAAAAGATTTGAGGAGACCCTTTGTTCTTTAAATTCTCAAATTCATAGTGCCTTTGGTTAGATTTCAAGAGTAATATAGTGAGTATAGCTTTAAGTGAATTCAATTTCCAAAATGAAGAATATGTTTCAATAAAAAGATACAAGATTCCGCCGTTAGCAATCAATAATTTTTGTTGGGGTCATTGCCAAAGATAGTTAAAGATAATTTGATAAAATTCTAAGTATGTTTGCATAATTTTAAGTAACGTTAACTGAATAAACATTAAAAACCAAAAAGAGAAATTTATGGAAAACATTAAAAATTTGTTTCAAATAAATAGCATAAAGGTTGTATAAATTTATCTCAATTCACAAAGTGAAAAAAATATGATGAGAGGTTTTAATTCATTTGTTGTTTTGCAACATTCTCAACATACTCCACCTATAGATCTTAATTGGGGTTATTTTATCAAAATCGGAGTCAAATTTTTGCAGTTTACTACCGAGCATATAGAAGAAATTAAGTCTAAGGTAAGATGGATGGCGCATTCTTGCATATAGAAAAAATTAAGTCTAAGGTAAGATGGATGGCGCATTCTTTTTTTCCTATTTTCTTAGTCTATTTGTCTAGACTTATACAATTGAACTACAAGAGTTGGTTACTACTGAGCATATAGAAAAAATTAAGTCTAAGGTAAGATGGATGGCGCATTCTTTTTTTCCTATTTTCTTAGTCTAATTGTCTAAACTTGTAAAATTGAACTACAAGAGTTGGGAGAAGGAACAAAAATTGTCACAAAAGTACTTCAAAAAATTGGCCAAGTGCATTGTGTCATTGCAGGCCTATCCATTATAGCATATTTAGTCTCGAAACGTACAAAAGTGTGTCAGAGTGAACAATTGCCTTTTATTTAAGAAAGTTACATCTAAAAAATAGATTCTTTTTATGTGCTTGTCAAAATATTTAGCAAAGTTGCCTCTTTATTTAAAAAAGCTACATCTTTATTTTGGAAACTTGCAATTTTTTTAATTTTTAAAAAGGAAACTTCTATTATTTTTAAAAATTGCATTGTTGCTTTTAAAAAAAAGAAACTTCTATTACATTTAAAAATTGCATTGTTGCTTTATTCTTAAAATACAATATTTAAGAAAACATGAAACTTCTATTATTTTTAAAAATTGCATTTTTAAAACTGCTTGCTTTATTATTAAAATACAATATTTAAGACAGATGTGCTTGACCTCCTATAGGGGTCATGCTGCCATTGTAGGGTTACGCCCCTATAGGGGGTGCTGCCATTGTGAAATAAACATTAAAAACCAAGAAGAGAAATTTATGGAAGACATTAAAAATTTGTTTCAAATAAATACCAGAAAGGTTGTATAAATTTCTCTCAATTGACAAAGTTAAAAAATATGATGAGAGGTTTAATTCATTTGTTGTTTTGCAACATTCTCAACATACTCCACCTCTAGATCTTAATTGGGGTTATTTTATCAAAAAATTGGCCAAGTGCATTGTGTCATTGAGGCCTATCGGTTATAGCATATTTAGTCTTGTAACCTACAAAAGTGTGTCAAGTGAACAATTGCCTTTTATTTAAGAAAGTTGCATGGAAAAACAAATTCTTTTTATCTACTTGTCAAAATATTTAGCAAAGTTGCCTCTTTATTTAAAAAAGCTACATCTTTATTTTGGAAACTTGCAATTTTTTTTATTTTTGAAAAAGTAACTTCCATTATTTTTAAAAATTGCATTGTTGCTTTTAAGAACTCACAGTTTTATTAAAAATAAAGTAGATTTTTTAATTGATTTTAGCAACTTAATAATTATGTCTGCTTGAAGATATATTTGACACATAATAAAAGATAAGATATATATGTTTTAAATCTTTGTTTTTTGTTTTAGATTTTTAAAATTATTTAAATATTTGATTTTTAGTTTTGAATTTAGAAATTATTTAAATCTTTTATTTTTCTCATATATTATTTAAATCTTTGATTTTTGTTTTTATTTGAAAAAATATTTTAATATTTGTTTTTTGGTTTTCATTTTAGAAATTATTTAAATTTTTAATTTTTGGTATAGAATAAAAGATAAAAGAATAAATTATTTTATTCATTCATTTTAGAAACTTAACATTTATGTACGATTTAAGATAATTGATGGTATAATATTATTAATTATATTAGATTATGAAGAATTTTAAATTAAAATATTATCTAATTAAAATATTTTTATTTGATTTTATAAGAAATTATCATATTTCTAACTTTCCTAAAATCTCGTCCACCTTACAAAATCATTAATATTCTAATATAATATTCATGATTTAATAATAATACTATATAATATTATATTAGTATTAATTTCTTTAAGAAATTATCATTTTTAAATTTTCCTAAAATTTCAGCTTTTTTGTTTTTTTGTCACGAATGTGCTTGACCTCCTATAGGGGTCGTGCTGCCATTGTAGGGTTATGCCTCCTATAGGGGTTGTGCTACCATTGTCGAAATAAACATTAAAAACCAAAAAGAGAAATTTATCTCAATTGACAGAGTTAAAAAAATATGATGAGAGGTTTTAATTCATTTGTTGTTTTACAACATTCTCAACATACTCCACCTATAGATCTTAATTGGGGTTTCGAAAAATAGATTCTTTTTATCTTCTTGTCAAAATATTTAGCAAAGTTGCCTCTTTATTTAAAAAAGCTACATCTTATTTTGGAAACTTGCAATTTTTTTTATTTTTAAAAAAGAAACTTCTATTATTTTTAAAAATTGTATTGTTGCTTTTAATAAAAAGAAACTTCTATTACTTTTAAAAATTGCATTGTTGTTTTATTCTTAAAATACAATATTTAAGAAAACATGAAACTTCTATTATTTTTAAAAATTGCATTTTTAAAACTATTTGTTTTATTATTAAAATACAATATTTAAGAAAGTTGCTTATTTATTTAACAAAGTTTCCTCTTTATTTCCAAAACTTAAGGCTTTTTTAATTTTTAAAACATGAAAGTTTAATTATTTTTAGTGCATGTATTTATATTAATTTCTTTTAAAATTAAAGATTTAAAAACTCACAGTTTTATTAAAAATAAAGTAGATTTTTTAATTGATTTTAGCAACTTAACAATTAAATGTCTGATTGAAAATATATTTGACACATAATAAAAGATAAGATATATATGTTTTAAATCTTTATTTTTTGTTTTAGATTTTTAAAATTATTTAAATATTTGATTTTTATTTTTTAATTTAGAAATTATTTAAATCTTTTATTTGTCTCATATATTATTTAAATCTTTGTTTTTTGTTTTAGATTTTAAAATTATTTAAATATTTGATTTTTAGTTTTGAATTTAAAAATTATTTAAATCTTTTATTTTTCTCATATATTATTTAAATCTTTGATTTTTTTTTTATTTGAAAAAATATTTTAATATTTGTTTTTTGGTTTTTCATTTTAGAAATTATTTAAATTTTTGATTTTTGCTATAGAATAAAAGATAAAAGAATAGATTATTTTATTCATTCATTTTAGAAACTTAACATTTATGTCAAGATAATTGATGGTATAATATTATTAATTATATTAGATTATGAAGAATTTAAAATTAAAATATTATCTAATTAAAATATTTTTATTTGATTTTTAGAGAAATATAAGAAATTATCATTTTTCTAACTTTCCTAAAATCTCGTCCACCTTACAAAATCATTAATATTCTAATATAATATTCACGATTTAATAATAATACTATATAATATTATATTGGTATTAATTTCTTTAAGAAATTACCATTTTTAAATTTTTCCTAAAATTTCAGCTCTTTTTTTTTTGTGACAGATGTGCTTGACCTCCTATAGGGGTGGTGCTGCCATTGTCAAAATAAACATATTCATGATTTAATAATAATACTATATAATATTATATTCGTATTAATTTCTTTAAGAAATTACCATTTTTAAATTTCCTAAAATTTTAGCTTTTTTGAATTTTTTTTTGTGACGGATGTGCTTGACCTCCTATAGGGGTGGTGCTGCCATTGTAGGGTTACGCCTCTTGTAGGGGTCATGCTGCCATTGTCGAAATAAACATTAAAGGCCAAAAAAAGAAATTTATGGAAGACATTAAAAACTTGTTTCAAATAAATACTAGAAAAGTTGTATAAATTTATCTCAATTGACAGAGTTAAAAAAATATGATGAGAGGTTTTAATTCATTTGTTGTTTTGCAACATTCTCAACATACTCCACCTATAGATCTTAATTGGGGTTATTTTATCAAAAGTGGAGGAAATTTTTTTGCAGTTTACTAGCAAGCATATAGAAAAAATTAAGTCCAAGGTGAGATGGATGACGCATTCTTTTTTTTCTATTTTCTTAGTCTATTTGTCTGAATTTGTAAAATTGAACTACAAGAGTCAGGAGAAGGAACAAAAATTGTCCTTTGAACAAGTGCATTGGGTCATTGCAGGCCTATCGGTTATAGCATATTTAGTCTCGAAATGTACAAAAGTGCATCAGAGTGAACATTTGTCTTTTATTTAAGAAAGTTGCATAAAAAAATAGATTCTTTTTATCTACTTGTCAAAATATTTAGCAAAATTGCCTCTTTAAATTTTAAAAAGCTACATCTTTATTTTGGAAACTTGCAATTTTTTTAATTTTATTTTTGTATTAATAATAGGCTAAGCACAGAAAAAAAAACATTTACAACAGATTATAAGTCATGACATGACTGAAAATAGACTGTTATGAACATCTGTAAAGATTGAAAAGATACCATTCTAACCCCAGGAATCTACGCACAAGAGAGATATACAACAGAAAATATACAACAAAGTATACAACATAATATATAGCATATACAACAGAAAACATATTGGGTTAGTCCTCCATGGCTCCCCAATTTATCAGGGTACTGAAAGTATCAAGCTCTTCATTGGATAACCCTTCCTTAGTCTCTTCATTTGAAATGGTAAACAACAAAGGATCTCTATTTTCTTGCCCCTTCGTCCCTTTATTAGCTTGCTCCTTGAACTCTTCTTTAAGGGCCTCCAGTGCCTGCATAAACACTGTCAGGTTGGGGTGCCTATGTATGACTTCTTTCTAGTGACTATGAACAAATTTATCCTTGAGAAGCTTATGGAATTTGTCCTCAACAATCTCCATGGTGGCTACAACCTGCAAAGCAACATTGAGGAGTGTGAGTCTTTTATTAGACTCGGTAAGCAACCTTCGAACTCCACTGTATCTGTCATCATTCCTTGCCTTCCAAATAACCCACATAATTTTAGTTGTAAGTAAGAACCAAAACAAGTGCAAGTCTTTACTCATCTTTCTATCAAATCCCAAAAGAATATCTTTCCAATTAACTTTTCCATTTAAGTCGGACCAACTAACATTGTTGTTCCATAATAGATTCCAGATTTCATTAGCATAGAAATAGTAAAAAAAAATGGAAAACAGTTTTAGGTACCTTGTAGATTTCACACACATCAATATCATTGCTTTTCAACTTAAAAGGAACTTTTTGCAGTAAGACAAGCCATTTGAAGCAAGTTTTCTTTGCATCTAAATTATTGTGCCACAAAAAATAAAAAACCTTTTGCCAAGCTTTATCTTCAATGTTAGTCCTCCAGATTGTGTTGAGATCTAATCAGTGGGGGTGAAAGAATTAAGGATCTCCTTATAAATGGTTTTAGTTTTGACTTCATTCAATGAGAGAGAGCCTTTCCACAGGAGCTCAATAGGCTCATCCTTCCAATTTCCAATATGGGAGCTATTAATCCAACCTTTACAAGCTTCTTTGATAACAGAGTAAGTCCTGATGATAGAAGGAGGTAACCCATAATCTTCCCTTAGCTGATCCCATGAAACAAATGAACCATCCTTGAAAATGCTATTGAAAGTCCTGATGCCCTCATGGTTCCATTTTTTTGCTGAACAACCCTGCAACAAGACTAGGGGCTTCCCATGATGCTCAAGATTCCACCAAATAGACCTTCCAAGGTGGATAGGTTGTAGCTAGGATCAGATAAGAGAGGAAAAGTGATTTTCCCCCTTATGGACTCCCAGGCTTTCCAAATGCTCCTAAAAACTAGTGAACTTTCATGCAGTATTGGGTATTTGGTGATGAGAAGATCACTGAAAGGGAGACCCTTCCATGACCTTGCCAGCTTAGGGACAACTTGTGAATGTTGTTTCTGATAAGAACTTTCCAAGGTTCCTTTCCATCTAGGGCCTTGATAATCCATTTTGCAGCAAGAGCTACACCATGCTTCATCAGATCTTTAAGGCCCAAACTACCATTAGCCTTTTCCAGACAACACCATTCCCATTTGACAGAGTGCATTTTTTTCTTACCTTTCCCATTAGACCAAAGAAAATTTCTGATTTTCTTCTGGACCTCATTGATTTGGTAACTGTTGAAGGACCAAACTGAAGCAAAGTACACAGTGTAGGAAGACAAATTTTTTTGGTAGATCTGAATCCTGCCCGCAAGAGACAAGTAGTGCCTATTCCAACCATCAATTTTCTTATCAGTTTTTGCTTTTAATCACTGCCAAATGTCCTTGAGATTGGGAGAGATAGAAAAGGGAATTCCCAGGTATCTAACCTGCTTCTGGGGACCCCCCCATTGGAGGTCAAGTTTCTGCAACCAGTTAGGAGGGGTATCAAGCCATTCTAACAAAATGGATTTTTCCTTTGAGACCCTAGCCCTAGAAGCAAGACAAAAAAGTTCAAGATTTGTCATTAAATTATTAATATTTTCCTTTTCCAGCTCCACAAATATAGAGGTGTCATCAGAAAATTGAATATTTAGAAGTTCACCATTGTCAGGTAATATCAAGCCTTTCACTTTGGGGGACATACTATTCTCTCTTAGTAAGTAATGGAGAGCATCAAAAGCAATTACAAATATGGCAGGAGCAATTGGGCACCCCTGCCTGATTGATCTTTCCAACTAAATGACATTAGACCTAGTTCCATTCACCTCCACTAGGACAGAAGCATCTTTCAAGAGAGTGCCAATCATTTTAGAAAATTCTTGAGGAAACCCAAAGGCCTCCAAAGCCATCTTTATAAAAGACCATTCTACCTTGTCATAAGCCTTCTCAAAGTCCAAGAGAAGCATTGCAACATTCTATTGAGATCTTTTAGCCCAATCAAGAGCTTCCCAGTTAGTTATTAGGTTTTCAAGGATATATCTGCCCTTGATAAACCCTGTTTGAGTAGAGCTTATGAATTTAGGGAGGATGTTGGTAAGCCTTAAGGCTAAGACTTGTGCCAGAATTTTGTAAGAAACATTCAACAACGTGATGGGTCTCCAGTTTTTAATTAGAGTTTTATCCCCCTCTTTTGGTAGTAGTTTAATAAGGCCTTGGTTGATACATATTCCCAATGACCCTTTTTCAAAGGCATCCATATAGACCTGGTGGAGATCCTCACAAACCCAATCGATGAAAACCTTGTAAAACTCAACAGGAAGCCCATCAATCCCAGGAGACTTGTCATTACTCATTGAGAGGATGGCTCTTTTGATTTCCTCTTTGAATAAGGGAGTAGTGAGCTGGGCACTGTCCTCATTAGAATTTTTTCTAGGTATTAGCCTCTTGATTTTGTTCCTTGCTTCTTGACAGCCTTCCCCACTATCCTCAGACCTAAAAATGTCCTTGTAGAATAGTGTGAATTGATGCAAAATGTCCTCCTGAATTGACAGGGTCACACCATTATGACAAATCTTATCAATATGTTCCTTTAAGCCTTTCTCTTTTATGTATCTGAAAAATAACTTTGATCCTTTATCCCCTTTGTTCAACCAATTGAGCTTAGCTCTAACCTTCAACCCCTAATTTTTATTGTCCTATAAACTTCTCAGAGAGGATTTGCTTTTGTTGAGCTCCTCATAGAGTTGCTCATTTGCAGGGTTCTCTTGAATCTTTGTTTCAACAACTAAGAGCTCATCTTGAAGGTGGTTCTCTTCTTGCCTACAGATTGGAAGATACACTTCCAGGCATTCACATTGTGGTTCTATCTCTCAATGGGATCAGCATCCTTAAGCATCCATCTATTAATACCCCTAAGGGTATTCACAACCTCAAGCCAATCTTGGTCCCTTAACAACTTGGTGTTAAGGATGAAGTTGTCCCTGCTCATGGGGTGAATCTTGGATCCATTATTTATGGCTATCTTAGCCTTGATTAGGCGGTGATCTGATAAGGTGTAAGGATAGACCATTACTTTGCTACCATCACTGTTGGGCTCAAAACTATAGAGGTCTCTATTAGCATAAAACCTATCTAACCCGCTATAGATTCTTTTTCCACCTTTTTGGGCATTACACCAGGAGAACCACACACTATTGCTCTCTTGTTTCATCCCTTCAAGAGGGTCAAGGATGTTAAGCTTGTTTTTAATTCTAAACCAATGATGCTTCTCATTACCTTTCCATTCCATACTAATGCCACCTTTTTTGTCTTCCCCATTCTCAATCATGTTGAAGTCCCCTCCCATAATCCAGGGGACCTCAGGGAGCCCAATTAGCCACTTCCACAATTCACACCTCCCAAGGTAATCATTGGGTGCATAGATTGAGCAAATGCCAAATTTGGCATCACCCCTTTCAAAAGTGGCCCACACAGCTCTGTTGCAGGGAGAGACACCCGAGTTGGTAAGAAATGGCTTCCATTTACTAGCCATCAGGATGGAAACACCCCCTGCCCTTCTCATGGCTAGAGGTCAAAGCCAAAGCATTCCCCCAGATGAACTTCAAGTTAGTCTCAAGCATAAAGCCTACAACCTTGATTTCTTGCAGAAACACAAAATCCTTACTCTTATCCAGATTGAGAAATCTTCAACCACATATTTCCTATTAGGGGATTCAAGTCCCCTGACATTCCAAGAAGTGCAGTTAACTATCATTGATCATTTTGGGTGAAGACTCTTTAGGATTCTTGAACATTTCAAAGTATTTGGTTACAATCTCTTCATTCTCCAATCTCTTAGGGGAGGGAACAACTAGTACTATACTGGTTTTCTTCCTCTTCCCCTTGCTAATTCCTGTAGAATTTTTGTAGATTGTGAGGGTACTACCTTTTTTTTTCCTCTTTTCTTAGGTTATTTAGAAGGAGTGGGGCCAGGATCGCCCCAAGGTCTTTTGAGGTATTCTGGACCTCCTCATTGTTTGTATCACCAACTTCCCCAAATGGGGAAGAGTCCTTTACTACTAACAAGTTGTCCCCCTTACACAACTCATTGGGGAAGCCCACTTTACTTCCAGTGGTCTCCTCACCATCAGGAAGCCCAATAAGGCCTACAGGTTCACTGGTCTGAAGAGGATTTGGGGACATAGCTTTTGGACCCCCAAACTTGTCTACAACCCACTTCTTGACCATGTTGTTGAAAGAATCAAGAGCACCCTCAATCATCGTGGCATTGGATCCACCACAGCTGTTTGTGATGGTCACCTTGCCCCCACCCAGGGTAGAGGCAGTTACATTGCTCTCAAGGTTCACCATTTTAATGCTGGATCTCGAAGGATTCTTACAAGAATTGTCAGTTTCAAATGTAGAGATTAAGTTTTTGACCATGGAGGGGATTTCATTTTCTTTCTTATTATCATAGTCTTGAATGCTAGTTATCACAGTTTCTTCATCAACCATCACACCATTCACATAGGTTTTAATGACTTCTATTTTTTTGTGATCTTTTTCCTTTAGTTTTCCACCTTTTTGCATGATGTTTTGTAAGGCTAATTGTTGAGCATTCTTCTTTACAACATCTACATGAGTGTTAGAAAGAGAGCTGGAGAAAGGGACTGACAGAGGTGAGGATAGAACCGAGCTGGCAGTAGCCAAGATGGTTGAATGAGGGGAGGTGGATACCACTGGCTGGCAACCAGACTAAGTGGTGAGAGAAAAGGGGGGAGTAGAATGCGAAGAGAGGGTGACACCAAAAGAGATGGGGGACTCAAGAGACGAGGTCGAGGGGAAGAGATCACCAGGAGGAACCTCCAGACTGTCAGGAGGCACATAACAAACAACTGAGGCAATCTCCACCTCGGCTGTGGAGGCCACTTTCTCAAAACACTTGGGTGGCGAGGTGTTAGAGCTCCCACTAGGACCCCGAATCAAAGGACAATTTTTCCTCAAATGCCCCTCTTTCCTGCAGAGATAACAAGCACCTAGGCCACCAAGGACTTTGACAGGGCATATGTGGATGTCGCCATTGATTTTAAGACCAATATTACCCGGTAACTCCACCCCCAGGTTGAGAGAGGCAAGAACCCTCGCGTTTAGGTCTGGTAATGTGACCCTGGGCCTATCTACCCTGATCACATTTCCAAACGGCTCAAAAATTTGCGGGACAAAGGACCACAAATCTTGAGGGACGTTTTTAATTAACAACCACCTAGGGCCTGATAGGGAAAGGATTTCATCACAATTGGCTCCCAAGGTCCAGGACAGAACCCTAAAGACAGACTTTCCAATGCTCCAGTAGGGCTTCTTCAAGATTTTTGCTTGCATGTCATGGGTTTTAAAGTAAATTAAAAACAAACCCAAGTTTGTATCATTCTACACAAGGAAATTTGGACATTCAGTTTTTTATTCCACATTGAGTTAAACCAGTTATCAAGGTATTTTCTCGTGGACAGGTTATCCAGGTTAATGGCAGCCATGAAAACCGCGATCTCTGATAACCTACCCCTTTCTTTAAGAATATAGTCAAGCATATCTACATTAGGAGTAATCACGGTGGTATCTGGATGAATCCTATCTTGTGGTTCTCTGTTGATACCAGAAGCCTCTACTTCACCTATCGAGTCAACGACAAATTTTGCATTTCGCAGACAAATGGAATGATCACTTGCAACAACATCACAGAAGGATTTGGGATGGTTAATATCACTAACTACCTCCTCACCCCTCGCAGAGTCCCCATGGAGCTCGAGGGAGGGCATGCCCCCCTCCACTTCACTTTACATAGAAGAAGGCATTTTAGGCCAAAAAGATATAGGAAAATGGAACAAAAAACCACAGAGAGCTGAACACACAACCACAACACACACACCGGGAAGGCAAAGAAAGCAGACAGATACAAAGGAGAACGAAGGGGTCTTACCTTCTTGGGGGAGGGCCAAGCCTCCCCCACCACCACACCTCTGAACCCCCAAACTAGGTTGTCAGACCAGAACCCTAGTAGAGCCTCTTCCCTGCCATCTCCAGTTTCCACATTCTCCGAGTCTCCAAGAAAACTTCTATTATTTTTAAAAATTGCATTGTTGCTTTTTAAAAAAAGAAACTTCTATTACTTTTAAAAATTGCATTGTTGCTTTATTCTTAAAATACAATATTTAAGAAAACATGAAACTTCTATTATTTTTTAAAATTGCATTTTTAATACTGCTTGCTTTATTATTAAAATCCAATATTTAAGAAAGTTGCTTATTTATTTAACAAAGTTTCCTCTTTATTTCCAAAACTTAAGGCTTTTTCTAATTTTTAAAACATGAAAGTTTAATTATTTTTAGTGCATGTATTTATATTAATTTCTTGTAAAATCAAAGATTTAAAAACTCATAGTTTTATTAAAAATAAAGTAGATTTTTTAATTTATTTTAGCAACTTAACAATTATGTCTGCTTGAAGATATATTTGACACATAATAAAAGATAAGATATATATGTTTTAAATCTTTGTTTTTTGTTTTAGATTTTTAAAATTATTTAAATATTTGATTTTTGGTTTTGAATTTAGAAATTATTTAAATCTTTTATTTTTCTCATATATTATTTAAATATTTGATTTTTGTTTTTATTTGAAAAATTATTTTAATATTTGTTTTTTGGTTTTCATTTTAGAAATTATTTAAATTTTTGATTTTTGCTATAGAATAAAAGATAATATAATAGATTATTTTATTCATTCATTTTAAAAACTTAACATTTATGTTTGATTTAAGATAATTGATGGTATAATATTATTAATTATATTAGATTATGAAGAATTTAAAATTAAAATATTTTTATTTGATTTTTAGAGAAATATAAGAAATTATCATTTTTCTAACTTTCCTAAAATCTCATCCACCTTACAAAATAATTAATATTCTAATATAATATTCATGATTTAATAATAATACTATATAATATTATATTAGTATTAATTTCTTTAAGAAATTACCATTTTTAAATTTTCCTAAAATTTCAGCTTTTTTGTTTTTTTTTGACGGATGTGCTTGACCTCCTATAGGGGTCGTGCTACCATTGTAGGGTTACGCCCCGAATGGTTGTATACATTTATCTCAATGATGAAAGGTTTTAATTCATTTGTTGTTTTGCAACATTCTCAACATACTCCACCTCTAGATCTTAATTGGGGTTATTTTATCAAAAGTGGAGGCAAATTTTTGCAGTTTACTACGAGCATATAGAAAAAATAGATTCTTTTTATCTGCTTGTCAAAATATTTAGCAAAGTTGCCTCTTTATTTAAACAAGAGCTGCAGGGCAGCCAAGTTCCTGCAAAAAAGTTATAGAATAGTTATGTTTTAATTAGTTGTTAGTTGTGTTTAATACATTCAAAATTGTTTGGGAAGACTATAATAGGCATGAGAGGGAAATTATAATGGTAAGTGCAAGTTTTAGGGTATCCCTATAATATTATTTAAAATTAGGGGGAAAACTTATAAATCCATGTCAATTTTTATAATTAGAGATAAAAATGAATTTTTTACCTTTGATTGAAATCACTCCATTGGTTTTCATCCAAAGGGTCGAATTAGGCAATTTCTCTTACAAAAAAGTCAACCTCTAGTACAAGATGATAAGAAAACCTTCTAATTATAACTATAATTTATATGGGTTGTGTGATGATAATTTTATGCATAATATCAAAGGTAATGGTTTCTTGATCATGGACAATGATTCAACATAACCTTGTCAAATATTTGCAAAGAAAATTCAAAAATTAAAATTAAAGTAACAAAACATTTACATGATTTATAAATTGAAAAAAATTTAAAAAATCTCCTAAAACATTTGTATAGATTCAAGAATAACCCAATTTGAACCATGCTTACCCCACGTAGTCTTCAAGGGGCCTATAATGTTATGAAAGATTTACCGAAAAAAAAATATCATAAGAAAATATATAGCATGATTTAAGAGATTGAAATGAATTAAAAAAATTCTCATAAATAACTAAAGAGCTCAGGCATAACCAGGTTTACAAGTCATAAGAAGGTGAGTCCAAAATTTAAAAATTAAAATCAAAATTAAAACAATTTAGATAGCATGATTTAACAGATCAGAATTAGGGTTAGGTTTCATGTTAAGGTTATTATTAGGATTAAGGTTAGGGTTATAATTAGATATAGAATTAGGGTTAGGGTTATAGCTCAAATTAAGGTTTACTTTACAATTAGAGGAAGAATTATAATTAAGGTTATTATTAGGATTAAGATTAGGGTTATAATTAGATATAGAATTAGGGTTAGGGTTATAGTTCATATTAAGGTTTACTTTACGATTAGACATAGAATTAGAATTAGGTTTCACGTCAAGGTTGTAATTAAGGTTAAATTTAGGAAAGTTCTTCCACACTCAATTTTCTAAGTTTTAGAAACTTCTTTTTTGAGGTAATTATTTAGCATATTCTTTGTATATCTTATCTTTATAAATAATGTCATATAAATTATTTAATTTATATGGTAAATAAGCTAGTTTTAAAAATACTAGTTTAAAAACTTATTGCCTCCCACACGCTTGATGCCTAAAGTGACCATCTATGTTACAAAATAAAATATCAAATTATAATATTATTATTTAATATAATAAATTATATTTTAGATGGTATAAATATTACATATATATTGTATATATATTATAATATTATAATGATGTTAAAATTATATATTAGATATTATATATGTTACATATGATACGAGTATATTATATGAGATTGTTGACTACTAGTTACCTATGTGTTTCACATAAATTTTCCTAAAAATTAGTTGGATGGGTAATGGAAGTAATGGAAGGGCCACTTATATTGGGTGAAAATTGTGCATCTATACATTGATAATAGATTGAAAAAATTCAAATAGAAAAATTAATCAAGTTCTCATTATTAAT
This sequence comes from Sequoia sempervirens, assembly GCA_007258455.2. NCBI lineage: Eukaryota > Viridiplantae > Streptophyta > Pinopsida > Cupressales > Cupressaceae > Sequoia > Sequoia sempervirens. The sequence continues at coordinate 647,181,979 of VDFB02058242.1, read as the reverse complement.
AACTAGTTAAATTCTGAGAGTTATTAATAACTAGTTAAATTCTGTGGTGCCTATAGTTCCACTAAAAAGCTACATCTTTATTTTGGAAAATTGCAATTTTTTTTATTTTTTAAAAAGAAACTTCTATTATTTTTAAAAATTGCATTGTTGCTTTTAGAAAAAAGAAACTTCTATTAATTTTAAAAATTGCATTGTTGCTTTATTCTTAAAATACAATATTTAAGAAAACATGAAACTTCTATTATTTTTAAAAATTGCATTTTAAAAACTGCTTGCTTTATTATTAAAATACAATATTGAAGAAAGTTGCTTATTTAAGAAAGTTGCTTATTTATTTAATAAATTTTATTCTTTATTTCCAAAGCTTAAGGCTTTTTTTAATTTTTAAAACATGAAAGTTTAATTATTTTTAGTGCATGTATTTATATTAATTTCTTGTAAAATCAAAGATTTAAAAACTCACAGTTTTATTAAAAATAAAGCAGATTTTTTAATTGATTTTAGCAACTTAACAATTATGTCTGTTTGAAGATATATATGACACATAATAAAAGATGTATTCTTTTCCAGGGCTTGCTGTGGGCTCTCGGCTGGTTCACCTGGGGGTCGAGACCCTCACTGCCCTTTTTGTGGGCAAACTGAGAATTTTAAGCATCTTTTCTGGTTTTGTCCCAGAACTTAGCAGCTTTGGACTTGGATTCATGACTTTTTTCGGCCCTTTCGGCTAGAACCTTTCTCTTGGCATATGGTGTTGCTTGGAGATTCTCCCAGAATTCCTGCAAAATTCACCCAGCTTTGGCACACTTTTAGTTTGGAAATTCTTTTCAATATTTCGAAGGACAGAAATGCTTGCATTTTTTTACACTCTCAAATGGATATTCATGTTTCTCTATATGGTAAAGCTATGATTTTCTCTAATGCGCTTTTACAGGTTCAAGTGCAAGCTAACAAAGTTGCACTTGAGGTTGCTCACCTCCAGGTTCTTCTGGATCACTGGGGAAATGCCCCTTGTACTGTTGCTCGGGTCCCCGCCTCGCCCACCTCTTCCCGCGACTGGTCACCCTCCAGGGGCCGGCAGCTGAGTGGCTCTGCGCATCCCCTTTCCTAGCCTCCACCTCGGCGGGCTCCTCAGCGAAACTGTTCTCCTCTGCCACGGGCTACTCAGGGGTGGCCTTCTGGTGGTGCTTCGAGGAGTGGCGATGGTAGTGGGTGGGCCTTTGTTGATCCTCCTACTTCTAGCTCTGGGTGGCCAGGTTTTGATAAAGCATTCCCGCGTATGGCGCTTGCTATCTTGCCTTGAAAAAAAAGATGCTGATGATGGTTGGGGTCCTCCTCCTGACATCACTCCAGACCCCGCTGATGTATGGGGATAAATTTGGATGAAAGAGACCCTCCTGGCTCTACTGGCAGTGCTCTAGCCGCTTAATGGCCTTTTTTATCCTTGTTATTTTGTACTTCTGGGCTTAGCCCAAGTTATCTGTTAATTTTTTGGGCGTTGCCCATGTGACTCTTGGGGTGTGCCTCTCTACCACCCACTTTTTTTTGTGAATATGTATGCTTATATTTAATTTAATATAGATACCTACCTATTCATCAAAAAGAAAAGAAAAGATAAGATATATATGTTTTAAATCTTTGTTTTTTGTTTTAGATTTTTAAAATTATTTAAATATATGATTTTTAGTTTTGAATTTAGAAATTATTTAAATCTTTTATTTTTCTCATATATTATTTAAATTTTGATTTTGTTTTTATTTGAAAAATTATTTTAATATTTCTTTTTGGTTTCATTTTTCATTTTTATTTTTATTTTTAAACGAGGGAATGTGCAGACGGCCCCATACCACAATGTGGCGTGACACACAATCAGTACCATGGGAGCGCCGGAGAGTCGAACCCATGGTAGGCGCCCTACTACAGGGAACACCTTAACCAACTGAGGTAGGACCGGCGCCCCATTTTTGGTTTTCATTTTAGAAATTATTTAAATTTTTGATTTTTGCTATAGAATAAAAGATAATATAATAGATTATTTTATTCATTCATTTTAGAAACTTAACATTTATGTCTGATTTAAGATAATTGATGGTATAATATTATTAATTATATTAGATTATGAAGAATTTAAAATTAAAATATTATCTAATTAAAATATTTTTATTTGATTTTTAGAGAAATATAAGAAATTATCATTTTTCTAACTTTCCTAAAATATCGTCCACCTTACAAAATCATTAATATTCTAATATAATATTCATGATATAATACTATATAATATTATATTAGTATTAATTTCTTCAAGAAATTACCATTTTTTAATTTTTCTAAAATTTTGGCTTTTTTGTTTTTCTTGACAGATGTGCTTGACATCCTATAGGGGTCATGCTGCCATTGTAGGGTTACGCTTCTCGACGTAATAATTAAGTTAATATTTTTAAGAAACTAATATTTAATTTTAATAAAAATTTAGCTTTTGATGATGTTAATCATATGTTAAAACTTTTTCTTTATGTTATTTAGGCTAATTAAGTCAAATGTACAAACAACAATCTATTTTACTTAAATTTTTTTTAAGTGTTTATGTTGCTTTTTATTACCTTTGGACACCTTATCTTCATTTTATTAAAAAAAATATTTTTAACATTAGATACTAAATGATTTTTTTAATAAAATGTAGGTTTAATTTTTATAAAACTTCATATTTTAACAATTGAATGTATTTAATTTTTATAAAATTTTATATTTTAATAATTGAATACATTCAAAATATTTTAAAATAGTTTTTTAAAATATATTATGATAAAAAGGTATTGTTTTTAAAAATTACATATCAAATAATTTGTGTTATGCAAATTTTATTCATTATCATTTGAGTTAAAATATTAGTGAATATATTAATTATGTTAATATTCTTAACAAAATTTTAATAAAAAATTACCTTTTAATGATGTTTGTCATATATTAAAGACTTTTTTTTTTATGTTATTTAGGTTGATTAAATCAAATGTAAAGACAATAATTTTCTTAATATTATTGAAATTAATTAAATAGAATAGAGAGAACATTTTTTTAACGTTATTTAGGTTAATTGATTTTTTTTTAATGTGAAAATATTAAAATCTTTAATATTAAATTATTAAAATCTTCTAATATTTTTTTCTATTAATTTAAATTAAATACTAAAATGTTGATAGCTTTAGTATAAATTAATGTTTTTGAAATTAAAAGCGACAAATAAAGGTGCCGTCCCTTTAGAACAAGGCCCTGCGGGCCAACCAGAAGAACCACAAAACAAGGGTGCAACCCCTTAGAACAAGACCCAAAGGGCCATCAAAAACACTGCAACACAACAGGGGTGCGGTCCCAACAAAACAAGGCCCAACAGGCCATTAACAGCAGACACTCAGTAGAAACCAAGGACCCAAGGTAGTCCAAGCCAAAAATAGGCTTACGACCCATTCCTGGCACGAGACCAGGAGCCACCGAATACAAAGAACCACAATCCTAGACCTACCACTCAGGAGGCCACAACCCAGCTGCAACAACAAACTGACTGCAAATCTTTTGCTCAAAGACAAGTTAGAGCCAAACATATTCTCAACCACCAAAGGGTAAGAATCACTAATCACATCACAGGAACAATCTTCCAGAAGCAACCGCCATCCTGAAACCAACCCCAAAACCACCTCAATAGGCTGGGGCTCCCCTCTAATAGAGGAAGAAGAGCAGATCACAACTACCAGCAGAAACTCCCACCAAAGAAAGCACATTCCACCTCAATAGGAACCAACAAAGGAGAGATACGCCTCCCACCAGGCCTACAATCACCAACTCCACCTCAATAGGAGCAATATTCCCCTCAATAGAACAACTAGATTGTAGAAATAGGTAGAAAGTAGGATCAATAGTAGAACAGGTCCACACCCCCTCCCAAGGCATCCGGGATGAAGAAACAAAAGGAAGCACATACATATTCTCCTAGGAAGGCATAGCACCACATAACACAGCAACCATCCACCAACAGAACCTCGACACCCACAACAGACGCCGAACAAGCCACTCGTCCATCAACAAACAAACCATACCATCTTCAGAAACTGAACCAAGGGCAACGCCTTTTCTACAACAAATCATAATCATCACAGGCAACAAATAACTATTAGAGAGCCTAGGAAAAATAAGTTCCACCAACACCACCCTCCACAAAGCCTCAAGACCCCAAAACAAAGGAGTCCTACCACCACAATACACCACCAAACAAGGTTGAATCTAGGCAAGACCACTAAGGGTGGTCACAGCCAGAACCGAGCCAAGATAGTGAAAGGACCACCATCTTAAAGACAAAGGAATGAACAACACCACTTTCATCCCAAGCATTCCACTAAAAATTTCCACCAAGCACCATCGCAAGGAGAGAGCCCTCAGATGCACCTCCAACAACCAATAAAGAGTAGCAACTGACAAGCAGAGGACTGAAGCTAGCCAAACAACCACAACCACAACAAGGCTGTCACCAAAAACATGTAATGGGGGCCAGTAACTAAACTGACCTGAAACAAACCACACCGCAAAATGAACCCAAACAATCAACATGGCATCGACTAGCCACCAGAACCACCTCGTCCCCAAAACCAGGCCCATGCATAGAGCAACCTCATACCACACATCCTGAACTAGGACATCGAGCAACATAGCAGGCTGGACCAAGTCTTCATCTCTGACCTCAACTAAAAACCAGAGCAACCAAGCACTTTGACCCAACACCACATAAAGACTGGGAACACAGGAGACAATAGTCCCACAAAGCATAACCACCACAGCGTACTGAGAGTAAAGAAAATAAATCACACTCACAGAAAACCCATGCTCATGAAAAATAGGGGGCTGGAGGACAAAGTACTCCCATAGCGCATAGTGAGCAATGAAGCCTCACAAAGTGCCCATAGCCAAAAGTCACATCCCATGAACGTGTAAAGAAAAACCACATCCTGAACTGGGTATTCCCCATCACCAGTGCCAGAAGAGATCAAGTTTGGCGCCTTATACCACTTCTCACTCGGACTTGACCAATGCAGAGTCACCAACTGCACATAATACGCAAGGCAACCCAAACCACAGACAGGGGAAGGCCACCAAAACCATCCAGGCACCGCAAGCCACCAATAGATAGTGGGTAGAAACGGCCCCAACATAGAAGACCAAATGACGCAAACATCCAGAGCAGTAAGATCCTCCATAGGGGTCTGCCAACCACACAAACCCACCGCACTCAACCGTCTACCCCAAGCCACCAAGAAACAATAGTCATTGTCATCATCTTCTGCAGATCCCTCGCCCTCATCCTCACCTTTCCTGCTCATCATTAGCTTTTTTTTATTTTAGTATAAATTAATACTATAAATTTTGATTAAAATATATTTTAATTTCTAAAATTTTAATTTGAATAATAAGAAATCAAGAATTTTTTTAAAATAAAGCTTAAATTTTATGTATGAGATTTTAGGAAAATCTTTAAATTCTAAAAGTTTAATATGAAAGAATATTAAAATTTTGGATAAAAATATAAAATTACTTTTTATAAATTAATAATTGAATGCATTCAAAATATTATAAATTTATTTTTAAAAAAATATTTTAAATATACAAAGGTAAAAAATATATTAGATATAAAATAATCTATAATAAATAGTTCATGTTCCCTAGATTGTTTTGTTTGCATTTTTTTTTTAAAAAAAATATATTTTAAATATGTTGACATTTTTAAAAATTAATATTTGATTTTAAAATATTGAAATTATATAAATAAAATAATTTAAACTTATTATAAATTTTTATGTTAAAATATTCCAAATCTTTGATAAGATTAATTATATTTATATTCTCTTTATCACTTAAAATATTCCTCTATAAATTTCTATTTAAATGCTTAATTTATTCTTATTTGAAGAGCTACATTTACTTCAAAGTTGTTTTATTTTATTTATATTTTATCTCTTGTTGCAACCATAATTACACTTGAGATAATAAATAGAAAAATAAAATAAAATCTTCACATATTTATGATCTTAGAATACATGTTAGGTAATAATTGCATATAAAACAATATCATTCAAGATTTGTCTTAATAATTAGAAAAATCAAATCAAATCTTCACAATATTTATAATCTTAATATACATGTTACCTAGGTAGCAATGCATATAAAATAACGTTGTTCAAGATTTCTCTTATGAAAACATACTTTTTAATGATGGTAGCCATATGTCAAATATTTTTATCTAATCCTAAAACACACCCACACACATTCAGTTTTCTTAATGTTATTTAAGTTAATTAAATAAAGTGCATGCACCTAATACAATTAATTTAAATTGATTTGATGATAGTTGGCTATGATAATATTTGATGTCCCAATGGTTATACTTAATAATTTGGATATGTTCTTGTCTAAAATTTTGTGTGGAATTATAATTACCTTAGGATTGATTCCATAACTATGGATCAATTATATGTGATGAGGTTCTCACTTCTTGCTATTTGATTCACTAATTCTCTACACCTTATTGATTATTAAGGATAGGTAATATTTAAAAACAACTTTAGGGAGATCATTTGATCACAAGGTCCAATTCTCATAAGTGACCCCTTTTAATAAAATTGACATTATATTCATAATAAATATCGATATAGATAATAGGAAAGTGATTCATAATTTTGATTAGGAATGCCCCACAAGGGCAACATAATGGATAAAAGTAGATGCCCCCAATCTAAAAGGGTGTCTCTAGAAGCATGATAGGTTAATATGAGTGAATATGGGGGAAGAATGATGCCTCACAATATAATAGGATGACATGACACTAGACACACAATATGACTATATAAGTTATAAATAATAGGCATGAGAACATAAGAGTAATCTAGGAATGAGGTAAATTGATAAGGCTCATAACTAAAATATAGTGATACATCATGGGCATGTGATCTAAGCATGGTAAAAACTCATAACTATAAGCATCAAGTAATCGAAGTAGACATAAAAGAATAAGAAAAATATCATGATAAATCAAGCATAGATGCATAACGATTAGAAAGTAGGAAATAAGGAAAAAATATAAAAAAAAATTTAATAAAAATGAGAAAATGAAGATAAGGTGTGCAAATGTAATAAAAAACAACATAAACACTTAAAAAAAAGTCAAGTAAAAAAAAGTGTTGTATGTACATTTGACTTAGTCAACCTAAATAACATAAAGAAAAGTTTTAACATATGACTAACATTTTATTAAAATTAAACATTAGTTTCTTAACAATATTAACTTAATTAATACATTAATGAGAAAAAAAAATCAAAATACAATGAATACAATTTGAATAACATAAATTATTTGTTATGTAACTTTTTATATATAATGTGTTTAAAAAATAGATTTAAAATATATACTTAATTTTTTTTGAATGTATTCACTTATTGAAATATGTAATTTTATAAAAATTAAATACATTCAATTGTTAAATATGAAATTTTATAAAAAAAAAAACTTACATTTTATTCCTATACATAAGATTAAAAATTTATCAATAGCAATTTATTTCTATCAAAATTTAAACATTAATTTATATTAAATATATTAAAATTTTGATATTTAAATTAACTTAATATAAACAATTTTTTAAAAGATTTCAATATCTTTTATATTAAATATTCATATATTTTTATATTAAAATAAAATTTGATTTTTTATTAAATCTCAATAATATTTTAAATATTTTCAATTTTTAAAATTATAAATAAAATTTTAAAAAATATATATTAAATAAAATAAAATAGAAAATAATATAATATATATTTGAAATGATGTAAAACTACTCTTCTCACACACAAAGATTGTATGACTGTAGTGGTGTTGTGTATTTTTATGGGAGTGAGGATTAACGTTTGATTTGGGATATGCGTGATGAGAGAGTGTTCATTTGATTGTTTCACATGAATTCTATTTTGTAAAAGTCTAATGTTTAGGTTGCTTTTCGTTCATTCAATTTTTTTTTGAGCTAATTTTCAAATTGAAGATGTGTGAAATTAGTATAAATTGTGTGTGTTTTCTTCAGGGGTTGGGAGTGGGATTGGTGAGGGATTAGGGTTTGAATTGGGGTGATTGTGGTAAAGAGGGTTAATTTGACTACTTTATATGACTTTATCTTTTAAAATTTTGATGTTCAAATTATTGTTGCAATTTCATTTTTTTTTAATTAGCTTTCATATGAGATTGTTTGAGATTTGTATGTATTAGAATTATATTTGTATGAACAAAATGCTTGTTCGATTATTTTGTGTGAATTTGATACAACTATTTCTTGACTGTTGTCGATCTGTTATAGATTTGCATAGTAGTCTTCATAGGAGTAAAATTAGGGGTTAGATTACTCTATTTTGGATTGATGTTACTTTGCAGTTTACGTAGGAGTTAAATTAGGGGTTTTTTTAATTAAATTAGGGGTTTTCTTTGGTGGATAAATGGCATAATTGATCACATAGGAATTAGCTTTTGGAAAATGTAATGATCAAATTCTAAATAATGAAAATAGAGTATCTCTACATTTTCTTTTGTTTATGTTGTATTATGCTTATTTCCTTTGTTATACAGAGGGTGAATATTAATTTGCAAGATCTGACAATTTTCCTGCATCAGACTTGCACCTTGTGTGTAAGGGTGAATATTAATTTGCAAGATCTAAGGATTTGTCTACATGAAACTTGCAGCTTGTGTGTAACAAAGTTGCTAGAGCCTCCAATAAATCCTCACTTGAGGTTTGTGTGCTCTAATTAATGGAAATTTAAAAATGTTCTTATATACAATTAGGATCGAGGAGCAACTAAAAGCAATAAGCTCACTCGTCAACATGGAAGATCACTCATCAGTTGCAATCATTCTTTGGTGCATAGGTGGTATTGGAAAATCAACTATTGCACAAGTTGTTGTCTCCATAGTAGATAGAGACATTTATAACTATGTCGGAATACAATTAGATTCGAATTCTGAAAATAACTATAAAGAAATACAACAACAAATTTTGAGTGATGCATTTCCAACTTATGAGGGTGGAATAAAATTAGACTTGAGAGATGATGCAGATGGTAGGGATCACATAAAAGAGGCTTTTAAAAGTGAAGAAAATAAGTTTGTATTTTTATTTATTGATAATGTTTTGAATACTATAGACTTGGAGAAAATATTGCCGAAAGACTTGCGAAGTCTTCCAGAGGGTAGAAAAATACTTGTTACAGCCAAAATTTTGAGTGTCACAGAGGTGCTTCATGATCATGATCATGGCCTTCACTGCAAGAATTATTCTGTCAAAGCTCTCTCTCATGATCATTCAATGACACTTTTGTGCAAAGACCCTATGGTGATTCTATTGATGTGAATGATGATCTAGAAGAGATTATCCAGCTTTACGAATGGTTTTCGCTGGTTCTAAAAGTAGTGATTTGCAGAGGAAAGAATTATAATCCAAACCATTGCAAATCGATAGTTCAAAATTTGAAGGAAGGAGGTACAATGAAAGAAGCACCTCACTCACCGCTTGTCTAATTTTGCATTTGGTACATTGGAGGAGTCTACTCAAGAAGCATTTTTGGAAATTTGCTACTTTCTTTTATGAAAATTGGCTTTGTAGACATGTAGAGTACATTGCGTGGGGGTTGAGGAAGTCGCAACCCTTGTAGATGTAGCATTGATCACCACGGTAGTGAAGATAGAAAAGGAGATGTTGTCTATTCCTAATCTCATTCAGTCAATAGGGTTTAGTAGGTGTAACGCCCGTTGTGCAAACCCCAAAGGACAACAACAATGCACACATTTTTTTTTTAAATAATAAAAAGTAAACATATAATGAACCATTAAACATAATTACATTACACGATAACATCATGAACATCTAAGTCCTTTGGGGCACGAGAGGTCACATCGCATAAAACAAACCCATAACAAAAGATACAAATAAAGCTAAATAACTTAACTAATCTTTACATCCATCATAGACATTAAAATATACGGTTGCAAGAGATAACATCCATACATTCATAAGCATAAATATATAAATACATCACATGATACAAACCATAATAAATCTCATAAATCATGAATGGTTACAAGAGTGCATTTACATAACGTCATCTTTTAATACATTACTGGTTCACAATACATGAGTTACATCAAACCTCCCATACATGTGGGATAGATACATCATACAAATATTATCTGAAATAAAAGATGAATAGCTGGTACAAGCTCCACCAGAAGGATACTATGAAGAATGAACGTAGATGGGAAACCCAATGAGTGTGGAGCACATTCCACCCAACAACGTGGGTTTTAGAAAAAACCCATCCCCCCATGCTCAGAGGTGACAAGGAAGTGACCGCGACCAAGAATGCCAACAAGACTAACTCTAAAAAAGAATAACATAGTAACAATAACTCCAATAGCAATAACAAAAAATTACATCGATCATAATTGATGACAACCAAGATCCAATCATAATAAACACAAGGCTATAAAACACATCATAAATAAATCAAAGGCAACAACCATTAACCATTTCCAGAGGCAAGCAAGAAAGCAAAGCATAAGGGCAACTAGTGGAGAGTGTCATCGCATAGTCCTAGATATGGGTTATCCTGGCCCTTCCTCCAACATGAGGTGTCAACCCCTATCTATGGTTATCTTGACCCTTCCTCCTACTTGAGCCGTTGGCCCCATATGGTGACTCATGTGGAGCCGTTAACCTCTTATGAGGATGAGGTAATGAATTTTCCAACCACAACCTTCTCATTCTACCATTAGTCTGCGATAGCCCTAATGGATAGACGAGGTATCCAAGGTTATCTTATTATGTTATTACTACCCATCCCCCTAAGTTCTATTATTAGGTTTTCACTTATTGATCTAACTCTTATGTGGGTTATCCTGAGCCCTTCCTCCTTTTGAGGCACTGACCCCCATGAAGAGCCACTCTCCCTAGAGACCCAAAAACATAATCAAAATCAAGGGTTGTGCCATAAAGAACAAAGCATTAAATCTCTCTAGATGACACACGAGGCATTACCCATCTCACTAAAAGGCACACAAATAGAGTCTCAACAAAATCTCGTACAACCCTTTCAAAATAATGATACCAAATAACTTGCCACAACAAGAGCACTTGAAAAGAGAAACATCACTTAACAATGAAATCAAGCCTCTAGAAGCCTACGGTACATGATATCCCAAAACGGGTTCCTAAACCAAACTGGGTTCCCACATCGAACAAGTCAAAACGATAACATAACGATAAGGAAAAGTAACCAAGCCAATTTAACAAGATTCCATAATGTAAGTAACATAAAAATATCCACAATAAGTAATACAAAACCAAATCTCATTATCACAATTTATTTTATCACATTCGCAATTAAATAATATAACTAAATCCACTTTCGATGAAATAAATCCAAAATAATCATTTAATACTAACTCCATTATAAAGATTTCTTTTATTCTATTATTAACTAACAACCTATTTTATAATTTTACAAACATAAAAGAAAATCAATATTTCTTTACATTTATATTTCATATATATATATATTAATGCATATATATATACATATATTAATGCATATATATATATATATATACAAAATATAAATATATGTAAGTATTCTATTTTATTTAAATTCATTAAGTAATTAGAACTGATTAAATGTTGGGTACTCAAATCGTACCATACCAGTACTCATGTGCAAATATATAAATATACCTATATATTTATATATATATATAAATATACCTATATATTTATATATATATATAAATATATTTTAATAAAAAAATAGTTTAAAACGCATTCAAAGGCCGGTTGTAGCCAGCGTAGGGGACTGCACACAATAGTCCTCGTGACTGTTGCACGCGATAGTTCCAAGGACTGCTGTGGCAGTATCGCCGGCCATAAAAAGGTAGAGGGGGAGGGTACGACCTAGTTGTCCCCTCCCCCATAAACTGAAAATTTCATTAACAAAACAAAAAATATGAATACCGCTGATGCACAGGCTCGGCCCCTGGAAAAATACATTTCAGAATAAATTTAATATTTATATATATAGGTATATATATTTATATATATATACATCACTGTATATATATATATATATTTAACTAGGAACAAAATACAATAAAATTGAAAGCACACTTATTTAAATAAAAAAATAAATATATAAATTCATTTCTCTCAAGGGGGATGATTTTCAAAAAAAAAAAATTATAAACACACTGGACATTTTCAGAGACCCAATTAAATTTCTTTCATTTGTTTACTACCTAGAAGATTCTAAAACCCCAGAAGATTTTTCTTTTATAACATATTTATTTTTACTGATTCAAAAAAATCAAAGAAATAGAATGGAATTTGAAGTCCTACACTTGCTGAGGAATTGATGAAGCTTTTCTTGATTCCAAACAACCTTTTTGAAGAGCTCCCCTCTCTTTCTTTAGAACTTCTCCACCAGTTTCCTTGATCAATTTTCTAATATAAAATTTTAATTTAGGAGAGCCTCTCTTCCAGAATAATGAAAGAGAAAAAAATTATACAGAGAAAACAAGAGAGGATCTAATTTTTCTAGAACTCAATATTTTGAAGCTTCTGTCAAATTTCCTGTGAATGAAAACCTCTCAATTTTGCTATTAAATAAAAAGATATCTTCTTCTTTTTCGAAAAACTCCAAAAATCAGAATTAAAAGAAGTTTTCTATTTCATCACCACCCTTTCAGCCAAAAATCTCAACATTCATTGGTCCTTTTCTTCTTTTCTTTCTTTTCTTGATTTTTTTTCTATTCAAACAACATTTTTTTGTTTTAACTTTGATTTTGCAAACTGTACTAGCAGTTCACACAATTTAACTTATTTAATTATTTTATTCCATTAATTATCCTCAACATGCTATTTTCATTAATTTATCTAAATACCAATTTTAAATAATTTAATTTACACCTTTCAATTTATTTATCCTCAATAAATTACATGGCTTTTAATTTAAGACTTTTATATTCTAATATAAACTATTCCAATAACTATTATTAACATTATTATAATCATTTAGTTATATAAATTACATCATACAACAACACCAACGTAAAACAAATAACATAATTACTTTCACACAAACAACTATTATAAATTGCAAAATGACAAAGGTCAAAGACGCACAATTCCACTAAACATAAAACAAGTTGGAAAACTTGGGATGGGGTGATTTCCTTGTCATCTCTATTTCAACTTCATGCCCGTTGGGTTAATTTGATGCTCACCCTGTCTTGCCGAAGTAGGTGGAATCGAGACTCTGTTCCTGCAATTCCTGCATACAAATAAGGTTGTGTACAACATGTATATATATATAATCAAATACATTACATCGTGAGAAGGAATCACAACGTAGCAGGGCACTCGCAAACAGGTGGTGCTACACTGTCCCCTCACCAAAACTATAATAACAATTACAACATCAAGTATAAAGTAACATTGCTAAACTAAACTGATCACAACATATCATCATAAAATGATTACTAATCTACTGCATCACAATATACTACTGCATCAATTAAACATTACCAAATCAAATGTAACCATAATGTCATATCATAATATCCATGTCATCAAATAAAGTAGCATAGTCATCAAGCAGTCTAAACTATCTATTCCACCAATCCAAACAATAAATAGTAACTATCAAAGTCTCAAAGTATCAAGAAAAAACCATAGAATATGTGAAGTCCAAACAACAACATGAGGGGTATTACATCTTACCCCCCATGAATTCGGCTTACTCCTGGAAGCCAGTAAAAGGTAAGGATCTAGGATTCCCCGATACGGGAGGCATCCTCCCTTGTTACTAAAGTATTATCATTGGGGTCCCACTGGACTTGCACTTGCTCAATATCCCTGCCTCTAAGGGTGAGTGTCCTGTGCTGCAGCACAACCACAGGCTCAAGAGCTAGCTGCCCATCCTCGACTTGTAGAGCATTCCAATCAATTACGTGAGTAACATCAGGAAAATATGGTCTAAGGACTAAAACATGAAAAATATCGTGAATCCGCGACAGACTGGGTGGCAAGGCTAGGCAGTAGGCAACATGACCAATTCTTTCTAACACCTCAAATGACCCTACAAAGCGAAGCGCAAGCTTAGAACCCTTTCCATAATGAATAGGGATATTTCGTGGATGCACTCGAAGAAACACTTGATCTCCAACTGCAAACTGCCGATTGACCCTGTGTGCATCAGCATACTTTTTTTGCCTGTCTTGAGCTGCTACAAGATGCTCTTGGATGCGAGCTACCGCTGCTCCATATCTCAAAGAATTTTGGGTCCAAGAAGAACCTTGTCCTCTAATCAATCCCAACTCAAAGGGGTATGACAAGGACGACCATATAAAGCCTGAAAAGGAGCCATGCCAATCGAACTATGGTAACCATTATTGTAGGAAAACTCGACCAAGTACAGATACTCTTCCCAACGTGATTGTTGGTCCATGACATACATGCAGAGCATATCCTCAAGCACCTGATTTACTCTCTTAGTTTGACCATCTGTCTCAAGATGGTAGGCAGAACTAAAATTCAATTGAGTCCCTAAGGACCGCTGCAAAGACGTCCATAACGCAGATGTGAATACCATATCTCTATTAGAAATTATTCTTCGTGGTATCCCATGCAAACAAACAATGTCCTCCATGAACACCTTGGCTACCAAAGAAGCAGTATAGGAAGATTAGATATGAGAGAAATGGGCTACCTTGGTCAACCTGTCTACAGTGACCATGATAGCGTTGTGTCGCCTAGAAGACATAGGCAAGCCGACAATGAAATCCATAGAGATAATGTCCCACTTCCATTCTGGAACAAGATGAGGCTGCAACAAACCTACAGGATGATGATGCTCAGCCTTAATCCTCTAACATTCAAGACACCTAGCCATGAAATCGGTGATATCACACTTCATTCTTGCCCAAAATTATAGCGATCGAAGATTCGCATACATTTTCTTAACTCCAGGTGCGCCAAATAAGGTGCTCGATGGGCTTCAGTAAAAATTAGGGTGCGAAGACCCTCTGCAAGAGGTACATACATTCAGCTTGCATAGCGTAAAACACCATCAGAATCCAATGAGTATCCAACAAATTTTCCTTCCAGAGCTCTTTCCGACTCAATCTCAGATTTCACCTCTTGATACCAATTGTCCGAAGGAAGAGCTGCGAGGATCTTACTCCTCAAATCAACCTCAAGAGCCACAACAAAAATCTCATGCCTGCATCGACTCAACGCATTTTCCACCACATTCTCTTTTCCCTGGATATACTTTACTTCAAAAACATATTCGCACAAGAATTCCATCCACCTCCTCTATCTTGCATTCAGGTTCGACTGCATGAAGATGTATTGAAGACTACGATGATCTGTATGCAACTTGAACCGATGCCCTAAAAGGAAGTGCCTCCATCTTACCAAAGCATGTACAACTGCGGCCAACTCAAGGTCATGTGTGGGGTAGTTTAGTTCATGATCCTTAATTTTCCATGATTCATATGCAATCACTCACCCTTCTTCCATCAAAATGGCCCCTAATCCTTCCAATGAAGCATCCATACAAACAATAAAGTCTCCTGTCAGATCCGGTACTGCTAAGATTGGTGCACTAGTCAACTTGTCCTTAAGAGTTTGGAAAGCTATCTAGAATTGATC
Organism: Sequoia sempervirens; assembly: GCA_007258455.2. Classification (NCBI taxonomy): domain Eukaryota; kingdom Viridiplantae; phylum Streptophyta; class Pinopsida; order Cupressales; family Cupressaceae; genus Sequoia; species Sequoia sempervirens. Next base: position 647,166,203 of record VDFB02058242.1, on the reverse strand, counting down.
TGACCAAAGAAATTTATTTCCCTTCCTCAGGAGAGAGGTGATAGGATGGGAAATCCTTGAAAAGCCTTAGACGAACTGCCAATAATAGCCTGCTAGTCCCATGAAACTGCAAATTTTTGAGACATTTGTGGGTGCAGGCCAATCCACAATGGCCTGAATCTCTGCAGGATCAACTAAAATTCCCTCGCCTGAAATCACATGGCCCAAATATTGAACTTCAGTCTTATAGAAGTCACACTTTTCTAGGTTGGCAAACAACAGATTGTCCCTTAAGCACTGCAACACCTGTTTTAGATGTTCCTCATGTTCTTCCATAGATCTAGAATAAATCAGAATATCATCAAGAAACATAAGGACGAATCTATCCAAGTATGTTCAGAACACTCCATTCATTAAGCTCATGAAGACTAAAGGTGCATTTGTTAACCCAAATGACATCACAGTGAACTTGTAATGTCCGTATCGAGTGCGAAATGTTGTTTTATGAATATCTACATCCACAATCCGCAACTGATGATATCCCGATTTGAGATCAATCTTATAAAATACCTTTGCCCCTTTTATCTGATTGAAAAGATTATCAATTCGGGGCAAGGGATATCAGTTCTTCACCGTTACTTTGTTCAACTACTTGTAATCAATACACAAGCGGGGAGAACCATCCTTCTTCTTTATGAATATTATAGGTGCTCCCCAAGGAGAAAAACTTGGGCGGATAAACCCCTTAGCCAATAGCTCCTCCAATTGTAGACAAAGTTCTTGAAGTTCCTGCATTGTCATCTGATACAGAGCTCGAGATATCGGCTCAGCTCCAGGTATCAGATCAATCCTAAAATCTATATCTCATTTTGGCAACATACCAGGTATCTCACCCGGAAAAATATCTGAAAACTCCACAATGAGAGGGTAATCATCCAATGACACCCCTTGACTATCCTCTGACTCCAGATCACTCATTGGTACAACAAAAAGCTGACAACCCTGTCAGAAATACCTTTTTAGCTGCATAGCAGAGATCATTCGCAATGAGATGGGCCTTTGAATACCCACGATCTCCACCTCCTTTCCAGAATTATCAATGCACTGCACTGATTTACAGCGACAGTCTATCATGGCACAGTGTGCACTCAACCAATCCATACCCAAGATGACATCATATGAACCAAGTGGTAGGATTCAAAGGTCCACCTTAGTTGTCAATGCCCCTATATCCAAACTACAACCCTGCACAAGCTTCTCTACAACAACCTTTGACCCTGAGGCCAATTCAACCTGCCATTTTATGCCTTGACTAGTTGCCACTAGTATACATTGCTCAACTACTGAAGGAGATATAAAAGAATCAGATGCACCAGAATCAAAGAGTATATAAGTACTAGTGTTATGCAACACACCTGTTGTCTCAACGACGGTGCTCTGGTGGTCTACTTGTCAATTATCCACTATCGCGAAGACACGATGAGCTCTCCGTGCATTGCCCACTGTCGGCTCTGATCCAACTGGTCTCTAATTAAATCCTGAGGTGCTCTTTTGTGGACACAATCTAGAGATATGCCCTTATTGCCCACATGAGTAGCAACTAGTACCTCTGCCAAATCCTCTGCCCCCGGATGGAGCATTTGACTGCATAAAGCTTCCTTGACTCGACATTGAATGAAAACTAGGTGTAGGCTACTCAAAACGCTCTTGACCTCTTCCTTGGCCAAGTCCTCTACCTCGAGGCATATTTCTACGCAACAAGATAAAGGTACAAGTGAGCTCAAGAGTCAAACGCAAAGGTTGCGTAATGAAAAAAACTACCCAGAGACCCCAGCGTTTGCAAACCTTGGCTTTGATACCAAGTTGTAATGCCCGTCGTGCAAACCTCAAAGGACAACAAAAATGCACACATTTTTTTTTAAAATAATATAAAGTAAACATATAATGAACCATTAAACATAATTACATTACACAATAACATCATGGACATCTAAGTCCTTTGGGGCACATGAGGTCACATCGCATAAAACCAACCCATAACGAAAGATACAAATAAAGCTAAATAACTTAACTAATCTTTACATCCATCATAGAAATTAAAATATACGGTTGCAAGAGATAACATCCATACATTCATAAGCATAAATATATAAATACATCACATGATACAAACCATAATAAATCTCATAAATCGTGAATGGTTACAAGAGTGCATTTACATAACGTCATCTTTTAATACATTACTGGTTCACAATACATGAGTTACATCAAACCTCCCATACATGTGGGATAGATACATCATACAAATATTATCTGAAATAAAAGATGAATAGCTGGTACAAGCTCCACCAGAAGGATACTATGAAGAATGAACGTAGATGGGGAACCCAATGGGTGCGGAGCATGTTCCACCCGACCATGTGGGTTTTAGAAAAAAACCCACCCCCCCATCCTCAGAGGTGACAAGGAAGTGATTGTGGCCAAGAATGCCAACAAGACTAACTGTAAAAAAGAATAACATAGTAACAATAAACCCAATAGCAATAACAAAAGATTACATAGACCATAATCGAAAACAACCAAGATCCAATCATAATAAACACAAGGCCATAAAACACATCATAAATAAATCAAAGGAAACAACCATTAACCACTTCCAGAGGCAAGCAAGAAAGAAAAGCATAAGGGAAACTAGTGGAGAGTGTCATCGCATAGTCCTACATGGGTTATCCTGGCCCTTCCTCCAACATGAGGCGTCGACCCCCATCTATGGTTATCCTGGCCCTTCCTCCTACTTGAGGCGCCGACCCCATAGGGTGACTCATGTAGAGCCATTAACCTCTCATGAGGATGAGGTAACGAATTTTCCAACCACGACCTTCTCAGTCTACCATTAGTCTACGATAGCCCTAATGGATAGACGAGGTATCCAAGGTTATCTTATTATGTTATTACTACCCATCCCCCTAAGTTCTATTATTAGGTTTTCACTTGTTGATCTAACTCTTACGTGGGTTATCTTGAGCCCTTCCTCCTTTTGAGGCACCGGGCCCCGCAAAAGAGCCACTCTCCCTGGAGACCCCAAAACATAATCAAAATCAAGGGTTGTACCATAAAGAACAAAGCATTAAATCTCTATAGATGACATGCGAGGCATTACCCATCTCACTAAAAGGCACACAAATAGAGTCTCAAAAAAATCTCGTACAACCCTTTCAAAATAATGATACCAAATAATTTGCCACAACAAGAGCACTTGAAAAGAGAAACATCACTTAACAATGAAATCAAGCCTCTGGAAGCCTACGGTACACGATATCCCTAAACGGGTTCCTAAACCAAACTGGGTTCCCACATCGAACAATTCAAAATGATAACATAACGATAAGGAAAAGTAACCAAATCAATTTAACAAGATTCCATAATGCAAGTAACATAACAATATCCACAATAAGTAATACAAAACCAAATCTTATTATCACAATTTGTTTTATCACATTCACAATTAAACAATATAACTAAATCCACTTTCGATGAAATAAATCCAAAATAATCATTTAATACTAACTCCATTATAAAGATTTCTTTTATTCTATTATTAACTAACAACCTATTTTATAATTTTACAAACATAAAAGAAAATCAATATTTCCTTACATTTATATTTTATATACATATATATACATATATTAATACATATATATATATATATATATACAAAATATAAATCTATGTTAGTATTCTATTTTATTTAAATTCATTAAGTAATCAGAACTGATTAAATGTTGGGTACTCAAATTGTACCGTACCAATACTCGTGAAAATATATAAATATACATATACATATATATATAAATATATTTTAATAAAAAAAATAGTTTAAAACGAATTCAAAGGCCGACCGTAGCCAACGCAGGGGATTGCACACAGTAGTCCTCGTGACTGTTGCACGTGGCAGTTCGTAGGACTGCTGCGCACAATAGTCCATGAACTGCTGTGGCAGTGCCGCCGGCCATAAAAAGGTAGAGGGGGAGGTACTTAGCCATCCCCCCCATAAACTTAAAATTTCATTAACAAAACAAAAAAATATGAATACCACCGACGCACAGGCTCGACCCTTGGAAAAATACATTTCAAAATAAATTTAATATTTATATATATAGGTATATATATATATATATATATATATATATATATATATATATATATATATAAATTCATTTCTCTCAAGGGGGATGATTTTCCAAAAAACAAAATTATAAACACACTGGACATGTTCAAAGACCCAATTAAATTTCTTTCATTTGTTTGCTACCCAGAAGATTTCTAAAACCCCAAAATATTTTTCTTTTATAGAGAAACATATTTATTTTTACTGATTCAGAAAAATCAAAGAAATAGAATGGAACCTGAAGTCCTATGCTTGCTGAGGAATTGATGAAGCTTTTCTTGATTCCAAATAGCCTTTTTGAAGAGCTCCCCTCTCTTTCTTCAAAACTTCACCAGTTTCCTTGATCAATTTTCTAATCTAAAATTTTAATTTAGGAGAGCCTCTCTTCCAGAATAATGAAAGAGAAAAAAATTATACAGAGAAAACAAGAGAGGATCTAATTTTTCTAGAACTCAATATTTTGAAGCTTCTGTCAATTTTCTCGTGAATGAAAACCTCTCAATTTTGCTATTAAATAAAAAGATATCTTCTTTTTCGAAAACTCCAAAAATCAGAATTAAAAGAAGTTTTCTATTTGATCACCACCCTTTTAGCCAAAAATTTCAACATTCATTAGTCCTTTTCTTCTTTTCTTTCTTTTCTTGATTTTTTTTCTATTCAAACAATATTTTTTTGTTTTAATTTTGATTTTGCAAACTATACTAGCAGTTCACACAATTTAACTTATTTAATTATTTTATTCCATTAATTATTCTCAACATGTTATTTTCATTAATTTATCTAAATACCAATTTTAAATAATTTAATTTACACCGTTCAATTTATTTATCCTTAATAAATTACATGGCTTTTAATTTAAGACTTTTATATTCTAATATAAACTATTCCAATAACTATTATTAACATTATTATAATCATTTAGTTATATAAATTACATCATACAACAACACTAACGTAAAACAAATAACATAATTACTTTCACACAAATAACTATTATAAATTGCAAAAATGACAAAGGTCAAAGACACATAATACCACTAAACATAAAACAGGCTGGCAAACTTGGGACGGGGTGAATTCCTTGTCATCTCTATTTCAATTTCATGCCCGTTGGGTTAATTTGATGCTCCCCTGTCCTGTCGAAGCAGGTGGAATCGAGACTCTTTTCCTGCAATTCCTGCATACAAACAAGGTTGTGTACAACATGTATATATATATATATAATCAAATACATTACATCGTGAGAAGGAATCATAGCATAGCAGGGCACTTGCAAACGAGTGGTGCTACACTGTCCCCTCACCAAAACTATAATAACAATTACAACATCAAGTTTAAAATAACATTGCTAAACTAAACTGATCACATCATATCATCATAAAATGATTACTAATCTACTGCATCACAATATACTACTGCATCAATTAAACATTACCAAATCAAATGTAACCATAATGTCATATCATAATATCCATGTCATCAAATAAAGTAGCATAGTCATCAAGCAGTCTAAACTATCCAATCCACCAATCCAAAAAATAAATAGTAACTATCAAAGTCTCAAAGTATCAAGCAAAAACCATAGAAAATGTCAAGTCCAAACAACAACATGAGGGGTATTACAATAGGGAAAAGTCAAGTAGAATTTTGAATGAAAAAATTGGCTTTGTAGACATGTAGAGTACATTGTGTGGGGGTTGAGGAAGTCACAACCCTTGCAGATGCAACATTGATCACCATGGTGGTGAAGACGGAGAAGGAGATGTTGTCTATTCCTAATCTCATTCGGTCAATAGGGCTCAACAGGGAGAAGTCAAGTAGAATTTTGAATGAAAAATCCTGGTTTGAAGTTGAAAAGGATGAGGTATATTTCACATTTGTTATTATTAGATGGATAAAACAAATAATATTTAAGCTCATTGTTAAATAATAATCACTGACTACTTCATAGATAGAACTAATACTATTTAAGCTCATTGTTAAATAATACTTGTTGATGTTAGAGTTTCGTAGGCCAAGCTGAAAGGAATTAAAGGAGTTTTGCTTGAAAACAAAGCTTCCATGCTTGAGAAAAGACACCTTATTTTGATGGAAACATTAGGAATTTTGTCATGGAAGGGTGGTATCAATGTTGGTGCAACAAACGCATTGACATTACCAAAGTTAAGATGTCTTAGAACATATTTTGATATTTGTGGATTGGATGTAGAAGCATTTAATAAATTGGGGTTTTTGGAATGTGAGAAGCTTCCCACTAAACTAGAAGATCGTTTGAAGGTAAGTCTTGAATATGATAACATACATTCTTCCATTTCATTTTGGTTATCACTTTTTTAAAATTGTTGTGTTGGTTTGTTGATAAATGATGCTGATAAAAGATATTGCATGGAGTGCAACACAAAAATTCTAGAGCTTTTGCATGGAAGAGGGCATGAACTTTAGGAACTATTTTAGATAGTTTGAATAACTTAATTTAAGGGAATTATCCATGCAATTAGATAGTTAAGTTTTACCAAATTGTTGTTAACTAAATAATAATGTATCATTGAATTTAGTTATCAGACTTTGTTTTCAAGTTTATTTGCCAGTTTCAAAGAGCTATGCGATGCATGATAGATGCTACGATCTATTTTTGAGAGGTTGCAAGAATTATTAATAATCTGCCTCTGTGTTGGTCTTTGCAAGTCACAATAAAAAGTGTAACAGTTATATAGTCCTACAAATATAATAAATTTTATTCTAAAGAGTTCACTTGAAATTTATATGGCTCTATTTTTCATGATTGTTTATTGACTGTTGTGAGTGATTTGATTTGATTTTGTTGTTTATTATTTTTTGTTATAATGTTTTTTGAACAACTAGTTAAGGAATTAGGTCTGCAGAGATTCTTCATGATCATGATGAGTTTATGTTCTAACAATGAAATAGTAACTCTTCGTGTAGTTACTAGAAAGTTTAAGGTTGATAAAAGTCAGGAGACAACCAACTAAAATGCAAGAATTATCAAAAAAAGTGTTGAATTCCTCCTTGGAAGAATTATCTATAGAATTTGATGACAAAAGTGTGTCTGAAGCAAATGATGGAAAAAAACAAAGAAAAACAAGAGAATGCCAAAAATGCAGTTACCAATTTTCTTCAGTGTTTAAAGAAATTGGCACATTTTGAAGTGATTAATTGGTGGTCGGATGTGAGTGAGCTTCCTGAGCAATAGTGTGGGTTACTACAACTGAGTACTCTCTATGTGGAGAGGTCTAGTTTAGAGTTTATAACATACTTGTTTGGCCAACTTATAACTCTAATCGAGTTGTATTTACATGAGTGAAAATTATTGGAAAAATTGCCATCTACCATTGGTCAGTTGATGACTCTTATAGTGTTGGATTTATCAAGGTGTCAAAGTTTGAAAGAATTTCCTGATCATCTTCCAAATTTAAGAAATTTGTATGTAACCGAGTGTTTAGCTTTGAATAAGTTTCCTTCCACCATTGGCCAATTTACAGCTCTAAAAGAACTAGAAATAAAACCCTATAGGAGCTTGAAAGAGTTTCCTTCCACTATTGGCCGGTTTACAACTCTAACAAAGTTGGTTTACTTGAATGTTCAGGATTGGAAGAATTTCCTTCTATTATTGGCCAACTGAATACTCTAACAAAGTTGGTTTTAGGGAAAACTTTAGTGGCGAATCTTCACCAATTGGCTAATTCTAGGAATCAACCAAGTCAAAATTGGCGAATTTCTTGCACCCAACAGGGTGTCCAAATCACCTGGATTTTACGAACTATAGGTCCAATGCATGTCCATTCGCCAATGAGTTTTTTTATGAGGCATATTTAAGCAACAAATTTGCCATTGTCAAACTATGCATTTCAATTGGACCGACTAATATTTTCACCTGGAATCTCGAAAGCATTTAATAAAACACCTACATATTCGCCAATACTATTAAAAAAACATTGTATCAGGACCCATTTCACCAATTAAAATTTACAAATAGTTGCTTGTGAAGACCCATTTCAGCAATTAAAATTTATAAATAGTTGCTCATGAGGACCTATTTCGCCAATAACATTAAAAAATATTTACATTTGAGGACACATTTTTCCTTGAAAATTACAACGTATCATTGTATAAGCACGTGGGATTCACCAAAATTTTAATATACCATTTAAAAATCCTGTGGAATTCGCCAAATATGGAATCATGGATTGATATAAATACAATCGAAAGTGTCATTTATTCTTACACATTTTGTTCAGTTCTGAAGTTCTACTTCTTGATTCAGAAGTCAGTGAAAGCTGAAAATGTAGACTTAAAAGGTGAGTGATCATTTCTTCATAGTGTTATTAGTTATAATAATAAGTTTTCTTTATCTCTTTTCCATTCTTGCTTCAACAAAGTGAGCCTTAGAACCAAACTCTAAAGTTTCAAAGTTTTTGAAACCTTTGACCCACCAGTAGAAAGATGACCAAGAAAGACTTGCAACTCAACAAAGTGAACCATCAACCAAGTCGAGGAATCACGAAGTTATGAAAATTTAGAACTCTGAGACAAGGTTATAAAACTCTGAGGACTAGTGACTAAGTTTAGGAAAATCCAAATTTTTTATATTGTATTCGATGGTATTGAATTTGATATGTGATTCTGCATCATTTTTAAAGAACAACACTTATCACACTATTTATAAATTCCTATTGCATTTCCATTCACATGATCTTTGATAAATAATTGGAAGGAATATTATTAATCCATTCCTTGAACAAAAATAAATAGAATCAAAAGTGTCATTTATTCTTACACACTTTGTTTGGTTTGAAGGTTCTACTTCTTGATTCAGAAGTCAGCGAAAGTCGAAAACGTAGACTTAAAGGTGAGTGATAATTTCTTCATAGTGTTATTAGTTATAATAATAAGTTTTCTTTATCTCTTTTCCATTCTTGCTTTAGTCTTAAAGATGATATTGAGTAGGGAATGGGATCTATATTATTATTCTTTTTCCTTAAACAAGAAGACATTTTTTTCTAGTTTTTATTCGAAGTGAGAGATGAATATGTCGAGCGAATTAGAGATCAATATGTCGAGCAACTCAAGCAGCAAGGGTAAGGCTCTTGCTGCTCCTCAGACTCCTTCCGCTCCTTAGGGTGGGAAGGCTCTTGCTGCTCCTTAGGGTGGTGAAGAGACTAGGAGGCCATCAAAATGCCAAAAACTTAGATGTACCATATAGTCTTACTTTGGGATTTCCAAATCTTCTGATCCATCAGGTCAAGATGGAGCTACATTATTAACTCTTCCACCAAATATTTGTAGCATTCACAATACCTCACTGCCATTGAAAGGTCAAGTTGAGATTGTCATTTATTTAAATCAAAATGTGTCAAATCAGGATGGCAATACTTTAGAAGATGTTCCAAGGGATACCTTGGGCCTGGTTAGCCAGAATGAGATAATTGACTTGGATGAGGATGATGATGTTGGTAGAAAGAAAAGGAAAAATAAACCAAAAAAGGGGTGTGAGTGGGAAATGACAAGGAATTTTCAACTTGGTTGGTTGTCAAATTACCCATTCATTGAACCAGTGGGGAAAGAAAAATATATTGAAGATGAAAAATTGGCCAGATGTACAATTTGTACTTGGAAATGTGGAAGAGACAAGACATTGTAGCTAAAGATTGACACTATAGAAAAACATATCAGTAAAGTTTATGAAAACAAATCATAGACGGAAAGGAACAATCAGTCGTATGATGGAAATAAAAGGAAGAATGTCTTCATGTTAGGTATGTTGTGGATTATGAAGAGCATCACCAAAAAATGTCAAAGCTTGCTGCATGTAAAGGTACACTTGAGGCTCAATTTGGAAAAGAAATGGAAGTAACAAATCTGTCAAAAACTGTTTAGATGAATGTTGTTTTTCATATTTTTTCCAGAGGGTGTCCTATCACAGACTACCCAAAATATTTTGGTTTATTATCTTATTTGAATGTTCCTCACTATCCCTACTTACATTGGTTAGTAAAAGCTGGATGGGAATGGGAAAACTATCTTGCTGCAGTGGAAAAGGAAGATTTAAAGGATAAAGTAAAAGAGTCAAATTTCATTGCATTATCTTTAGATGAAGTTACTGCAGTAGACAATACTTCTTGGGTCTCTATGCATTTGTATACTGTACAACAACATGTTCGCCAAGCTCATATTCTCTATGTTCATAAAATGAAGGACAATTCAAAATAGCAAAATATATTTGAACTACTCAAGAAATCTTTGAATGAAATTGCAAGTATGGATGAGTTGACAATTGCGAAAAAGTTGGTGTGTGTAGGAGCTGATGGAGCTACAGTGATGCAAGGTCAAAGGACCAGTGTTTGCACAAAGTTACAAACTACTTGTGCACCATACATGCTTGGAATTCACTGCATGACCCACATAATGAATTTAGCATTCAAAATTGTAAGCAAGTTTCCTATAGTATCAAAAGTAAAAAATCTACTCTGCGAGATCTACACATACTTCTGCTAAAGTCCCAAACATTTCACAGAATTTAATTTTTTTGTTGAGGGAATAACACTAGGAAACAAGCTTCTCAAGGATGTCGATACTAGATGGATCTCCCTACATAGACCAACACAATGAGTTCTTTCAGAATATCAATCCTTGATTGGAGTGATGTACGAAAATCACAGAACAATAGAAAAAGCTCCTGACCTCTTACATAGGTTAAGCGATATAGAGACACTCTTTACTTTAACTAGTCTTCTCCCCATGTTGGATCTGATGAATGAGCTTGTGAAGAAAGTGCAAGACATAACTATGTATATTAATGAATATTCCAATCTACGTAAACATACATGCTTGGCCCTCGATCATCTATATCTAGATCTAACACAAGATGGCGTAAATTATTTCATGTGGTGGAAAATGATTGATTTGAATGATCCTAATAATTATTTACAGTTTAATGCAAGTGGGAACTTATGTATCTATGTATGTGGCTATGAGATACAAATGTACCAATGTAAGACAACTAGGCGCTCTAGCAGAGAAGTAGTTGTTAACAAGGAAGATTTTGAAGGCATTGTTAAATTTGTTGGTGATAATTTGAAGGAAATTGCAAAATATCTTTCCTCATAGATTTGTGAAAGATTCCCTCAACATGAAATACTTGAAGCCATGAGTATTGTGTATCCTAAATTTTGGGAAAACTAAGATAACCCAAAATATTTTCATGCTCAGGAAAAAATCTTGATCGAACAATTTTCAAAAACTGTAATATACAATGAGTAGAAAATAGAAGGAATTTTAGATGAAGCTAATCTTAGAAAACAATCTAGGAGTTTTGCAATAGCTATGAAGGACCAGTATAAATCCATGGGAAAGGACAAGGCCTTTGAATCGGGATCAATAAAAAAGGTTTAGAAAAACTTAGGTTAGAGTGAAATATTGCGTGGTTCAATATCAAAATATTTCAAACTTGTTGATTTATGTCAAACAATGATATTGGGGTCGGTGGAGGATGAGAGAGTTTTTAGTACATTGGGGTTTTTGAAATCAAAGTTAAGAAACAAACTAGACAAGAATTTGGAAAATTGCTTGAGGATGAAAGGAACTGTGTATAATGTCAAAAAATTTCCTTTTGAAAGGGCACTCACAATCTGGAGGTCCACATGTGAAAGAAAAGGGACCAGGTTGTGTAACACTCCAATTCCAAAAGCTAGTATTGGTGGCAGTGGCAGTGGCAATGGGACTCAGATAGATGACATTGACAAAAATGACACAATGAATGTTGAATTTGAGACACAGGCCGAAGATAATGAATAACAGACTTGGAATCAAATTCAAGATGACTCTTTTACTTTATCTAATGATGAACATTAGTTAGAGGACCCCGAGTCTATTTGGGAAATGGAAGAGAATTAGAAACTTTTAGGTATTTATACTGCACTTCATGGATCCCAGGATTAGTTTCCATTGTTCCATACTGTAGTTGATGATATTTTATATTATATTCAATGAAATTGTGAATCATTGCACTTCATGAATCATATTCCAAAGTCAAACTGTAGTTGATATTTTATGTTGTATTCCATGAAATTGTGATATTTTATATTTTATATTATATTTTAAATTTTACATTAGTCCATACATAGCATTCAATGAGGTGTCAGATGACAAAACATTTTAAAGGTTAAGGCAAGATAAGTCCTTAGTGTCACGTGGTTGTTGAAACTTAGAACCTTAGAACCAAAGTATGAAGTTTCAAAGTTTTCCAAACCTCCGACCCACTGACTAGAAAGATGACCAAGAAAGATTTACAAGTTTGAAACTCAACAAAGTGAACCATCAACCAAGTCGGGGAATCGGGAAGTTATGAAAATTTAGAGCTCTGTGACAAGGTTATAAAACTCTGAGGACTAGTGGCTAAGGTTAGGAAAAGCACCAAAACCGCGACTTTGAGTGATGGTAACCACAACAATGAAACTAACCAAAAATCCATCATTCCAATTCCAATAATAGATAATACATGACATGAATTCATATAAATTTTTAGTGGATATGCTAAGTAGTCATGGAGATTGAGTATTGATGTGTGAATTGTAATACAATTTCACTAAGATTATGGATGCCTGGAATTAAAATCGCCTTATAGTTCATATTTTAATTACGTTAAAAGTAAAACTTGAGCATGTGCTCAACAATTCATCACTCAACTCAATGCTTATTAGATTAATAACATATTAACAATAGTATTAGTAGTATATACAACAATGAACATCAACAATCGTTTAAAGTGTATCCAGAAGTTGAAACCACTACAAGAATTTTCCTCAAATGATATAATAAATAATATAGATGAACATCAACACATTACTGAAGTCTGAATTTGAGCTTTTAAATTGATTATCACATGAAGGAATACATAGAGGCATTGGCAATGCAAAATCTTGCTCAAAGACAACTTTGCACAAAGGTGAGTTGGAACTTGGAAACTCATATTATCAAAAATTAAATCACTGCATCACCTTTTCTAGCAACTTCCACTCTTCAGGTGTTGGAATTGTCATTTGTTCTAACTGATGTTGTTTGACTTGAAGATTTGTTAACAATTCAGGATTCAAACTAGAACTCGCTTTAGATTCTTTAGTCAATTTTGCATTCAGGGTTAGCAATGGTTTGATGGAATCCAAATAGGTCACCACATCTAGGTTCTAAGGAAACTGGTCCAAATCAATCTTCCTTGCATCCTCCATCTTCTTTCTAAAATCATTATTTCCAACAAATCGCTCATTTGTGTCAAAGGCCTCTGGCAAACCAAGCTATGTGAAGTTCCTTACCTTTTCATCCACCTTCTTCATCTTTTCTGCAACCAAATGCAAACATTTCTTTGTTTCACGCATTCTCAAACACTTTTCAATGATAGATGACAACGTCATTGATGTAGCAAGCTGATTAGTAATCCCTTTTGATTTCAAAACATTGTCACTAGCTTTGTAGACTATTTGTTGAATTTGATTTGTTGATTTCTCTAAAGCCAACACATTTTTGTTGTCCATTAAATATTTGTTGAGCTTATTATGATGTTGTCTGATAGCATCAATCAATTGAAACATGTCATACAAATGATCAATCCCCTGCATTATTTCATCCCAAATATTTTGTTTCATATGCCTCATTGTTTCTCTACAAAATGTAGATAACTTATTTTGACAAGACTTAATTTCATTTTTTGTTTCCATCAGCTCTACCTCCAATCTTTCATTTCTTTTTCTCTCCTCCAATTTTTGTTCCCACTGTGCATTTCCATTTGCAATGCTTAGTCTTAATTTTTCTGAAGTGGGGTTTTCCTCATCATATTTCTTGTTGCTCTCATCTAGCCTTTGATTTAGTTTATTCACTGCAGTCGCATTCTGCTTATCCTCTTTGCTTGTTGATGTAGAGGCAGATTTTTTAATTCTTTTTTCTAATTCACTGATCTTGTTATCTATTGCTTCCTCTTTACTTTCTCATTTGCTAGGCTTGCCTGCAACTTTTCAATTTGAGTTTGTAACCTTTTTTTTCTCTCTATCTTGCTTTATCAATGATGTGTACATCAATTCATTTTTCTTCTTTGATACATTAATTTTGTCAGTATTTCTAAGTCCAAAAAAATCCAATTAAAAATTGTTCACCTCAAATTTAGATGGAGCCATAAGATTTGCTGGTTTGTTTTGAACTATGGGAACAAGAATTGTGTACTCCATGATTTCTTTACTTGTGTCAAATGTGGGTAATACCATGGTTGTTGTAGGCTCTGAAGTTAGAGCAGACACACTCTCCATTAGTTGCTTCTTTTTTTTATTCAATTCTAATTTCTTTTTAAACTCTTCAATGTAATCAAAACCCGGGGATGCAGGAATAATGGAATTCTTGAATGGTGAAGGAATAGGAGTACTTGCAGTTGCTAATGATGTCACATATAGACTAAATAGCATTAGGGGAGTGCTTGGAAATAACTCCTTTGTGGTGGATCCATTGGCAGTGTGACTTGGAGTTGGACTTGTCAAAATCCTTTGCCTCTTTTGTATGCCTTGATCACCTGGTGTTTTTGTGGTATATTGTGTTGTCCTCTTGTGTGTAATTTTTTGTTGTAGCACATGTTGACCACTACTAGTACTACTACCCATACCATCACCACCAGAGGCAGTTCCATTTGCACTAAGCCCTCCACCATGGGCATGTCCTAGTTGTGATTGTGTCTGACCATGAGGATGAGGATTTGAAGCTCTAACAAATTGACCTGTATGCCCTAGGTCTACTTGTTCACCTCCAACCCCAAGGCCAAATTTATCAATTGGTTTTTTATGCTCTACATCTGTTACCATCCAAGGGCCTTGTCTTTGGGACCCCAAAGGACCACCTTCATAACCCATTTTTTCAGCTATGGCTGATCCTGTAGTAAATGCTTCTTTTGTGTCCTCACTTAAACCAAGTTTGAAATTGACATGGATTTCTTCTTCCCTATCATTATCACTTTCTTCATCTTCTCATTCATCCATATGCTCTATATTCCATAATTTTCTAAACTCAAGATCTTCTTCATTATCTCCATACTCTGCAAGAGCTCTTGGATCACCTAGCTCCTTCCTCATAGACCAAAAGGCAGTAATTTTTTATCGTGGCCAATTTTTTTCTATAACTTACTTCTCTAGAGAATCTGGCATTTTACTTTACTAGATGGTTTATGACTTTTTTCATAAAAATTGTTGTACCTCCTAATTATCTTTCAATGCAATGCCATAATTTTTGCTAACAATTGTTCAAAAGAAATACCATTCTCAGCAACACTTTTCTCCATTGCTACTTTGACCTCATCCCAAGAATCCTTGTTTCTCAAGCTTTCAAGCAAGGGTTTACTTTGATGTTGAATTCTACTTCCAACATTCTTATTGAGCACAATCATTGATTTAATGGTGTCACATGGATCATACTGCCAACAACATATAGCATCAAAATCAAAAAAATTCAAAAGATCATGTGCCACACTAAATTCTTTTCTCTCGAATGTGATCCCTCCACATGAAAAAGGTAAAGAAGGAAATAAGGTCTTCTTCCCCTAATTGCTAAAGTGTCTTTCATCAGTACTCTGCATCTACCTTACATATTCCAAAGCAAAAACCCTTTCTGTCACATTTATTGGAAGTTTGTATGGTTGTACTTCAGATCCATAAAATATTAGCATAGTATAATCTTCCATTAAGTACCAATAAGCCAATTGTATTTCTTTTCCTAGTTGAATGCAATTTCTATATGACATAGGAAATCTAGGAATTGGAGTATTTGTAATTGCTTGATGCAATGGAGCCAAAAATTAGTCTAAAAAATGACTATAGTTCCTTTGAGAATCATGCAACCTTATAACAATGGTCCATTCATATACTGGAGCCATTTTATTTTTCTTAGGATTACTATTACCATAGGGTTGAATCTGAAGCTTGTTGGTCTGAAACATTCCTCTGAATTTGAATAGAAAAAGATAGCACAACTAGGTTGTGAACCTAAATGTCTTGGTGTAACTTCCTTTAATCATTAAAAATGTTTATGCATGGATTCTACAATGTGCTCAATAAAATTATATTTGGCGTGTGGAGCACCATAATGGATATTATACACCATTTCAAGGAGGCATGCACCCACTTCCAAATTGCTATCCAGTCCGAGGAAAAATGATAGCATGGAAATAGTATCTTGAACCCATGGTTTAAAACTATCTAAATCATAAGGAGGCTTATGATCACCTTTCAATTTGTTTCTATCCTGAATTATTCTATTTAAGAAATAATTTTTCTCTATTTCATCCACTGCTTCATAATCACTAGCAAGCTTTTCTAGGTCAATGTGGACATTTCCAAATTCTTCAGTTGTAAAACCCAAGGCCAACACTTTTCTAAGTTCTTCTGCATTAATGGATAACAATTCTTCTTTGTTATATTTATTAACAATTTCTCTTTTGTTATCATCATAATTTAGGGCACAGGCCATGATAAATTCTGGGCAAGGGAAAACCTCATGTAACATCATGCGCCCTAATCCAGTTACCCACAGTGCACTAATACTATTAACTTGAAATTGAATTTGATTTGAAACCTTATTCTTAGAAGAATATCTAAGTTCTAAGGTACGCCTACCATAGGTTTCAAGATCATAAATATCATGGTATTCATTAGTGAAACCTGAGATTTTAAGCAATTTTGCATAATGTATTTTTTTTATCTGACATTACTCTAGTGGTACTAGTGGTAGAAAAGCTAATACAATCAACAATATGAAATTTAGAATTCCCTATTATTCCTTAATTTTTCTTAATTCTTAAGACTCTTAACCCTAAACCTAAACTTCAAAGTTTAACAAAATAAGATTTTAAGAAATGTCAAGTGATGAAATGTAGCCACATGAATCCTTTAACTTACCCAGATTTTGAATTTTGATTCTTGAAGTTGAAACTAGGTTGAAACTTGAAACTAGGTTACTGGAATGGATTTGTTGGAAGTGGAACTGTGGAACCCACAACAGTTTGGTGCACTGCAATGAGCAAATTGAATGACACTGAAATGTCTACTTGTTATTTACAGACTACACAGTACACAATTAGGTAGTACAAGGTACATGGTTGGCAATATTTAAAAAAATTCATTAATGATTTACTCTTGCATTGATAGCAAATTCTAAACCATTGATCTTTGTTAATCTAACGATTATAGGGTGATTCTAGAGGTTTAAGTTCGCAAGTGTAGTGTTTTTTGCATTTCATTTTGGAATGCAATTACAACCATACATCAAATGTTTGTCGAACGGTTGAGTAATTTAAATAATAAACATAAAACATGTGTTTTAAATTTGCATTAAACTTTAATGTGCTAGGATTGACATCAAGGCCAAGGGGCCAAATACTTAACGTTTCAAAGGCCTTAATAAAATGAATTACAATGTCACATTAATATCACATTGCACAACCATTAACAACATTTAACTTGCAAAGAACTTAATAAAATGAATTAAAATGTCACATTAATAGCACACCCATTTATTTAATTGCAACTAAATTACAATGTCACATTATTACATAGTACAAATACAAATGTAAGCATAAGCACCAAGCTTCTGTTGGACCGCTGGTGAAAAGTTGAAAACATAAATGTGATACATGTATCTTTGAAAATAAATGGATCTTGCCAGGTCAACCATGAGCTCTCAAAATAAACTCATGGGGCTTGTCGGGTCAACCATGGTATTTGAAAATAAATGCATGGGGAAAGGAGGCCCAATCAAATTGGGGAAATGGGAGCTATGAAGATACACAATGTACTTAGCCCCTTTCAAAACTAGACTGATGCAGAAGATGAGGGGTTCTAAAATTTCTCCCATGCAGAAGATGAGCACTTAAAATAAATGCATGGGGCTTGCCTAGTACGCCATGGTGTCTCAAAATAAATGCAAGGGACTCTCCTGGCCAACGATGCAGATGATGAGGGGTATTAAAACTGCTCCCATGTAGAAGATGAGCACTGGAATTAAATGCATGGAAATTTCCTGGGAAACCATGTAGATGATGAGGGGTAGTAAAACTACTCCCATCTTCTACTTGCAACTTTCATGCACTAGGATAACACTTATCTCCATCAGAGCTCCTCATCCTGGTTCAAAACTTGTTTGAGAAGTCAGGTGAACCAAATCAACTTCTTTCCAATTCCACCCATTCTGAACTTGAAGGAAATTGGTCTTTTACTCTGTAACTACATAACTGGAGGCAGGAGAATTTAGAGCATCCCCAATAATACCACATCATCTTCTTCCTGAATCCTTATTAAGTTATTAACCCTACAAAATGAAAACCCTTATGTCAATTAAATGAATAATTTTAGTTGTGTTCACTATCCTTATTTATGAGTGAAAAGTGCCACTACCAGCCTGGTCCCTTGTACAACTCACACATGTCACGTGTGAGGTTGTGTATAGTTACTACTAACTAGTAATAATTGTGATTCGTGCAAACCAAAAATACATCTTAATCGGTACCTCAAGCTAGCTACATGCAAAGTTGCAAACTGTACCTCAAGATGACAAGCTATCAATTGTCAAAATTGGTAGTGCCATGCAAGCTATCGATTGTCAAAATCACTGGATTATTGACATCATCATCTATGATTC
Source organism: Sequoia sempervirens (assembly GCA_007258455.2). Taxonomy (NCBI): domain Eukaryota; kingdom Viridiplantae; phylum Streptophyta; class Pinopsida; order Cupressales; family Cupressaceae; genus Sequoia; species Sequoia sempervirens. The sequence goes on along the minus strand of VDFB02058242.1, from coordinate 647,147,377 downwards.
TATAATATATCATGCGGTTTTCAATATAAAGCTATCTAATCAATCACTTTGGCTATTCATATGGCATTAATCTATGTTGCCGCCCAATACCACAACCAAATTGAGAATTTCAATAGAATAAATGAAAGGTAGAGTACTTCGACGCATTGAAAAGAGAGAATTAAATGTCTCATTTTACCTTAATCATTATCAATGTCCTAATAAGTCACAATAAATTTCACTCACTTATGATCAAAACTATATATTGATTTCTAAAACCAATAATTAATAAAATCTCAACTATTGATTTCTAAAAATCTAATGGTTCTAGTGTTATTCTGGAGGTTTCAATTCACAAGTCTAGTGCTTCAAGGATTTACTTCCAGAATGCATCTATAGCCATCCATCGAAAATTCATCGAATGGTCCCTTTTTTAAAACAAACTTTATGCACATGTATAATTTAAAATGGGGACATCACTAGGTTGACGAGACTCGACCTTCAGGATTAAAGAGTTAAGATTTAACACTTTGTCATAAAATATTTTGGTTTGAATTAGGAAATATTAAACGGTAAACAAGAGCACCAATATTTAAACGGTAAAATATTTAATGGTTCTAGTGTAATTCTAGAGGTTTCAATTCACAAATCTAGTGCTTGAGAGATATACTTCCGCAATGCAACTACAACCATCCATCGAAAATTCATCAAATGGTCATGGTCCATAATGTCGCATGGTCACTAAAATTTTGAACCTTAGAACCAAAGTCCGAAGTTTTGAAGTTTTTGAAACCTCCGACCCACCAACTACAAAGATGACTAAGAAAGACTTGCAACTAAGGTTAGGAAAAGCACCAAAACCCCGACTTTGGTGAATTAAGATAGGAAAGGTGGCAAGGACGATGCATTTATGAAGTGAAGATTGTGCGAAGATTTTAGAAAGTGGACATGACTAGAGGATTGATGGGTAATTAAGATCGGTACCGTGTGGAGTTTGGAAAATTATTACCTCTCGACCCTTGATTAGCGAAGTTAATAATAGAGTTTGGCATGGAGAAGAAGGAACACAATTTTTTTAAAAGAGTGGTGGTGGTGGTGGTGTAGCTACAACAGTTTTCAAATGGAGGCCAACTTCACTCTGCGTTCGAGGAGGCAATTAAACCCATTTTATGGTGAAGCTTTTGACAAATGATTAATGGGTATGTTTTTATTCACTAATGGGAGGTTGGTACAAAGTGTGCAGATGATTTTGGGGAAATCCTTTGGAAATATCAGGCATAGATACAAGACTAAAATGGATGTATACTCCTTGATTATAGCATGGGGTTTGGACTTGGGGGAATCGACAAGCACAGTGAGAGAAGTGATGGAGATGATTGTGCATAGAGATTTCTTGGAAGGATTAGAATCAATACTTGAATGGGCATTTCTAGGTGAAGGTTTCGACATCCGGGAAGGCTTTGAAAATGTGGAACTAGAAGGGTCAGAAGGATGCATCCCTTTCATGCGTTGGCTAGAGGATGAGATTAAAAATCAATATAGGGAAGAAGCAAGGTTAGGCTAGGAAGCAATTACAACACAATTGAAAGCATGGGAGAAAGTGGAGGCAGAGCACATGGAAGCACAGGTGAAAGTGGAGAAAAAGTGTATGAAAGGAAAAAGACAGAATACAAGGAAGCAGAAGATGAAAGGCAAAGCAACAAGGAAAGTTGGTTATGAAATAGGTAGCACTAGTTGAATTTGTAGTTCTTGTAGGGTTTTTGTAGAATTAGCGCAAAACTAGTTCTAAATTTTTGGCTTGTTGAAATATGTAGGGTAGATACAGATAGTTGTGAATTGGTTTTAGTTGGGCAAGGTTACTTTTTCTATTATGAAGCATGTTAAGAAGCTTTTTTGAAAAAAATGTTAGCTATAGGAGATTTTTGGATGGTTGATGAAAACAATGAGGAAAATAATCTTTATTTTCATGCATTTTTTTATTAGTTTGATATTAGGTTTAATTCGCCAATGTTTTTTTCTTAATCATTTGAAAATAGGTTTAATTTGCCAATGAATTTTAATTTTTAGTTTGAAAAAAGTTTTAATCACCAACAAAATTATTTTTTCTGGTTTGAAAATAGGTTTAATTCACCAATTAAAATATTTTATTGCTTTGAAAATAGATTTTAATCGCCAATGGAAAAAATTTAGTGGTTTTAAACAAATTGCATTTCACCAGGATTTTCTAAAGAATTCTAGCGATTAGAAAATATTTTCCAATGTACATTATTTTTTTTCACGAAAAACAAAAAAAATCACCACTAAAATTAATATTTTTATTGGGAAGTATACAAGATTTGCTAGGATTTTACACCTTCACCGAGGGGGGGGTTTCTTAAAGTTTTCCCTGGTTGGTTTTACTTGGTTGTTCAGGATTGGAAGAATTTCCTTCCACCTTAAACAATCTCAAATGTCTAGAATATCTATATATTTCTTATTGTGATTCTTTGGAATTAGATGTTTGTTAGAGGGATGACAACATCAAAATTGTTAAAAAAGTGAGCATAACTGTATTGATTGTCAAAAAGACAAAAAGTTGAAAGTTATTCATTTATCGAGAGAGATTTCAAATATTATGTTTGCTTTGCTCACCACAGTGCACTTAGGGGAGACAACCCAATAGTTGAGCATGCTCCCTTTCTATTATATTTTACATTTTCTTAGTTACATGATAAGATTTCTTTCTTAGTTACATGATGAGATTGTATATGAGTTATTGTATTGATTGTAACAAGACAAAAAGTTGAAAGTTATTCATTTATAGAGAGGGGTGTAAAATATTGTGTTTGCATTGCTCACCACAATGCACTTAGGGGAGACAACCCAATAGTTGAGCATGATCCCTTTCTGTTATATTTGACATTTTCTTAGTTACATGATGCGTTGTTTTCTTAGTTACATGATGAGATTGTATATCAGTTTCTGGTTTGTAATGTTGTTGTTGATGGTGTTATATCAATTGTCTAACTCTAAGTTAGACTCTAAGAATACATGAATATTGTAACTGTGTGTTTCTCATTATCAAGCTAGACACATTTTATGCTTATGTTGTTCTTATTAGGTTAAGTTTTTCTTGTATACGAAAACTGTTTGAACTATAATATGCAAAAACAAATATTTTTTCCTTTAAATATAAGCTTCTCAAGATTAACAAGAATGGTTTATTATATTTTTGAACCATTTTCATAATAAGGGTAGGGTGGTGATGTTAAATATTATATCAATCATTCAAGATACTCCTCTACCATGGGATTGAACATAAAACTATTATAATTTTTACAGAAATTTCTAAGATTTAATAAAACTACAATACCAATACAATCGTCATTGGCCAAGAAATAGTTAATAAAACTACAATCACTTAATGGGGATAGAAGGAAGTGAAATAGTATGTGGGATAAATTGGTAGGATAATCATACGCATAGATGTAAGCTCCAGGACATGCATTTTTAAACACCCAGTAATAACTAATAGGCCTACACATCTAAGGATTGTTGTATGACCCTGCACAAAAATATATGGCATACTGCTCTAGCATGCCACAACCCTGCCCCTATTGTCCTTTGCCTAAAAGGAAAAACCTTAAGAGCTCATACTCAAGAATATTTAGAACTAGCAACAACCCTTTTAGCTTCACTAATTATGCAAGATGTTCTAAAAGTATATCACCATCACTATTAATTTATCAATGTAGTACCATATGAGCAGTACAAATCATATTGTATCAAAACATTAATGGTGCAAATACATTAAAAAGGAGAAAAGTTATGTTTATATACATAGTTCCCTTATTTAGTTGAGTATTAACAGTTCCTTGATCAAGGGCATAAATCTCTTATTTGAAAAGACCATGAAGGGGAAGAAGAGGGCATAAAGCCAAGTATTTTTCTTAACCAACAGGAACAACCATCTCATGGTTGATGTAGATGAGATTTTGAGTAGTAGGTTGATGTCTCAATCATTTGAAAGGTAAAGCAGGTATTTAGGTAACTCAAATAAAACTTGTTTTCAAAAAACTGATTCTCCTTGGAAAGAATAATTTGCAAGAAGAATGTAGTAGTTTATCTTTTTTAGTCTTGGATAGCCTATGTAGAGGAAGGCTACTTGGGACGATATGCACATTATTTCATTCTTCCATGTTTTTTTGGGTCTTTGTTTCAAAAATATTGAAGTAATGCTTACTCTATTTATCACAATTCTGACCATTCTAACATAAAAAGTGTTATCTTTATATAAACACATAAATTGTGGCCATTCTATCAAAGAAGAACCAAAACTCAAACACCATCATATGTGAAAGTAATAGAAAAATAATCAACTAAATGCCTACTATGCTAGTGATCGCATAGAATAGAACAAACAATTATTCATAATCAACTACACCAATATACACAAATCCCTATGGACAAGTAAAAGAGGGATATCATTTACAACTTAAATTGTGTTATTTGGTATATTTTATTACTTAAAATAAGGAAAAATTCAATCAGGTGAACAAGATAATTCAAGGAAATATTTAATGAGCTTTATAACATGCTTCATTGTTACATTCCAAGAGTATATGATTTTGTTGATAAACTTATTGAATATGTTCCATTTTGTAAAATTGAATAGGCAAAAATAGAATAATTACATTTTAGATTAAAAATTGGGAACTCTTTTTATTGCATGTCTCACAATCACATGCTTGTCTAAGAATCCCTAGAATAGCCCATTTGATGTGTAGTTCTGATTGACTAGAATCACACATTCTAAAGCCCCAAACACACTACTTGAACCATATTTCCATCGACACACTTTATACATGAAGAACCTTCATTCTTTTAAACCAAATATGGTGATGGATTAGCCTTTAGTATCCTCAATTTGCTTGCATGATCCCTAGATACACTTCACCATGTCTAATTTGGTCGTCTCTACTCATCTTGCCCTTGTCAAATACTTCATATATCATAACCAAAACTATAAGCACTAAGAGTTTGGTTAAAAGACTTATGATCTATTTAAATAAAATCAAAGAGCTTAAAAGGTAGTCATTTGCTAGTTTGAGTACAAGGGGTTCATAATATAGTACAAATAGTGTCAAATCCTCATCCTAGACTGGACTTAGGGTTTTTTTACAACTCAATTCTTCACTTTCTATGACACATAATAGATTCAATAAAAAATAATTATAAATACATGTTTACAAACCCATAAGTTTGAAGCTTAGTGAGAAAGCTTATTTACAAAGCCAACTCGATCCCATCAACACTTGATAGAAGTTGTGGCCTAAAAGCCCATGCGTAAAGCAATGCAACAAGTATCCCCAAACTAGTTGTGGCCTCGAAACTAGACTGGTAAAAGAAATCAGTACAATTGTACCCAAAGCAGGGATAACTAAGTTTGAATAGAAGTCAAGGACAACAAATAGGAATTAGAAAATAATTGGATACAAGCAATGGAAAATTAGAGTACCTGGTGGTCAAGTCCAACGACAACGTAAGAAGAATCATTGTTCCACATATCATGAACAACCAAATCGGTTCCTTTTGTAATGTTAAGCTTGAGAATAGCCATTGTTGGAACACAACTCTATTGAGAGGGGGTGAATTAGTAGAGTTAATAAAACTAGTCCTTTAAATATCCTTAAGCCAAATTAGGAGATTATGCAGAGAGACCAATCACACAAAAATTCATACAACACCAAGTGTACATGGAAAACTTAGTATGGGAAAAACCATGAAGAGAATAGCTACTTGAGTCTACTACTCAAATCCAACCTCACAAGAAAAACCTCATTGGTTACAAAGTTTAAGGGCACCAACCCTAAGGAGACACCAATCCCCCAATTTAAGAGCACCAACTCTAAGGAGACACCAATCCCCTAGCTGAGCACCAACTCAACAATTTGATGGTACCAACTAAGCAGACAAAAAGGAGCTACAACTCCAAATTACATAAGTGATTCAATGAAATAAAATTCTCTATTGCAAGTCTAATTTGTAACTATACATTTAATTCTTCTCTACTTTGTTTTAATTTTCAAAACAACCTATGTTCTCTGATGCTATAGGAACACTCTTCTACCTTTGTTGTTGTTGCAATCTCAGTAATGTTGATGGTGTTTTTTGCACAACAACAACTCAGATAGAATAAAAGTATCCTATCTCTCTTGAAAGGTAAATCTCTATCAGCAAGCCTCAAGAGATAACCCCAAGGTCTCAAATGTCAGGTCTTGACAATGCAAAAACAACTCAGTGATAAATGTGAAAATGCTGGTAATCACAAGGGACCTTACAAAACAAATATTGGAAGCTTCAAACTCAACAAATTTTGCAATATATTGATGCTTTTAATCCTAAAACTAACCCATATTTTAAAAGAAACAATAAAAGATAAAGGGTTGAGAGATTTTATGAAGAGTAAACTAAACCTAAGACCAACAACACAAATGAATAAACACTTGAAGTGGACCAATCGTTCAAAACCAATTCCTGCTTAACCCATATTTAACCTACAATCTCATAGAAATAGTGCAATCTTCTAAGGAGTGAAATATTTTCAGATCATGAGCATTCACACAAATCAACCCTATTTTGCAATTGAAATGAATAAATACCCACAATTGAACTTAGCACAAAATATTTAGGCCCAGGATAACTTTACACAATAACTCACAATCAGCAAGCTGCCAAAAGTATGCACCAAGGATCGCTCAAACACTCCAAATATTAAACCATAAACACCATTGCATCGAATCTAATTCTAAAATCTAACTTATAACTAATAATATCAAAGAAATCTTAAAGATTCAAAACCAGAGGAACCATGCAAGATGAAGCAACACAAGAAAGAGTTCCAAAGAACAATGTCTTTACTTATATTGAATCACCCAAATTTGCAACAATTCATGTATTCACAATTTCTCAACACTTGCTCTCAGAAAATGCTAACTCCTATCTTAGTTCTAGCTTTTGTAACTATGTCTAACCTTCAAGAATGAAGAAAAAGCCTTAATTTATAGGAAAAAATCCCTAGGGTGACCTAAAATTAGGGCCTATAAAGCTAAGTTAGCCATGCATTCGAATTTTGCTATATTTAGTCGGCCATGCAGGGCTGGCTTAAAGAGTTTTTTTTGAATAAAGACAAATTTACATCCAAAAATCATCAGTGGGGCCCCCAAGTTGTTTTAAAACTTTATGGTGCATTCTATTGTTAGAATGTAACAATAGAAAACATCAAAATCCAAAAAAAAATAAAAAAATCAGAAAACATAAAAAATTCAAAAAAAAAATCAGAAAACATCAAAAATTCAAAAAAAAATAGAAAGCATCAAAATACATAAAAATCATAAAATGTCCTGAAAAAATCCATAAAAATCATAACATGTCTTGAAAAAATACATAAAAATCATAAAATGTCTTGGAAAAATACATAAAAATCATAAAATGTCCTAAAAAATCCATAAAAATCATAAAATGTCTTGAAAAAATACATAAAAATCATAAAATGTCTTGAAAAAAATTCATAAAAATCATAAAATGTCCTTAAAAAATACATAAAAATCATAAAATGTCTTGAAAAAATCCATAAAATCATAACATGTCCTAAAAAAATACATAAAAATCATAAAATGTTATGAAAAAATCCATAAAATCATAAAATGTCTTGAAAAAATACATAAAAATTATAAAATGTCCTGAAAAAATCCATAAAAAACATAAAATGTTCTAAACAAAAATCCAAAAAAATTATTAAATCATCAAAATCCAAAAAAAAGAATCATAAAACTTCAAAATCCAAAAACAACAAAAAATGTCAAAAAATCCAAAAATAGAGTTTGAGTCTGAGTCTAAGTTTTAGTTAGTTTGTGTTAGTAGGGTCGAACTATGTTGCCTCTGCGCATTTGCTACATAGGTAAGGCTCATCTTAAATGAGCCCCTAAGGCACTAGGTCAGTCCTTCTAGGTTATCCAAATAAAATCAAGACTTCATCTTTTGCCAAATAAGGAAAAGTCAAGTTGTGTCAAACTACGAGGTCTTTGCGCATTGCTACATAGGCAAGGCCATCTGTCGATGAGTCCCCCAGGCACCCTAGGTCAAATCCCTTAGGGCTTGTTGGGTCTGGTCTAGTCCTTGGTCTGAAAACAATCATTCGTCAAAACAAAACCATAAAAAAAAAATGCACATAACTAGCAAAATCTCTCATCAATTGATCATCCTATCATCAATGAATCTATCTTGTCATTCAATCAGAATGGGGCATCTTGTCATTTGTCTCATTCAGCCTTATCTTTTTTCTTTTATCAGGATGTGTCCTTTCTGAGATTAGACTTTGTCAACTTGATCATTTACCTTAAGCAAGATGTATCTTTCTTGCAGTAAGGTGCCTTGTCAACATTTATTAATTGGTTAGATTTATTAGATGTGTCTTTTTCCTTAAACAAGATGTGTCCTTCCTATAGTTGGGTATCATCACATCACTTGGTCATATCAATCAATCTTTGTCAAACAATCAATCGATCTTATCAACCTTATCAATCAATCTTGCCTTAGTCAGGATGTGTCCTTCCTGAGGTCAGGTAGAATCATTATCAATCAAATCTTGTCAACTTTATTAATCAATCCTTATCAAATCAGCCAATCTTGTCAATCTTTTCAATCAATCTTGCCTTGATTAGGATGTTTCCTTCTTGGATCTAGGCGTGGTCAATCAGATCAATTTGTCAACCTTTGTCAATTATCAATTAATCTTGGTCAACTTATCAATCAATCTTTGGTCATCTTGGTCAAACAAACAATCTCATCGTTATCACTAGAAAGCACTATCATGGCACACACTTGTTGGGCTGGAATTGTCTTATTATCTTGATTGATTTTGGGTCATGTTACTAGGCTCCTCAAGGATGTCCTATCAATGGATTTAGAGGGACAATGATGGATCATGGCCTCTTTTCTTTGTTTGTTGTCTGTGGCTTGTCTTGGCAAAAAAGACTAGGACAATTGGGTCCTTAGTATGAGTCGGGGCATTCCTTGTCTGTTGACTTTGTCTTTTGACTCCTCGTCTCTCCCAAATGGTCACCTTGCACACCTTGGTCTATGTCATACCATGGTGTTTGTGGTCCATTTGTGACATTTTGATGCCCAATGATAATAAATATAAAAATGTAAGCATGAAAGTTGGTTCCCTTATCATTTCTTGTCTAACTTTCCATCTTCATCCTCCCTTATCTTTCACGCTAACGTCCATCCCCTTCCATGCTAACATTTCTTCTATCTTTCATCCTCTAGTCTTATCATCCATTTCGAGAGCACATTCGGTTTCTTTGCACCCGCCTGTCCTCTCAAGGGGGCATACATGTACCCTACTTTCACTGGGGCATATTGCAAAATTAAATTTCTTTGACACAACGCGATGAAGCACATTATGTCAAAGAGGGGAAAAATGTCCTAAGTCTGCGAGCAACATTTTTCCTTGATCATCATCCTCTAATAATTAAATTTAATTAGGCTTGATCATATTCCTCTATTAATTAAATAATTTTAAATTATTTAATTAATGCACTTCCTAATCTCTTTTCTATCTTGATCAATTAAAATTATTTAATTATGTCACTAATACCCTCTCTCTTCAATAATTAAATAAATCATTATTTATTTAATTATTTATCTTTCATCATTTGTCCATAGTCAAATAATAATAATTATTTTTTGACCCTTTTATTCTTCTATAATTAAATAATTTTTGAGATTATTTAATTATATTCCATTCCTCTCTTTTGGATAAATAATTCAAATTAAATACCATGTCTAATTTCCATCTTTCCATTTAATTAAATTGATTAATTTAATTAAATCTCCATCTTTCATTTTCTCCAAATAAATAATTTGAATAAATTATTTATTTGCCACTTGTCCTTTTCCTCCATTTTTTTTGAATACATAATTTAAAATAAATTATTTATGCACCACCTAGTCAAAGATGCTTTGTCATAATCCCATGTCATAACATTCATTTCTATCATAGCATGCATGTCTTGCATGTCTGTCATAGCTGCCAGGCATCATAGTCGTCGACGTCATAGCTTTTCCATGCATAACATATTTCTGGTGCATCAATTTTGGACCGTTGATCTTGGAATCTTTTTTGAGGCTCAATCTTGGCCATCCATTTCATAACCTCCCTCTCATGCATTCTCATCCATTGATCTTGGAATCCTTCTATAGGATTAATCTCAGCCGTCCATTCAAATGGTTGTCTATAAAAACAACCTTCCTCTCCCTTTTTCACCTTAAAAACCATTATCTCCAAATTTCTTGCTTACTATTTGCAGGTATTTGCACAACTTCAACAACAAATCTGAGGGAAAAGATTGCATAAGAAGGAGAGACAAGAGAAGTGAATCAACTACAATATGGAGAGTGCTTTATTTTGTTTTCTTTCATTCTGATATCTCCATTTTGTTTGTATTCTCTTTTTTGATGTGGTTTAATAGCTTAGTATTGTTCGCTATCACTTTATCTATACTATTTTATTTTTAACCCCATCTCACAAGGAGTTCTTTTCTATAATTCTAGACTTCTATCCATTCTTTCACTTGGAAAATATCATCTGAAGATAATTCTTCCTGAGGTGCCTGCAAGATCTTCTTGAGCTCTTCAACAGTGGACTCATCAATCTTATTACAATCTGCAACAAACTAGGAAGTGTCTTCAAGGAACTTAGTTTCCTTAGTATGGATGCCTAGAATATGTGCAACTGATTCATCACCTCTCTTACTGACTTCCTGAAGCTAGTCATGTGTATTGTGCATAGAGGATTTTAACTTCTCTATCTCTGAAACAACTTATTTGGGTAGCAGTCCTTCTGGAACTGAAGAAATACCATTAGTGCAATCTTGCAGAGGCTTCATTAGGTGTTGAACATATTTATAAACATCACTCAACTCTTTTCCTAGTTTCTCCTTTTCTTCAGTTTCTTTGTCCAACTTTCTCAGGATGTTTTGAGAGGACTCCTAAAATTCTTCTTTATGTTTCTCCTTGGTTGTTGGACCCAGATTAATAGTGTGTACCTTGTAATCAGTGGGTCAAACCTCATCCTTGAATTTATCAGTTGCAGGAACAACAACATGAATGACTCTATCATTAAACTCATCTCGTGCAACCTTGGAAACCGTTCTTTCTCTTTTCCTCTGCTTGGGTTTCCCCCATGGTTCAAGCAATTTATCCCAACTAGGAGTTTCTTCTTGGACAAATATTGGCTTCTTATTAAGCCTTTGATCTAACTGTTATGCCTTGCATAACCACCCCACTTTGATCTGGATCAAAATGGGTCCCCTTTCTTTTTTGTCTTTTTCTCTTTTGCCTTTGGTTTTCTGCCTTAGGCGTTTTCCTTTCAAAGTTCTGTCGGAGGCGGAACCGGGACCAATACCAGACTTGGAAATTCCTTCTATGTTTTGGTCTTGTTTCGTCCCTGGTTCTGGTTTCAACTATTCTTTGCCTTCTCCCTTTGTTCTTTGTCGGAGTCGGGTCTGGGACCGACTCAGAGTGTTGAACTTTCTCAGAGTGCCTCATTCGGGTCCCATCCCGGGCCCGACCCCACCTTTTCTTCCCTCTTTGTTGATCTTTGTCGGTAAGTGTCCTTTGCCTTAACTTTCTTTTCGGCCTTGGGCATTTTCTTTTTCATTTTTGCGGACCCAGAACCGGAACTGGGTCCAAACTCGGGAACTTCCTCAAAGTTCCTAGTTCGGATTTAGTGCCGATCCTGGTTGCGCGTTTTAGTTCTTTCGCTTCTAGTTTCCTCTGTTTTGGTCATGGGGTTTTCCTTCCCATTTCTCTTTCCTTCTGTTCCATTCTTTTCCTCTTTTCGAGTGATGTCGGAGGCGGGTTCGGAACAAAATCCAAACCCGAAACTTGGAGACTTCCTTAAGGTTTCTGGTTTGGATTTGGTTCCAACCCCGGTTCCGCCTTGTTCATCATTTCACTTCAACTCCGCCGGTGTTTTGGTTGCCGTTCTTTTGCGTTTTGAGTTTCTTCGCGGAAGCGGGGTCGATTCGGGGTGTGAACTCAGGAATGTTGATTGTTTCCCTAGCTCATTCCCTCCCTGACTTCGGTCTCGATTCTGGTTTTCGTTTGGCCCTGCCCCCGCCAGTTTTGAAGACGGGGGATGTCATTTCTGGGTCATGTTTTGTTTTGGTCCTGGTTCTACTGGGACTTGTTTAATTTTGCTTCTCGATCCCGTGTTGCCTCCGCCTCCGCCAGAGTTAAGTTTCTTTTTGGTAAAAAGCATGATATTAATAAGGACCTTGTTTTGCAGGATCAGGTCTTGCCGGTGACTATGAAGGGTCCCACCAACAAAGATGTCTTCGGTAAGAAAAGAGCCATTCAGGGTAAGGTCTCCCCGAAACCATGAAGTCTCACCGACAAGAAAAGGAACTCGTCAAAAGGAAAAGCATTCGCCAAAAGGTCCTGGCGACCAACTGAAGTCTCACCAAAGGGGCGTGTCTTCGGTATAAGGAATGAAGATCGATGAGATGTCTCGCCAATACCAAAGGGTCTTGCCGATAACAAGATGGGCTTGACCAAGGATCATGGCTTTGCCACAAGGTCTTGGCGAAGGAAGAAAGTCACGCCGAAACAAAAACAAAAGCTTGCGCGAGAGGGTCAACAAAGGATGTCGGGGAGACTCCAAAGAAAACAAGGGTTTCACCATGTGGTCTCAGCGACCATCTCATGTCTTGCCGATAGCGGAAAATCCGCCAATGAAGGAACATATTGTTGTAGCTCTTGGCGCCCGCCATGACGTCTTGCTGAAGGCAGATGTCCTGCCGACCAAAAGAGGGGGGCCATCGAAAGAAATGAGAGCTTGCTGAGAGGACGTGATTTCACCATGACATCTTGCCAAAGGTCTTTACGAGATCGGTATGACCTCTATGGCTTGCTGGAACCTCTCACCGACTGGCCCGTGCTACACCAACGAACTTGCAGAGAGCGGATCAGGGGGCAAAAAGAACACCAAAGGAAGAAGATGAAGCCGTGAGTCAAATGGACAGCTGTAAGGTCCACTGGCAGAGGCATATCAACATTAATGATGATATTTTGAGCATTCAAGACTGATTTCAGAAGGAGTTCGAGTATGGACACACAGTCAGGAAATTTAATGCTGTAGCTGCAAAAAGATCTAAAGGTTTCTCCTGAGGACAAGCCATCACTGACTCGGATAGCGAGGATTCACATTGAATGCACAACCGAATCTTTCTAAAAAAGATCTGGACACCGACTCTCCCAAGTGCAAATATTTTGTAAACCCTAGTATTGGGGACAACACATTCAAGTTGGTACATTTTTGTATATAAGGCATTCTTGCCTCTTTGTAAAAAGGAAGCACTTCTAGGTTAGAAAGTAGTAGACAAAGAACTTCTAGTTAGTAGTTAGTAGAATAGGAATAGAGGGGATAGAAGTTGATCCTGATTCTTTGTAATAGGAGCTTCTTTTGTCTTCCTAAGTAGGAGTTAGATTCAGAATAGAATCTAATGTATCTTTTAGTTTTCTTAGAGTAAATGGAAACAATTTGGAGCCACAGATTTTCTGTACACTGGTGATTGTGCCAGCTTTGTAATTGTTGTTTATCTATCTCACTGACAGTAGAAGCAACCAGATCTTAATCTACTTCATGTTGTGTTTCAGAATGGTGTTTGTCTTGAATTAATCATTTGATTTGTGAAGCTTTCAAGGAATGAAGTTTGGTTTTATGTTTTATTTGAATGGTAACTTGCAATCTGCTGTTGAAATCAACACTGTGAATGGATGAAGCTGTGTGTTAGTCACAAGTTAATTCTGTTCTGCAGTTTTAGTTAGGAATTCCTTGGAAGGAGACAGGTCTGGTTAGTTTGGATGAAGTGTCATTCTTTTCTGTTCCAAAGCCCTGATCCCTTTTTGTTTACATTTCTTTAAAACCCCTGTTAGAATAGGTTTTAAGTTTATGTTTGCTCTCACAACAGTCCAAAAGCTCACACCAGCAGGCCCCTTGAACATTACTGTTACATTGACCACTGAGGGACATCAACATGGTTGAGACCCTACTATAAAGACCTTGGGAGCTAAGATATCCATGTGATCATCTTTCTCTTTAAGGAGAAACAGAGTAGCAATATTCTGTTTGCAATGTTGTTGTGCCAAAACACACGTCAACAGGAACTGGCGCTAGAAGGAGGGCCCCTATGAGTAATTGTGAATCGTGAATCATTGTGAGTTGGAGTGGGCCATGTCTTGGAAGGCCCAGCTCTAATGGGTATCCCTTTGTATATACCGGGATTTGTCCATGAAATCCCTGGTCACCTTTATGATCGGCTTCCTTTATTTTTCCCTGACAGTGGGAAAAATGCTTTTGAACATGTCAAAACTTGCAGGCGTATTCTCACTTTTCTCTAGGTTTCGTATGAGGATGTTGTCTGTCAATTGTTCATCAGAACATTTCAAGGTTCAACAAGACAATGGTATGTTTATCTACCACCACAATCTATTTATTCATGGGTAGAGTTAGAAAGCTTATTCTTAGGTCAGTTTGGTCCTCACGCACAAGACTATTGGGAGAACTCATCCCTAAAAAATCCAATCATAGAGTCAAATACTCCACTTGATAATGAAGTTATAACCATATCATCTCTTTTCAGTCATCTTCCAAAGCATACTCCATTACATCACAATGAAGCTCTAGATGAAACATTTGATTCGCTAGAATATAACTTTGATGACTTGTTTGGTGAAAAGCATGAAATGGATGTAAAGTCATAGCATAATGGAAATCTCAAGATGGAATCTAGCTTTGTTGAAAATGCTAGTACTAATGATGGCTGTGAAGGAGATGAGGTAAACTCTCCTGACCAAGATGAGAATCAGAGTGATGAGGGATGGACAAAGGAACATGGCTCATGTTGGCTTGATATACCTCGTATGCAAAATTGAATAAGGGAGAAATTAGAAGAGCTGGGAGACCTGAAACTATCACAACTTGTTGGGCCAAGTGGATGTAGGATACATCAAACTGATCAACACTCTTAGATGGATTGCCATGTCTTCCTAGGAAGGATGGACTTGTATTTCAAGCAACTGATCTCTATTGAAGGGATACTAATGGAAGATCCTTGGAGTATGTATCCCCCCAATGAAGAGGATGAAACAATTAGCACACATGAAAATGATAATCAGTTCATCCAAAATGATGAGAGTGACTGTGTGAAGAGATTCAATTCTTCGCTATCTTTTGATAACCTAGATCTTTGCATTAAGATGGATTCAACAACTGTTGAAACTCCTCTACCTAGTGTAGACCTGATAGAAGTGGAGAATGGATTCATCAATGCATTCATAGATTCTTTTATGATGGGGAATGAGGAATAAACACACTTTGGTGGGTTAGTGCAAGAAGATGACTCTGTTGATTTAGGTGGTAGATGGATTGGAATAGATAACGTGCTTCAAGATGAGATTGCCAATAAACCTGATGGTCAAAGACAAGGACTCAAATGCCAAAATGAAATCTTAAGGGAAGAAATTCAAGTTGATGTGTAGATCAGTCAAGTGTTCCCTGAGGAAATTCATGACGCAACACATTTGGATGAAACAGAGGGCCAAGAAAAGGAACAAGAGGTTATATCAGACGTTGAATCTCTTCAACATAACGAAGAGAATGAGACAAGGGAGTATCTTCTTGATTTTTATTCTGATTGCTCAAATGTGTTGTTGGAAGAAAGTCCTTCCTTAGTATCCACTAATCAATTTGTTTTTGACGCTAAGTGGCATGTTCTTGTTGATGATATGGATGAATATGAAGTGAAATTTTTCCTGGCTCTAACTCTGTCCATTCAAATGAGCTTGAAGGAAATCCTTGTTCACCATGTGCCAATGTCCCTGACATCAATGATGATAAGCTGGAGGCAGATTCTCAAACCCTAGGGGATGACTTGTTGCAAGAGAATGTTCAAAATGAAGATTCATCTCAAGAAATTCAGAAAATTTTTAACTCCGTGCCTGAGATGAATATAGAGATATTGGTGAGTGAATATCCTGACTGCAAGACAAACCCTGATTCAGTGGTGTTCCATAAGCTGAGACCTCGTGAGGAGGAGATAATACACCACAAACCTGCATTAGCAACTAGGAATCTGTAGAATTAGGTGGTGTCCTTTCATTATCCTCTGTGTTTTAATAATTTTTAGTTTGATTATGGCATAGAGGATAGTAAAACATGTTTGTGGGTAAATCATGGAAAAATTGAGAACCCACAACTGATAATATTTCAAGCTTTATGCCCTCAGAATGAACTTATGGCACACAAGCTTTATATTTCTGAGTATAAAGATAAATTTGCTAGGTTTAGAACTGTGCCTAGTAAGTTAAGATTGTTGCCCATAATGAAAAATCAGTCAGGTCAATGTACAAATTTTTATAGTCTTGTGTTTGCAAAGTTTGGCTTTGGAGTTAGTTTAGGATTAGGATTAGTTAGTATTAGTTTTTGGTAGTTAGTTTTCTTTATGTTTTGTTTGTAGATAGTTTGTTTCTTTGTTTGTAAATATTATGTTTGCTTGTAAATAGCTTTGTTGTTTGTTTGTTTGTCCTTTCTTTTTATCTTTTGTTTCTTTTGTTCTTTTTGTTTCTATTTTGTTCTTTTTGTTTCCTTCCATCTTTGGAATGGTGGTTGTTATCTGAAGCATACTTTGGTCATTTGGAGAGAAATGGTTTAGATATTTTCTGGCTTTCTGGTTGGGTGATTTTGTCCTAAACTTTTGTTTTATGCTCATTGCCAATAAGAGTTGTGGAAGGTTTTGAAAACAAGGTGCAAAGTAAAAGACCTTCATTAGCTCCTCTGAATCTGTCACAAATCCATAAGATCATCTCCTCTTGTAATGGTATATTTGTCCTAGGGTGATAGTGTTGCAAGTTTTGAGTGAAAAATATGATCTCCCAAGTGCTGTTATGAGGTCCATGGTAGTTTTCAACCGAAATCAGATGTTAAACATCTGACATATTGAGAAAGAATTACAAGAAATATCTGAAACTCTGAAGAGAAAAAGAAAAAAAGAAAAAAGAAGATTCAATATGACTGGGTGATTCTAGTATCTCTACTGGGGCTATGGACACCTGTCTGGCAGTAGAGCAATGCTGTGAGAAAACTAGAGGTATCTCCGTCGGGGCTATGGATGCCTGACTGGCAGCGGAGCAATTCCCGGGATATCATTGCACAACAGTGAAAGGGAATCAGCTCATGTAGCTCAAATCTTGCACATTGTTATCTGAGGGATGAGGAAAACTTTATAAAAGAGTGATGCACAATCAAGCACACACGTTGATTCAGGGGTAGCCGTTGATTGACTTACATTTGAGATTCTAGCTCTACCTTGTTTTGTTATAATTGACCCAACTGGAGTCGTGATGTTCATGAACCAAGAGTTCTGGGTAGCTGAATCCTTCAAATTCTTGAAAATGGTTAAACCATTTTCCCAGCCTAGTCGCCATTTGTTATGCCTTGCATAACCACCCCACTTTGATCTGGATCAAAATGGGTCCCCTTTCTTTTTTGTCTTTTTCTCTTTTGCCTTTGGTTTTCTGCCTTAGGCGTTTTCCTTTCAAAGTTCTATCGGAGGCGGAACCGGGACCAATACCGGACTTGGAAATTCCTTCTATGTTTTGGTCTTGTTTTTTCCCCGATTCCGGTTTTGACCGTTCTTTACCTTCTCCCTTTGTTCTTTGTTGGAGTCGGGTCAGGGACCGACTCAAAGTGTTGAACTTTCTTAGAGTGCCTCATTCGGGTCCCGTCCCAGGTCTGACCCCGCCTTTTGATCCCTCTTCATGATCTTTGTCGGTAAGTGTCCTTTGCCTTAACTTTATTTTCAGCCTTGGGCATTTTATTTTTTGTTTTGGCGGACCTAGAACCAGAATTGGGTCCGAACTCGAGAACTTCCTCAAAGTTCTTGGTTTGGATTTAGCGTCGATCCTGGTTGCACATTTTGGTTCTTTCGCTTCTGGTTTCCTCTATTTTGGTCATGGGGTTTTCCTTCCCCTTTCTCTTTCCTTCTGTTCCATTCTTTTTCTCTTTTCGGGTGACGTCAGAGGCAGGTTCGAAACAGAATTTGAACCCGAAACTTGGAGACTTCCTCAAGGTTTTTGGTTTGGATTTGGTTCCGACCCTGGTTCCTCCTTGTTCGTCATTTCACTACGGCTCCGCCAGTGTTTTGGTTGCCATCCTTTTGTGTTTTGAGTTTCTTCGCGGAAGCGGGGTCAGTTCGGGGTGTGAACTCGAGAATGTTGATTGTTTCCTTGGCTCGTTCCCTCCCTGACTCCGGTCCCGATTCCGATTTTCGTTTGGTCCCGCCCCTGCCAGTTTTGAAGACAGAGGATGTCATTTCTGGGTCATGTTTTGTTTTGGTCCCGGTTCCACCAGGACTTGTTTAATTTTGCTTCCTGGTCCCATGTTTGCTCTGCCTCCGCCGGAGTTAAGTTTCTTTTTGGTAAAAAGCATGATATTAATAAGGACATTGTTTTGCAGGATCAGGTCTTGCCGGCGACTATGAAGGGTCCCACCGACAAAGATGTCTTCGGTAAGAAAAGAGCCATTCAGGGTAAGGTCTCCCCAAAACCATGAAGTCTCACCGACAAGAAAAGGAACTCGCTGAAAGGCAAAGCATTCGCCAATAGGTCCTGGCGACTAACTGAAGTCTCACCGAAGGGGCGTGTCTTCGGTATAAGGAATGAAGATCGACGAGATGTCTCGCCGATACCAAAGGGTCTCGCTGATAAGAAGATGGGCTTGGCCAAGGATCATGGCTTCGCCACAAGGTCTTGGGGAAGGAAGAAAGTCACGCCGAAACAAAAACAGAAGCTGGTGTGAGAGGGTCAACAAAGGATGTCGGGGAGACTCCAAAGAAAACAAGGGTTTTGCCATGTGGTCTTAGCGACCGTCTCGTGTCTTGCCGATAGCGGCAAATCCGCCAATGAAGGAACATATTGTTGTAGCTCTTGGCGCCTGCCATGACGTCTTGCCAAAGGCGGATGTCCTGCCGACCAAAAGAGGGGGGCCATTGAAAGAAATGAGAGCTCACCGAGAGGATGCAATTTCACCATGACGTCTTGCTGAAGGTCTTTGCGAGGTTGGTATGACCTCTGTGGCTCACTAGAACCTCTCACCAGTTGGCCTGTGCTACATCGACAAACTTGTAGAGAGAGGATTAGGGGGAAGAAAGAATGCCAAAGGAAGAAGATGAAGCCGTGAGTCAAATGGACAGATATGAGGTCCACTGGCAGAGGCAGATCAACATTAATGATGATATTCTGAGCATTCAAGATTGATTTTAGAAGTTCGAGTATGGACACGCAGACAGGAAAGTTAATGCTGCAGCTGCAAAAAGATCTAAAGGTTTCTCCTGAGGACAAGCCATCACCAACTCAGATAGTGAGGATTCACATTGAAAGCACAACCGACTCTCCCAGGTGCAGATATTTTGTAAACCCTAGTATGGGGGACAACACATTCAAGTTGGTACATTTTTGTATATAAGGCATTCTTGCCTCTTTGTAAAAAGGAAGCACTTCTAGGTTAGAAAGTAGTAGACAAAGAACTTCTGGTTAGTAGTTAGTAGAATAGGAATAGAGTGGATAGAAGCTGATCCTAATTATTTGTAATAGGAGCTTCTTTTGTCTTCCTAAGTAGGAGTTAGATTCAGAATAGACTCTAATGTATCTTTCAGTTTTCTTAGAGTAAATGGAAACAATTTGGAGCCACAAATTTTCTGTACATTGGTGATTGTGCCAGCTTTGTAATTGTTGTTTATCTGTCTCACTAACAGTAGAAGCAACTAGATCTTAATCTACTTCATGTTATGTTTCAGAATGGTGTTTTTCTTGAATTAATCATTTGATTTGTGAAGCTTTCAAGGAATGAAGTTTGGTTTTATGTTTTATTTGAATGGTAACTTGCAATCTGCTGTTGAAATCAACACTGTGAATGGATGATGCTGTGTGTTAGTCACAAGTTAATTCTGTTCTGTAGTTTTAGTTAGGAATTCCTTGGAAGGAGACAGGTCTGGTTAGTTCGGATGAAGTGTCATTCTTTTCTGTTCCAAAGCCCTGATCCTTTTTTTTTACATTTCTTTAAAACCCCAGTTAGAATAGGTTTTAAGTTTATGTTTTCTCTCACAACAGTCCAAAAGCTCACACCAGCAGGCCCCTTGAGCATTACTGTTACATTGACCACTGAGGGACATCAGCACGGTTGAGACCCAACTACAAAGACCTTGGGAGCTAAGATATCCATGTGATCATCTTTCTCTTTCAGGAGAAACAAAGTAGCAATATTTTGTTTGCAATGTTGCTGTGCCAAAACACACGTCAACACTAACCATATAGGGACAAGAGATAGTTCAGTTGATACCTCTTTATTTGGACTATTAACTATATTTTCTTCAACATTCTTTTTTGTTTCTAGTTGATCTTCTTGTTCATCTTTGTCTAGGTGAGGACTGTTAGCAGCCTTCTCCCTATTCTCCTCTATCTCTGGATTATCTTCTGATTCATCAATTATTACTATCTCTAATGACCTAGAATGTTTTTCTTGGACTACTTTAGACTCCATATTCTTGCTCTCTGCTGTAGAGGTAGATTGCTTCATTTCCTGTACAAACTTTCTCCATTCTCCACTTTCAGGAGTAGAAATTTCTTCATCTTCAGCTTTAGGATGATCAAGATCATTTGATATGGTACCTTCCTCATGGAATTCTTACTCTGAGACTTGCACATTGAAAGGAGGAGAATTATTTCCTGTAGTTGCTCCCTCTTCTTTACCATCAATAGGTTCCTCTTCATTTTGTGCCTCCTCTTTTGCAGTTTTCATCTCTTTCATTAGGGATGTCTTGTGCTTGGGAGAATTTCTTGTAGCATACACTTATGATTTATCTCCAAAACTTTCTACTTCAACAACCTGTGTTAAGGAAGGAGCATCAGTAGTAGCACTACCTTTTCTAGCCTTTTCTTCCTTTTGTCTATTTGTGATTATTCTCCTCTTCCTAACTGGCTGTGAAGCCTCTCCTTCTCCAGTTGTAACATTAACTTTGGGAACCTTCTTTATCTTGGGAGATGGTTTCTCACCTTGCTTAGCCTATGTTTGGATCCTAGTTTTTCTCTTAATTGACACAAGTCTCTCTTCCTCATGTCCTTCCTCATCATGAGGCTCAACAATATCATCACCTTTACCATCTATAACTTCTTCTTCAGAGTGGGATTCCAGGTCTCCCATCAAATCATATGTGAACTTTGTGACATCCACCTCCAACTCCAATACCTTATGCTTCACCCACAACCTAGAGTACTTCACTGGCTCAGTGACTTGGTCCAAGTCTATTCTTTCCTCCTTCAACCAGTTAATTGGAGGCAAGGGATTATTCCTATAAGGCTCAAATTCATGATGTTGAAGAAGGTTTGCATCATTCCCCTGCACCTGGTTAGGCACCTCTATAACTCTATACAATTTGATTAGGTTCAAGGAGAACCTAGAGAACCTTCTCCTTATAGCCTCAAATTCATCCCAACAATTGGCCTAATAGTCTTCAATGTGGTTCTTATGCCTAAATGTCCTATTAGCTTATTTCTAAGCTTTTCCATAAGGATAAAAAAATTTCCTATTGGTGTGAGAATATAACTCAAACTAAGCCATATCCTTTTCTAAATATTAGGCGCTTTGAATAGAGGGGCATGTCTCTAAAGTTCCAATCCTCAATGGAAATTCTACACCCAGCCCCTTCTTATTTAGATCTTGTCACAAGATTCCCTCAAAGGCCACCATTTTCCTTGTCAATTCTAACATTAGGAGCTTATTAGTTGGATACCTTGGTAGTCTGAGTGAAACAACTAGAGACCCTTGTACCTAGACGTATGTGAACCTTTAAAATTGAATAAACCATTGACCATATTGCTTGATTAAGTTCATGGCATTAGAAGAATGCATTGTTGGCTCTCCTGTAGTTAGTTGTTTTATGTTGCAATTGTGGGTATATGTCCCATATCATGTCCTTCCCTATAGTCCCTTTACAACTGAGACCTTTGTACTTAATCTTGCTTGCCAACATGTAGACAAGATATGAAGTCATTGTAAATCTATTAGTCTCCTGTACACTTCTCAGTTGGCCATCCAAGTTTTTTCTTATTATTCTATCCAAATGATAGTGTTTTCCAACCATAATTTGTGTTATGGGGTAGAACATCCAGGTTTGGAAGATATGTGCTTCTTCTACTCCCATCACTCTGCTCAAGAGGGTGATCACATCATGGTATTCAGGCTTGAAATCACTCATGTGTAGTTGCTTAGGCAACTTTCAGTAGTGTGGCTTGGGCTTCAGTATCTAAGATTTATTCATAATTTCCAAAGCTTTGTTGGGGTCTTCATCATAGAATTTTATAGCTTCCCCAATGTTAATCTCCTCAATCAGTTTGTGGTGTGATGTAATGTTGAACATTCCTACAATGAACTCCTCTTTGAGATTGGCCATGACTTTTCCCTATGGCCCAACAATAATCCTTGTGTTAGAGTCATAATGCTTTACACACTCTAGAACTAGCTCTAGACATAATTGAGTAGGGGGAAACCCTGCTGCTTGTGCCAAACTAGTGTGAGTTAGAATCTGAGCCAGTTGGGTGGGTGCACTACCAAACATCCTTTGTTGGAAATCATCATAATCCACATGCCCCATGTTTTTGTTTGCAATCTTGGACCAAGTAGAAGCAATCTTGGACTTTGGCCATATACCCTTGAAGTTGCATTTCATCCTTTCTGCCCTCCTTCTTACTTCCTCTTGCACTAAAGAAAATTTTGACTTAGTTTCCTTGTCAGGGCTCAACTCAACCTCCATCTATTAGAAAGGACCATAATCACCAAGATGAAAAGTAAAAATATAACACATTGTATTAATTTCATGAAGTACCAATGTATGCAATAACAATTCCATTCAATCAAAATGATAATATAAACTGTAATAGCAATGCAAGGCAGACAATTCAATCTAGAAGATATCACTTTCAGATTTTACAAGACATGCAAGTGAATCTCATTTAAATTGATCAATGTTCATCCATAAATATCATGCAAATGTGAAAACTTATTTGTGATTAATATTTGAAATTTGAAAGTAATGGAGAAAGGTCAGAAAATATGAGGGAGCTTAGAATTTTTGGCTAGACTCGACCTTGGCTCATCCAAGCAATCTCGGATTCCCCGAGATTTGCACATTTTGTTCATTTTGACTTAGAACCATAAAGTGACCTTTGTGAGATGGAATTTTTCAACACAATCGAGTATATGCAAGCATTAATCATTCTAAGATCACATTCCAATCATTTCATCGAGGCTTAATTTATCATACACATCAGATATTCAAAATTTCATGAGGTTCAGGTATTTCCAGGGATCTCAAATTCTCTGATTGAACTGAGATTCAGTAAATTTAAGATAGCTCATAATCATTGAATACAAGTTGAGCGCAAATTCTGCTAAGTGTTAAGGGATTTAGTATTTTGGACTTCGAGATCTCACATTAGGAGGGAAGCCAAAAAATTTGAGGGAGCTCAGATTTTCCTAGCGGATTAAGTCTTGGGTAATCTGAGCTAGCTCAAATTCCCCGAATGTTCATTATCTCTCAAAATTTATCTAAGTTCTAAGGCTTGACTCAAATTTTGATGGTAAATTCTTGATCACTTCGCTCATTAAATTGATTTGAATCCCCAACAAAAATTCAAATCAAACATACTACCCATGAATCCCACGATATCTCTTGTTACCACTATCAAATTCTCAACTCTGAACTAGGGTTTGAAGAACTATGGTTTTCTATGTTTGAAACTTCATGCAAAATGGCACCCTAGCCTTTCCATTCAATCATGAAAGCATAATGTCAAAGCAAATCTAGATCATTAGTGAAACCAACATCAATTCAAATAGTCATTCACTCCAAGCAATCCATAGTCACTCGAATGCAAGGAAAAACCCTAGATGATCGGCATGAAAGACAGACACACGCCCTCAAAATTACCTTTATGCAAGATTCCACATTAAATTCACAAAGAATCCCCTCCATCAATCATGGAAAGCACTCAATTTAAATGCAAAAACAAAGAATCGACAATGGCCTACCTTGAAATGAAGCGTAGTGAGATGAAGAGATCAAATCGCAACTCGAGGAAATCACCAATCAATTATCCAAACATCCAAAATTTCAATCCCACGATGCCTTGGAGAGGAGAAACTTCACCTGAATTCACTCAAGCACAAAGCAAAATGACTAAAAAAATTCCCAAAATTTGAGAATTATGACCTATTTTTCCCAATAAATGCATCATTAATGCTCAACAAGATGACTTAAAACTCAAAAATGCGATGGACACTCAAAATCGGGTAATTTGAGGTAGCTCGAATTGCTCGGTCGGACTAAAGTTAAGGTAATCCAAGGTACCTCAGAATTACCGAACTTGGCCCAGACTTAAACAATTTTTCCTCCAGATGAAATTTGAAGTTGAGGTTAACTTCTCCAAGAGCCGGGTTGGTATCATGATGTTGCAAAGGGCATATCAAATGCAGATTAATCATTAATCACAAGGGAAAAGCAAGACCAATACCAAGAGACTTATCCCTTAAGGGGATAAAGTTAGGACCCTACGACAAAAAAAAAAGGAAGGCAAAGCAAGAAAAGAGGGTCCCTGCTTTTAGCGGGGTGTGTGTGCAAACATTGCATAACAAATGGCGACTCCCACTGGGGAAATGCTCCAGAGCATTTCAATGAAAAGCTAGAATCAAAAACCTAGAACTCTAGTTTTGGTCCTCACATCAAGTCATTGAATAGACAAAGCTTCAAACCCAATAGACAAGAAAATACTTCCTATGCTAGAATCCTATTGTGTGCATATATATTCATTCCCCTCCCCTAGTTGTTGCAAGGAACCAAGATTAGCAAGGTTAGGCATCCATAGCCTTGATGAGGTTATCATTGTGATCCCCCCAAACATAGCTCTACTGCTAGCTAGGCATCCATAGCCCCGGTAGAGATGTTTGGATACTCCTAATAGGTTGAATTTTATTTTTTTGATATTCAATATTTTCCTTTTCTTTTCACTTTTCATTTCAACCTGTGAACAATGAAGTTCACACTCAGGGCTAAGAACCATAGTGGCATTGAAGTAGAAATAAGATTTTCACTTGACCAAGCCTTCCAAAGAACCCACAACAACTTCAAGTTTCTTAAGATATGTGTATAGATGTCAGATCCAAGCACATTTCAAAAATACTTAATCCAAGGACTCATTCACTTTATCATTCAACACATTTGACATTGAATAAAGGATTTCTACTAGACTGTCTCAGAAAGATGATTAAAGTTTGTAAAAGAAATACTTAGAACAATCCCAGATAACATAATGATTGTTATGCAAGTGCAACATGCCCAGAAGAGAGTAGGGGAACCCAAAACCAAAAGAAAAACAAACCAAAACCAAAACCAAAGAAAACCCACACCAAAACCAAAAGCAAAAAACAAATAAAGCAAGGCAAACCAAAAGAAACCAACACCTAAACTAATTATTTACAGGGGGAGCTACAAGCAGCTTAGGACAGGAAGTAATGCTTCAAATATTTCTTGTTGATAGGCAACAAGACATCCTCTCAGTGAGAATCTTTAGGAAGAAAGCATTATCTCCCAATATCTCTAAAATTTGAAAAGGGCCAAGCCAAAGTTTATCAAAATTTCCATGTTCTCCCTTTTTATCATGTGGTTTGTCCCAGTATAGGACCAGATCAGAGATTCTAAAAGCTTTAACTTTGGCTTTTCAATTAAGCCATCTCTTAGTGACACCCTGATGTTTGGAAAAGTTCTCTAACACTTCATCTCTTTTCTATTCCAAGTGTAAAATTTCAGCCAGACGAGCCTCACGCTTATCCCCTTCATCATAGTAATTGTTAATGAACTGCAAAGCGAGGATTTTCAACTGAATGGGAAACACTAGTTCAAAACCATACACAAGGTGATAAGGAAAGGTTCCTATGGAGGCTTTGTGTCTAGTACGATCTGCCCAAAGAGAAAATCTGAGTTGGGTATGCCAATCTTTGGGATTCCTCTCTAATAGTTTGCAAATGACTGTCAAAAGGTTCTTGTTTGTGGATTTAGCCAAATTGTTTCCTTGTGGGTAGTAGTTAGAAGCAAACTTAATGATGATTTCGTGATCAAATGCCCAGCCAGAAAACTTTAACGAAGTAAATGCAGGTCCATTATCTTAAACTAAAGCAATAGGACATCCAAAGTGATTGATAATACCTAATTCGAGAAAATTGATTACCACTTCAGAAGTGCACTGCTTATAGGCAAGAGCTTCAGTCCATCTAGTAAAATAATCAATTACAGTAAGGATGTACCTGTGGCCTGCAAAGGAAGGTGGGTTGATTGCACCAATGAAATCCAACCCCCACTATGGGAATGGTTTTACCTCAATTATTGGATGAAGCAGAAGTGTTGTGTTCTTCTCCTTACTTGCTGTAGTCTGGCATACATGACAAGTTCTTACATAGTTGTGCACATCCTTAAACAAAGTTGGCTAGTAATATCCTACTCTTGGGATCTGATGTGTAGTGGCTAGTCTAGAACTGTGGCCTATACCATATTTATCATGAAATTCAATCATTACTCTAGAAGCTTCTTCTTTGCCAAGGCACCAAAGGTAAATGCCTTCATGATTCTTCTTGTATAGGATAGCCCCCTTTAGCATGTAACTATCACTCTTTAAGCATAAGACTCTCCTTTGCACTGTGTTTAGGTGATTAGGACACTTTTGATTCAACAAATAATAAATGATTTCATCATACCATTCATCTGGAGAAACATCCTATAGGTGGTACTATTGTGATGTGATGTCATGACCAATTTCAGCCATAGTCTTTGTCAATCCTTGTCCTCTCACCAATTTCATGGGCTATATCTCAATGTCATATTCCTGCAGCATTGTAACCCATTTTTCCCTTCATTCTCCCAATTCACTCTGCATCAATAGAAGCTTAGTTGTAGGGTCAGGTACCATGCTAAAGACCTTGTTTCTCAAGATGTAATGTCTAAACTTCTTCACACATATAACCAAAGTATAAGCTTGCTTTTCTACACTGGGATATTTCAATTCTAAATCTTTTAGCAGAGCACTCATGAAAGATATGGGGTGCTCACTTTTTGGTCAGATTTTTGAGTCAACATGCTTGCACAAGAATGATTAGATGCAAATGAGTATATGTAGAAAGGTTTGGAATAATCATGACTCACCAATACAAGGGCATCAACTATTTCCCTCTTAATTTCTACAAAAGCATCCTTTGCTTCAACACTCCATTCAACTTTTGAATCCTACTTTTACATATCATTTAACGGTTTAACTATTTTTGGAAAGCTAGTAATGAACTTCCTAACGAAGTTGATTTTCCCAAAGAAGGAATTCATTTCCTTTCTACTTGTTGGGGGTTGTATCCTCAATATAGCCTCTATTCATTCTAGATCAATAGATATACCTTTCTCTGAAATAACATGACCAAGCAACTTTCCCTTAGTTACTTGAAAGATGCACTTCTTAGGATTGAGTGAGATATCAAATTCTCTGCAACTTTGGAATACTTTACACAGGTCTAAAATATGATCACCCCATTTCTTCGAGAAAACAATTAAATCATCCATGTAAATAATGATTCACTTACCAATAATGTCCTTAAAGGCGATATCCATGGCCCTCTGAAAGGTTGCTCTAGCATTGATCAACCCAAAAGGTATCCTTCTATAGGAAAAGGTACCCCACTTTGTGGTGAAAGTAGTCTTATGTCTATCCTCATATTGTACCATGAATTGATTGTATCCTAAGTATCCATCCAAGAAAGACATC
Organism: Sequoia sempervirens; assembly: GCA_007258455.2. Classification (NCBI taxonomy): domain Eukaryota; kingdom Viridiplantae; phylum Streptophyta; class Pinopsida; order Cupressales; family Cupressaceae; genus Sequoia; species Sequoia sempervirens. The sequence continues at coordinate 647,119,438 of VDFB02058242.1, read as the reverse complement.
TTGTGAGATCCATTAACAATTTGCAGTACTTCATCCAATGATGGGACATGGTAATTGTCTTTCTCTGAAGCACGGTTGAGATTTTTGAAGTCAACACAAAGCCTAATCTCTCAATTTTTTATTCTCACTAGAACCAGGTTAGCAACCTAAGTAAAGTGTCTAACTGGAAATATAATGCAGGCAAACAATAGCTTTTGCACCTCCTTCTATATAATTGGCTCTAGCAAAGCATTGATCAGTCTTTGTCTCTGTTTGAAAGGATTAGCAACTGGATTAAGGGGAATAATGTGTGTAATAATTGAAGTATCATATGTATTCAAGTCCTCATAACTCTAGGCTATGACATATTGGTAAGTATGAAGTGCATCTATTATTCCCTTCCTTTCTTCTGGAGTGCACACTTTTCCAATGAAAACATTCTTAACATTGTTTGGAGTCCCCATGTTATATGTATCACACTAGCTACTTATGGAATCTTTCTTGTTTTGTTGCACTTGATCCTTTATTCTATCCAGATAAAAAAATATTTTCTAACTAGACCATTCTCCTTGGAATCGTGTTTTTCTTTAGATTGATAACTCCTTCGAGATCCATCTTTGCTTCTTGGAGCTCTACTTCATCAATTATTTGTGCAACAAAAACATTAGAGATTGTAATAAAGTCTAGAATATTCTTATCATCCTCAAATACCTATAAATTATTCATGTTATCAGGTACTAAGGGTATTGGGGTAAGCTCCACAATGAACCTTTTCAGTCCTGAAAGAGACAAGGGATGTAGTGTACTTGCTGCTTGTGCTAAGGCATCTACAGTTTGATTCTTACTTTGAGGTATCAATTGAATATTGAAAGCATCGAAGCCTTCAATAAAATCCCATACTATATGCCTATAATTAGTCATTCTTCTATCATGACATGAGTATTGCTTTCTAACCTATTTTATCACCAGTTTAGAATCTCCATAGACTTGTAAGATTTTAGCATTCTTTCTCAAAGCCATAAACAATCCATGAATCAAGGCTTCGTACTTGGCTACATTATTAGTGCAATGAAACTAAAGCCTATGAGCAACAAATAAAGTTTTACCTTTGGGACTGATCAGCTCAAACCCAACTCCAGCTCCCTATTTAGACTTTGATCCATCAAATTTGAGTGTCTAGCAACCAACGGTGTCTGACCTTCTTGATTTTTGTTTTCTATTTCTTTTACAACTAGGAGATTTCTCCTGCATTGGCCTTTTACTATCAGGATCATCTCGAACATTTTGTACACTCATCCCAATAGTTGTAGGTGAATTCTTACAATTCTTTATCTGTTCCACAAATTTTTGACATAAGCAACATTCTAGTTCAGAATGGGAGGCATTGTGAACTCTGTACCAACTCGGAAGGAGTAATTCTTCAAAGTTCATGTCTCTTCCTAGTTGAATTTGATCTTCCATACACTTCTGAATGAACTCCTAAAAGTTATTCAACAAGCTAAGTTGACCATCTTCCTGATTATCACCTTCTTCCACCAATTCCACTAGAGCTCCAGTACTACTGGATTCTTGAGGAAGCTCCTTGGGTGTACTCTGTAGCATAAGGATTTCATCTAAATCTAGTTCTTGAGGAGATGTTTGTAGTACATAATTACCTACACCAACTTCAATCACTAATACCTCATTATAAATATTCTAATACTCAGTGATCACGTACTTCATCCTTGGCTCCCTTTCAATTCTGATATGGTTTGGTACTCCTTTTCAGGGAAGCCACATGTGTTAATGGTCAATTGATACATACCCATTCAATGCCTTAGTAAAATCTCTACCTAATATCAAACCATATGTATTAGGGATGTTTGCTACTTGAATGTTGATAACACGATGAACCCTAGGGTTTGATGCAATTTGCATAGGGATCATGTTCATTTCTCCTACTACATTAACCTTCATCTTATGTAATTGATTAATTTTTCTTTGGGAGGTAGCAAGTGTAATACCTAAGGCTCCACAAACAACAAAAGGCATGACATTTGTGGAAGCTCCTGAATCTAAGAGACAATTATGCAAATTTTTTACAAAAAGATGAATAGAAATAAAAAAAGGAGTTTCATTCCTTCCTTGAAACAAACTCACGGAAGCATTAGCTTGAGAAACCTAACCTTTATTCTTTTCTTTTCCTTTGTCCCTAGACTGTCCCTGAATTTGGTCTTTTGGTGGTTGTAAACTAGAGTTCTTCACAACTATTTCACTAACTACCCCATCTTGGGAAAATTCTTTGGATTTAAAAGCTCCTAAGATAAAATTTATAATAGCGGGAACTCTTAACAGTTCAAAATCAGGGAGACTTTCCTTCAGTTTCTTGAGTTCCTAAGCTATGTACTCACCCAATTGTTTTGTGCTCATGTTAGCTAGGGTATCCTTGGAATGATCTACCATCTTTTCCTTGCTTACATCAATGGTCCTTCCTTTTGAGGAATCTGATTTTCTTCCTTTTGAGAAGTATTGTGTTGGCACATGAGGATAAGACAGATTGTTGCTAGCATTTGGATCAGGTGGAGTGGCGAAGTTGTTTGGAGGAATTGAAGTAATAAATGGACCTCCAGCTTGTGGACCTCTAACTAGTCGATTTCTCAAATCATACTTTCTCGTAGGCTATTGGAACATCTTAAATTATTCAACACCTGCTTCTTCTTCATTGAAAGGACCATTGTCATTTTCAGTGTTGTCTTGAAACAACTGTGAAATTTCATCTCCATTGTACACTTGTTCTGGTTCATTATTTGGTTAACTGGCCTCTCATTTAGGTACATTTTCTTTGCTTTGCGGGAATGGGGCATGATTCAATACCAAAATTGAGGTATTGTAGGGACCTAACGGCCCTAATTCTTGGTTTTTGGAGTTGTTTTCCACTCATTAAAAAATTGATGTCGTATTTTGAAATTCAAGACAATCAAGTTCAAAGTGTTGATTGGTCTTGTGGAGTCTACACCACCCTAACAAAGTTGTCTCAACCAAGTACACACTACTTGAAGGTTTATCCTAATTAGCAGGCTGATCTAGTGGAGTAGGAACACCTCCATTATTTGGTCTAGTATTCCAAGTCTTGTTCTACCTTGGAGGTTGTCTCCTTTCAAATCCTTGTCTAGTTGACTTCCCTCTATCAAGGTTATGTCCAAATTGCTTCCCTCTATCAAAATTTTGTCCATATCCTTGCGCAAAATCTCAGTTCTCCCTATTTTAATTAGATTGCAAATTCTTTTGAGAAACTTGAAGTTGGTTGTTTTGATTCCTTGGATGAGTCACTTCCATATTCAATTTCCTTACTTGTTCAGTCGGCTCATCCAATCTCTCTTTGTCAAGATTATTGAAGGGTGCAGATCTAACATTATTCTGAGAATATCTCGAGGATGTTCTTGATCTAAGAGATTGGTTCAACAATCAAAATTTTGTAAATAGGTTAGAAAGTTAACCTATTGTTGTGGATAGACTAGCTGATTAGCGTTTTGTGAGTAACTAGGCATTAGTGGAGCCTGATTTAATGTAGGACCTAGGTGACCAACCAAGGGAAATTGGGGTATAGGATTCATAATAGGTGTGTTATTGGTCAAAGCTTAATTGAGTTCTTGAACTTTCCCTGGGTGAGAAACCGACCTTATAGATGGAAAAGGTCTTGAAAAGTGTTGCCTTAAATCGGTGTTGACTTTAACTGCCTCAGTATAGGCTCCAAGCAGATTGGTGGGTGGGTTTGGTCTCCATTTAAGGAATGTGGCAGTAAGACTATCAAGGGCCTCATAGTAAACTTCTAAGTGGAATTTTATACAACATAAGGGGCTTGTAACCTAGTATATGCATGATGAAATCTATTGTTGAAGGACCCAATGGGTTCATTCACTTCCCTCTTCACCTTAGTGAATTGCAGATATAACTCATTGGCACTTATGAGAATCTTAAACTTTTGTAAGAAGGCATTTTCTAGCTCAGTCTAGTTATGAATAGAACCAGTAGGCAAATGATTATACCAGTAAAAAGCATCTTCTCCCAAGAGTATGGTAAAAGATTACATGCAACATCTTCATGATTGATTGCCCTATCCCGTAGGCAGGTCTGAAAAATCCTGATATGCTCCTCAGTTATCCTATTAGGGTCATTAACATGGAATTTGGAGCAGAATTGTTCAAGATTCTTTGGCATGACATTCTAAATGTTAAAGGATAGGGGTGATGGGTTGTTAACAAAGAAAGCCATTAGTGGTGGTGGAGGCAGTAATGGCTAATTAATAGCTAGCTGGGGCTACTGAATGGGAGGTGATTGAGGCTAATTATTAGCTAGAAATGGTTTTTGAATGGGAATAGCCTTAGAATTAGATGGTGATGATGGTGAAGAGGGTGGAAAGGATGATGGAGTGGATGAAGATGCTAAATCTCCCCTCCTGTTAGCCCTTCTTGACCTGGTGGGGGCTTGTAATTCTTGGAAGTCTTCTTCTCTTGGTGTAGATCTAGTCCTTCTTCGAAACCTCTCAGGAGAGATTGCAAATAAGAAACAATCTAGCTTGCTTATTTAGGCCCTCCTTTTAGCACCAATCTTTTGATGGTGTTTTCTACACAACTCAGACAAAATACAAGTATCCTATCTCTCTTGAAAGGTAAATATCTATTAGCAAGCCTCAAGAGATAACCCCAAGGTCTCTAAATTCAGGTCTTGACAATGCAAAAACAACTTACTGATAAATGTGAAAATGCTAGTAATCATAAGGGACCTTACAAAACAAATACTGGAAGCTTCAAATTCATCAAATTTTGCAATATATTGATGCTTTTAATCCTAAAACTAACCTAGATTTTGAAAGAAACAACAAAAGATAAAGGGTTGAGATATTTTCTGAAGAGTAAACTAAACCTAAGACCAAAAATGCAAATGACTAAACACTTGAAGTGGACCAATCCTTCAAAACTAATTCCCGCTTAATCTAGATTTAGCCTGCAATCTCATAGAAATAGTGTAATCTTCTGAGTGAAAGATTTTTAGACCATGAACATTCACACAAATCAACCTTATTTTGTAATTGAAATGAATAAATACCCACAATTGAACTCAACACAAAATATTTAGGCCTAGGCTAACTTTACACAACTACTCACAATCAACAAGTTGCCAAAAGTATGGACCAAGGATTGCTAAAACACTCCAAATATTAAACCATAAACACCATTGCATCAAATCTAAGTCTAAAATCTAACATGCAACTAATAATTTCAAAACAATCTTAAATATTTGGAACCATAGGAACCATGCAAGATGAATAAACACAAGAGAGAGCACCAAAGAAGAATGTCTTTATTTATATTGAATCACCCAAATTTTCAACAATTCATGTATTCACAATGTCTCAGCACTTCTCAGAAAATGCTAACTCCTATCTCAGTTCTAGCTCTTGCAACTATGTCTAACCTTTAATAATGAAGCAAAATCCTCAATTTATAGGAAAAAATCCCCAGGGTGACCTAAAATTAGGGCCCACAAAGCTAAGTCAGCCATGCATTCAAATTTTTCTATATTTAGTCAGCCATGCAGAGCTGGCTTAAAGAGTTTTTTTTGAATAAAGAAAAATGTACATCCAAAACTCTTCAGTGGGGGCCCCAGGCTATTTTAGAACTTTATGGTGCATGCTATTATTAGAATGTAACTGATATTCACCACTACCTGCATGACTGGCATGAATTCCTAGGTGGCAACATGCTGGCTATCTTTTCCTTCTTTGCTAGCTTCTAATTTGTTGGCTAGTTCTTTGAATTTCTTAGATATTTCCTTCACATCCTTTGGATTTGGAATTGGAATAAATTTAATTTTTATCTTATGATTTTTATATTCTTCTAAATACTGATGCATCACTTTATTCCACTCAACTTGTAATTCATGATATTTATCCAGTTTTGAAATGTAAATAGTTGCATCTTCCAGATGTTATTTTGTGATAGGAGCAGTGTCAGAAGGGGAATAAACTTCATGCCACCATGCATGTAACCTATTGATGTTCATGTTCTTCTACCCAAACTTTTTCCTTCCTATCATTATCTCCTGAAAACTAATACTACTCTCATATATCTCCTTCATTTTTCCTTGCAACTTCATGATCTTCAAAAATTTAGTAAGGAGTTATTTTCTATAATTTTAGACTTCTATCCATTCTTTCACCTAGAAAATATCATCTAAAGATAATTCTTCCTAAGGTTCCTGCAAGATCTTCTTGAGATCTTCAACAATGGACTCATCAATCTTATTACAATCTGCAACAAACTAGGAAGTGTCTTCAAGGAACTCAACTACCTTAGTATGGATGCCTAGAATATGTGTAATAGATTCATTCCCTCTCTTACTGACTTCCTGAAGTCAGTCATGTGTATTGTGCACGAAGGATTTTTACTTTTATCTTTGAAACAAATTCTTTGGGAAATAGTTCTTCTAGAACTGAAGAACTACCATCAGTGCAAGCTTGTAGAGGCTTCATTAGGTGTTGAACATATTTATAAAAATCACTCAACTATTTTTCCAATTTCTCCTTTTCTTCAGTTTCTTTTTCCATCCTTCTTAGGATGTTTTGAGAGCACTCCTAAAATTCTTCTTTCTCTTGCTCCTTGGTTGTTGGACCCAGATTAATAGTTTGTACCTTGTAATCAGTGGGTCTTAACTCATCCTTGAATTTATTAGTTGCAAGAACAACAACATTAATGACTCTATTATTAAACTTGTCTCATGCAATCTTGGAAACCATTCTTTCTCTTTTCCTCTACTTGGGTTTCCCCCATTGTTCAAGCAATTATCCCACCTAGGAGTTTCTTCTTGGACAATTATTGGCTTCTTATTAAGCCTTTGGTCTAACAATTCAAGGACAATAGATTGTTCAGTTGCTACCTCTTTCTTTGGACTATCAACTACATTTTATTAAACATTCTTTTCTATTTTTGGTTGATCTTCTTGTCCATCTTTGTCTATGTGAGGACTGTCATCAACCTTCTCCCTATTCTCCTCTATCTTTGGATTGTCTTCTGATTCATCAATTATTACTCTCTAGAGACCTAGATGGTTTTTCTTGGACTAATTCAGACTCCATATTCTTGCTCTCTACTCCGGATGTAGATTGATTCATTTCCTGTACAAACTTTCTCCATTCTCCACTTTCAGGAGTAGAAATTTCTTAATCTTCAGCTTCAGGATTCTCAAGATCATTTGATATGTTACCTTCCTCATGGACTGCTTCCTCTAAGACTTGCACATTGAAAGGAAAATTATTTCCTATAGTTTCTTCCTCTTCATTTTGTGCCTCCTCTTATGTAGTTTTCATCTCTTTCACTAGGGATGTCTTGTGCTTGGGAGAAATTATTCTAGCATATATTTGTGATTTATCTCCAAAAATTTCTACTTCAACAACCTTTGTTGAGGAAGGAGCATCAGTAGTAGCACTACCTTTTCTAGCCTTTTCTTCCTTTTGTCTCTCTGTGATTATTCTCCTCTTCCTAACTGGATGTGAAGCCTCTCCTTCTCCAATTGTAACATTAACTTCATGATCCTTCTTTATCTTGGGAGATGGTTTCTCACCTTGCTTAACCTATGTATGGATCCTAGTTTTTCTCTTAATTGACACATGTCTCTCTTCCTCATGTCCTTCCTCATCATGAGGCTCAGCAATATCATCACCTTTACCATCTTCATCTTCTTATTTAGAGTGGGATTCCAGGTCTCCCATCAAATTATATGTGAACTTTGTGTCATCTGCCTCCAAATGCAATACCTTATGCTTCACCCACAACCTAGAGTACTTCTTCACTGGCACAGTGACTTGGTCCAAGTATGTTATTTCCTCCTCTGACCAGTTAATTGGAGGCAAGGGCTTGTTCCTATAAGGCTGAAAATCATAATGTTGAAGAAGGTTTGCATCATCCTCCTGCATTTGGTCAGGCACCTCTGTAACTCTGTATCATCTGATTAGGTTCAAGGATAGCCTAAAGAACCTTCTCCTTATAGCCTCAAATTCATCTCGACTATTGGCCCAATAGTTTTCAATGTGGTCCTTGTGCCTAAATGTCCTATTAGATTTTTTCTGAGCTTTGCCGTAAGGATCAAAATTATTCTTGTTGGTGTGAGAATATAACTCAAACCGAGCCATCTCCTTTTCTGAATATTGGGAAATTTGAATAGAGGGGAATGACTCTAAAGTTCCAATCCTCAATGGAAATTCCACTCCTAGCCCCTTCTTCTTTAGATCTTGTTACAAGATTCCCTCAGAGGCCACCATTTTCCTTGTCAATTCTAACATTAGGAGCTTATTAGTTGGATACCTTGGTAGTCTAAGTGGAACAACCAGAGACCCTTGTACTCAGATGTATGTGAACCTTTGAAATTTAATAAACCATTGACCATATTGCTTGATTAAGTTCATGGCATCAGAAGAAATACTCATATGAAGAGCATCCTGCAAGAACCTAGGGATATACATGAAGAATGCATCATTGGCTCTATTGTAGTTAGTTGTTTTATGCTACAATTGTGGGTATATGTCCCATATCCTGTCCTTCCCTGCAATCCCTTTATAACTGAGACCTTTGTACTTAATCTTGCTTACCAACATGTAGACAAGATATGAAGTCATTGTAAATCTATTAGTCTCTTGTACACTTCTCAGTTGGGCATCCAAGTTGTTGCTTATGATTCTATCCCAATGATATTGTTTTCCAGCCATAATCTATCTTATGGGGTAGAACATCCAGGTTTGGAAGATATGTGCTTCTTCTACTCCCATCAATATGTCCAAGAGGGTGATCACATATGTGCTTCTTCTACTCCCATCAATATGTCCAAGAGGGTGATCACATCATGGTATTCAGGCTTGAAATCACTCTTGTGTAGTTGTTTAGGCAGCTTTGAGTAGTCTCCTCAATCAATTTGTGGTGTGATGCAATGTTGAAAATTCCTGCAATGAACTCCTCTTTGAGATTGGCCATGACTTTGCCCTATGGCCCAACAATAATTCTTGTGTTAGATTCATAATGCTTTGCACACTCTAGAACTAGCTCTGGACATAATTGAGTAGGGGGAAATCTTGTTGCTTGTGCCAAACTAGTGTGAGTTAGAATCTGATTCAGCTAGGTGGGTGCATTGCCAAACATCCTTTGTTGGAAATCGTCATAATCCACATGCCCCATGTTTGTGTTTGTAATCTTGGACCAAGCAGAAACAATCCTAGACTCTGGCCATTTACCCTTGAAGTCGTACTTCATCCTTTCCTCTCTCCTTCTTACTTCCTCTTGCACTAAAGCAACTTTTGACTTGGTTGCCTTGTCAGGGCTCAGCTCAGCCTACATATGTTAGAAAGGACCAAAATCACCAAGATGGAAAGTAACAATATAAAAAATTGTATTAATTTCATGAAGTACCAATGTATGCAATAACAATTCCATTCAATTGAAATGATAATTTCAACTCTAACGACAATGCAAGGCAAACAATTCAATCTAGAAGATCTTACTATCAGATTTTACAAGACATGCAAGTGAATCTCATTTAAATTAATCAATGTTCATCCATAAATATCATGCAAGTCCATGTGCAAACTTATTTGTGATTAATATTTGAAATTTGAAAGTAATGGAGAAAGATCATAAAATCTGAGGGAGCTCAGAATTTCTGGCCAGACTCGACCTCGACTAATCCAAGCAATCTCAAATTCCTTGAGATTTGCACATTTTGTTCATTTTGACTTAGAACCATGAAGTGACCTTCGTGAGATGGAATTTTTCAACACAATCAAGTATATGCAAGCATTAATTATTCTAAGATCACATTCCAATCATTTCATTGAGGCTTAATTTATCATACACATTAGATATTCAAAATTTCATGAGGTTTGGGTATTTCCAGGGATCTTGAATTCTCTGATTGAATTGAGATTCGATAAATATGAAATAGCTCAGAATCACCAAATACAAGTTGAGCACAAATTCTGCTAAGTGTTGAGGGTTTTAGTATTTTGGACTCTGGGATCTCACATCAGAAGGGAAGCCAGAAAATCCGAGGGAGCTCAAATTTTCTGAGCAAATTGAGTCTCGGGTAATCCGAGCTAGCTTGGATTCCTTGAATGTTTGTTATTACTAAAAAATTGTCTAAGTTCTAAGGCTCAACTCATATTTTGATGGTAAATTCATGATTGCTTAGCTCATTAAATTGATTTCAATCCCCAACAAAAATTCAAATCAAACATATTGCCCATGAATCCCAAAATATCACTTCTTACCATTATCAAATTCTCAACTCTGAACTAGGGTTTGAAGAGCTAGGGTTTTCTATGTTTGAAACTTCATGCAAAATGGTACCCTAGCCTTTCCATTCAATCATGAAAGCATAATGTCAAAGCAAATCTAGATCATTAATGAAACCAACATCAATTCAAATAGTTATTCACTCCAAGCAATCCATAGTCACTCGAATGCAAGGAAAAACCCTAGATGATCTACATGAAAGTCATATGCATTCCCTCAAAATTACCTTTATGCAAGAATCCACATTAAATTCACAAAGAATCCTCTCCATCAATCATGGAAAGCACTCAATTCAAACACAAAAACAAAGAATTAGCAGTGGCCTACCTTGAAATGAAGCACAGGGAGATGAAGAGATTAAATTGCAACCCGAGGAAATCACCAATCAATTATCCAAATATCCAAAATTTCAATCCCATGACACCTTGGAGAGGAGCAACTTCACTCGAATTCACTCAAGCACAAAGAAAAATGACTAAAAAAATGCCCAAAAGTTGCAAATACATGACCTATTTTTCCCAATAAATGCACCATTAATGCCCGACGGGATGACTTAAAAATAAAAAAATATGATGGACACTCAGAATCAAGTGATCCAAGGTATCTTAGATTACCCAGCCAGACTAGGGTTTGGGTAATCTGAGGTACCTCAAAATTATCGAACCTAGCCTAGACTTAAACAATTTTGCCTCTGGATGAAATTTGAAGCCGAGGTTGACTTCTCCAAGAGCCAAGATGACATCATGATGTTGCAAAGGACATCTCAAATGAAGATTAATAATTAAGCATAAGGGAAAAACAAGACCAAGACCAAGACACTTATCGCTTAAGGGGCTAAAGTCAGGACCTTACGACAAACAAACAAGGAAGGCAAAGAAAGAAAAGAGGGTCCCTGCTTTTAGCGGGGTGTGTGTGCGAACATTGCACAACAAGTAACTCATCCCTCTCTCTTCTCTTACTCTCCTTCATCTCTATTAAACATTTCTACCACTTCATCTGAGTTTTACAAATGCGGCTTTACATAAGTCAAATGTGGTTCAGTATTTTTGATGCAGTTTTACAAAAGGCGAATGCGTTTTAAAACAGGAAAATGCGATGTTTGGAGCAACAAATGTGATTTATCAGAGCACATGTGTTGTAAAGTCTAGCAAATGCAATGTGATAGAGCGATTGTGGTTTAACAGATGCGTCTCAGGATGTAAAAAAGTCAATTTTTCTGATGTTTTGATTAAAAACCCGAATTGTTGAAAGTTTGACTATTTGTTTCTAGATGTTTGAATGTTGTTTGTTTCATTTGAGTAACCAGAAAACACTTGGCAAGCACGATATTTCAAAAAGTAAACAAGAACACAAGAGAACAAGTATGATCCTAGGTTAGGCCAAGAAAATATTCACTAGACTCCACATGGGTATCCCCAGCTGCATATCAGTAGCATGTGAATCCAAAAGCTTGGCTGCACAGGATCCCCCTTATAGTGTACTCTCTTCTCAGGCCAACCAAGCTTCCAACCCCCATGAAACTCCCATGGTAGATTGATCACCTCTACTAAAGACTGTGAAGACGTGGAAGGCTTCACACTGACCGGTGTCGTACTAGAAAATAGAAGGTTTTGGGCTTACTATTCAAGATTTTTTAATTTGGAACCCCCATTCGAGTGGCCATACATGGGGCAAGAGATTAATCACCAATTAGGTGGCACTCCAACCTGAAGAGGTTAAGCTCAATAGGGTTTATGGGAGTACTACTTTGTCCGTATGACACATCCGCACTCATAATCTTAGGTTTTTCCTTAAGATTCACATTTATATACCAGTCGGGGGTAGCTTGGCTTTAGCTCCATTACCGGTTTAAGTCACGTTGGGGTGATGAAATCCCTAGGAAAGCCCAATTTCTAGAGGCAATAATCGTTTCTCTTACACCCAGGATCACATTACTATGCAAGGGGAGAGGATACTTCGGTTATTGCATCAGGGCTACACAAGGATAAAGTGGGTCTGTATTTTTGATCACCTAGTTCGCACAGGGTGAGAGCATACTCGCCTACCACTTTCAAACACAATCAGATAAAATGAAAGACATGTTTATTTTAAATGCACCAAAAACAAATGTGTTGTAATATAAAGAAAACAAGCACATTGTTTAGTATTGAGTCTTTGACACTGGAACCTACAAAATCACAAGTTAGTAGTTTGTTTAAATCATCTTGGACTCACAAAATATAACCGCCACATGCTACAAACAAAAATTAGTAACACCAAAAACCTATGCTAGGCAGAATGCAGAAAAGAAACTAGAATTCCAACTAAAAAGAAGAACAAAAAATAGAAAAACCAGAACGCCAACTAAAAAAAAGAAAAAAAAATAGAAAAACCAGAATGCTAAACCAAAAAGAACAAAAATAGAAAAAAAATAGAATGCAAAAGGAAGAAAAATTACTAGGAAAATGTGTCACAACAGAGCGAATGTGTCATGGTATGACAAGCAGATGCGGCTCGTTTATGTCAAATGCGGTGTTACGTACTGTGATTGCGACACCTCAGAGCGATTGCGTCGTTTTAGCCTTCGAATGCATCGCGACACACAGATGTGGCTCAATAAAATCAAATGCAGCTTTTCGTACCTATACTTGCAAAAAATGACAGAAAACCAAAAAAACCATATGGAACAAAAAAGTAGTCGGGTTCACTAATGCATCAATGGGTTAATTTCTTAAGGTTAGATTATCAAATAATAAAGCATAAAAAACCAAAGAAACTATCAAGAATAATGAAAGAAAATAACAAGAATGATTATATTAGATTCCTCGTTGAAGCTTCCTTGATTCACCTTCATAGCACCTTCTAACTTGCTGATTGTATTGCCCTCAGATCGAGTGTGTGAGCAATTTGATGCCAAAGACTATGACGAAGTCCTAAACAAGCTTTGAAGGATTTGATTACTAAATGTCTATGCCTATGAGAAATAATGAAATGACTATGCCATAAAATTCCTAAGACTTAATGAAATCAAGTATAAATGCTGCAATATCTAAGTATGAGCGTGAGTAGTCGAAAATGTGAGCAAAATTGGCATTTTATAGAAAATACAATTTTAAACGGATGGACGAGATTGAAAGCTGACAGAAGCCTAAAATCAAAGGTCGAGATTTCATTTGACAATCCCTAATTAGGGTTAGGGAAAAATCATTAAATGAGTGGTCAAGATGTCATTTGATAAAAATAAATCGGTGGTTGAGAATAAATGAGATAATTAGTTAAAAAGATAAAGATTTTTTGAAAATCAAGACGATAAAGACTGCTTGATTTGTGAGATTCAAAAAATCAGGACGATAAGAGTTGAACTGAAAAGCAGATTTGGAAAATCAAGAATCTGCTCAATTGCTTTATTTTTGGAAGAATATTACCATTTTGAATTAAATTAATTCAAAATATGGATTTTGTGTGATAATAAATAATCGATTTTTAGATTTTTTACTAAAATGAACTAACAGTCAATAATGTGAAATCATTTTAAATAATTTCATTTATTTAAAATGAGGGAAATGTTAAATTTGACAATTAAATAATTAAGGATAATTATTTAATTTAGAGGATATGATTAATAATTAAATAAATTAATAAACTCATTTAATTATGAGGATTAGTGACACATTAAATAAATAAATATAAAAATTCATTTATTTAATAATCAAGAAGGATGAATGAGTAAGGTAATTAAATAAATTAATAAATTAATTTAATTGTAAGAAGATAATAGACTATTAGTGATGTATTGAATAAATAAATATACTTTATTTATTTAATAATCATGAAAAATAAAAGAGACATGAATTAATTAAATAATTATGAATTATTTAATTAATAGTCGAATGTGGACCAAGGACATGATTAAATGCCATGATTATGCTAGGACAAAAATTATTAAAATAAAGCTTGCAGGCCTAGGTCATTTTTATGTGTCTACACTAATATTAAAGAAAAATTAACTTTCTCTTTGTTCTTTGCAAATATTCTCCTTGTTTGAACTCCATCTTTTTTTGCAATAACCTGTTCAATTGTATGATCCTTTTGAACATATCTTATAGGTTCCTTTTCATTTTCATCTTTTGATTCTTCATCAACTATTTCTTCTTCAAACATTGATTTTTATTCACAAATATCTTTATCAGGTTTAACATGTTTCATGTCTTCATCAACCTTGACATTTATACTTTCCACAATTCTTTTTAGCTTCTTATTGTAACATTTATAGTTTTTTCTTTGAGTGGAATATCAAATAAATATTCATTCATCACATCTTGAATCAAAGCTTCCCAAATTGTCTTCATCTCTTCTAATGTAGCATTTACTACCACATACTCTAAAGTATTTAACAGATGCAGGTCTACCATTCCATAGTTTATAAGGAGTCTTCTCACTATTTACCCTTAGTTGAACTCTATCCAAATTATATACTGCAGTGTGTACTGCTTCTCTCAAGTATACATTAGGTAACTTGGCTTCATTTAGCATTGTTCTAGCCATTTCTTTGACTATTTTATTCTTTCTTTCAACAACTCCATTTTTTCGCGGATTCCTTCTTGCAAAATATTGTGTTTTAATCCAATATCTTTCACAATATTCCTTGAACACATTTTAGGTGAATTCTCCACCTTTATCATTTCGTAAGAATTTAATTCTTCATCCAATTTCATTCTGAACCATAGACCAAAAGATTTTAAATATTTCAAATTCTTGAGATTTGTCCTTCAAAAAGGTCACCCAAGTCGTTCTTGAGTAATCATCTATGAGTAACATGAAGTATCTTTCTCATTTTAATCATTTTGTTTGTGTAGGACCACATAGATCAGTGTGTACTATCTCCAAAGGTTTTTAAGTAACATACTATTTTGTTTGAAATTTAACCCTTGTCGTGTAACCTAGTCAACATTCTTTACATGTAGTGTTTGCGGGTTTGGTTATTGTTGACGCCAAAAAATGACGAGGTAACAGTGCCTTATGGGAAACTTAATTCAAGGGGGACCCCTTTGCGCCAAACTGAGTGACCTCCGGATTTTAAAGAAGCCGGCTTCTTCTATAATGGTTTTTGAAAAGGGAAAAGGAAAAGGATATGATGAAGCAAAGTCTAATCTAAGGCGATGTGCCAAAATATGCTGATGGGCACGATAAATCATAGATTTAGGGGCCTGAATGGTGTTATTACGTTCTAAGACGTCAGAGACTTAAAGGTATAGCGTAAAAAATTCATTTATTGACATAAAATAGTATCACATGCATCCTTACCATCAAGAAGAGTCATTTAGACATGATTTAGATAAGCAAGCTTGCATTCAATATATAGAAGTTCTATTAAATGAAATGCTTAAGACAATAAAAACACAGTTTATAGTTTAATCAATACATGAAAAATAGAAAGGCCGAATAGTTGGCACAATCTGAAAGTTTCTTGCACATAAAATATATAAGAGAGGCCTGGTGTCTCTTGCTATATCCAGTATCCTTTTTCTTAAAACTCTTGGATTAATCTATCGTTGGACCTTTTTTCCCTTGGAATTTTGGGCCCTTCTCTCGTTGACGGAGAGAGTATATATAGCTGGAGAGGAAAACTCCCACCGCTTTGGAATGCTGTAACAGAAAAGATCTCCCAATCCCCTGCAATGATGCCAGAATCAAAAGATTTCCCATGCCGTTACAATGGCAACGAGTTACAACGCAGCATCTGGATATTCATGTGCAGGCGCGCCTTTTGTAATGATGGCAGGGGCCCCAGCCAAGCTTCGAGGTGACAAGAGCCATCCACCGCTTCGGAAAAGCAAGACGAGCAACACTTGATAACAATATATTGTTCAGCTAGCCGATCGCCTGCTTCAATGATCAGTATAAGGGACATGGCAGCCCGTTGCGGCCCGAATGAGAATTCCTCCTACTGCTGCTGAGAGACTGCGAAGAAGTGACACGTGTCCAAGGGGAGGTCTTTCCTAAAGTGGGGAGAGAGCCGCCTGAACCGGGTCCAAAAGATGCTTGGCAGCGTTTCGCAGCCCGCTGTGTTTAGCTCCCTGCTGTGTTGGAAAGGCTGCAAAAGGTCGCCACCTGGCAGAAGGTAGGGCCCGTCAAAAATAAAGAAGGCCGTGGAAGCATTTCGCAACCCGCAGCTGCTTATTTTATCTCTATAAGAAAATTCTGCGATATGCCGCCACGTACCCAGATGTGGGCCCCTCTGACAATCTTAGGAATGCTGGCTTTTGTGGAAGGCTTTCGCAACCCGAACAGAATACAATGCAACAGAAAACAAAAATTTCCGTAGGCGAGACACATGGACGCTCAGCGCAGCATTTTGGGGCCCGAAAGGGGAGCCGATATCCAAAGTTGCAAAGTGAGAAATGTGCAAAGGGAAAGATCAAAACCCGTCAGAGAACTGAATAAACCTGGCAATGCATAGGCCGACACATGAACATTTGCAAAAGGGACCCAAAGGGAGCTGTTTGAATCTTTATTTTAACAACTTTTGGTGACTTATCAGGGGCGTTTCAGATAAGGAACGGAGAACCCAAAAACTCTCTGGTTCTGCAGACCAGAGCCTTATCCATTAGGTGAATGGTATCAGAGTTTGGAAAGTGCAGCCTGCAAAGGCGACCATTCACTTTCAGACGGCTTTGCCATGCTGCACAAATTCTCTTGTGCCCCGCAAAGATCAATAGCTTCCTTATGAGGCAGCACCTCAGGTAGGCCGGCGCCTGCTTGGATATGGAAAAGTAGCTGAGAGAGTGGATGAATGATTGCCTCAATGTTGGCTGCCGTTAGGGGGTGCTGAATTCCCTGAATGCTTCCGGGTCGTTCTCTTTCTGTTCAATAGCCTCTGCAATCTGAGTAGTTGTGGCAATGGAGCCATCCTCAAGAAAGGGGGATGGCAATCCCAGCTTGCCTAACTCAAAGAAACCTCTCCGTATACTGTTAAGAGCCTTGCTCAGAAAAGCCGCCACTGCTTTAGTGCGCTGGAAAGCGGAATGACAATGGATGAATTTATTGGAAACTTGAGCAGCAATGTCCCAATCCTCGATGCCCACCTCAGCAAGAATTTCATCCGTGACAGAGTATAACTTATTTAGCAAGTCCCTTGCCTCAGGAACTCTTTCTAGGATGAAACGTGGGAACTGCTCCATTGTGTCATGGGCCTCCTGATTGAGTCTTGATGCCTTGTCTATGAATCAGAGAGTAGGCTGCAGAGTTAGATAGAAGGTCTTGACCTTCTCCCAGTGAGAAATGTATAATTGCCTAACTAGCGGAATGACATCAGGTTGGACAGGGGTAGGTAACCCAGAGGCTTTAAGCGAAGAAATTTCCATTTTCCTTGAAATAAGGGCCTCGGCCAATTCAGCATTCTTCTTTTTCTCGGACGCCAACTGCTCCGCATAGCTGTTCATTTCTTTATTCCAAGTTTGTTCAGCTCGCGAGTGGTTAGCCGATTGCTCTTCCAGAGAAGCCTTTGTCTCTCGGAGCTCTTCTTCTAGCTTAGTCTTCGTCTCTCGGAGCTCCTCTTCTAGCTTATCTTCAGGCTTTTGAACTCGGCCTCTTTCTCTCGTACCCTTTACTGATACTGCTCTTGTAGGCGCTCCAACTCCTCACCCTTTTTTGCCATCTTCTGACTGTATTCAAGGCGGAAGCGTTCAAGCTTCTCCTCCATCGACCGCAGGTTCTGCTGCGCTGCTAGGTTTTGACTCTGCAATTCTTTTATTTGGCCGGGGTCAGGAACCTGAGTCTTCGCAATTTCGTCCTGAAGTCTGTTCCTCTCATTTTCTGCTGTTAGCGCCCTCTCAGTCATTCAGGCGATATCTGCTTTTAAGGATTTTTCTTTTTCCTCTACAAAGCTCACCCTTTCCTTGGCTGCCCTGAGCTGCTCATCCTTCTTCTTTAACTAGCGACCGGTTTTTAGGAAGTCGAAAGTGACCACCCGTTGTGTCTCCTCCATGATTTTGACTTTATCTTGCGGCCGGGCTACCTTCATGTCAAGCCCGACAGCATAGATTTCATAGTCCTCGGGTTGCATTTCTCCTTGAGGCTTGTTTATCCTTGGGTACATAGTTGCAAATTTTAATTCTTGCCGAGCCTCATCATACGAAGCCTGTACTCTCGGTTCAGCGGGGGAATTGTCATCCTTTGCCTTTCGTCGCCTCATTCTATTTGCACGCGCTTCCTTTCCACAATCTATCTGTGCTATGAACTCAGCTGGTGATGAAACCAGCCCACCTGCGAAAGGGACACCCAAGGGCAAAGCATAGGGGTAGGTAATTTTCATAGGCGCACGCTTCTGCTTCTTTTGGAGAGTGACCGTTTGTGGAGAAAAGTGTGGTACATTCCATAGATTGGCCTGAGAGCTATCAACGGGGCTAGACATTTGCAACGACTGAATTGGAGATTCAGTCGTAAGGCTCATTGGCCCAGGGAGAATAGTTGTTGACTAGGTATCAGCTTGTTGTAATGGAAACAGATCAATGAGCATGGCGGAAAAAGAGTGAGGGCCGACAGGGGGAACATTTTCCGAAAGCGAGGTGAGGAAAGTCTGAGCGGCAGTAGAAGGCGTAAGCATGCTCGGAGGAGTAATTATAAATGGTTGGGCCTACGAATACTAGGCAAATCTAGCCGAATAAGCTGGACCAGAAGCAGAGGGTGGAGGCCTCGGACCAACGGAAAGAGTGGCCGACGGAGGAGCAGATACGAAAGATTGAGATGTAAGAGAGGATGGAGCGAAATATACCTGTTGACTGGTCGGCGGTGGCTCCAGGATCATTCATGACTCGCCCGCAAACTCTGGCATTTGACTAGCAACAGGCACATCTCTTCCGGTGGGTTCATGTGAAATTGTCCCGATAACACTTTCCATGCGCTGCCTTTTTGCAGGCGGATACTCACTAACCTCGGTAGTCGGATCATTCTGCTGGGGTGTTAGCCTGACCGATTTAGCGGCCCATGTGTGTGTAAGTGAGCCTCTTGATATATTAAAGCGCACATTAGTGCCCACATAGGCAGCATGCTTAGAGACATTGCCTCCTTACGCAGAAGAGGATGATACCGCCGTTTCTTCTTCTTGCTCCTCGGATCCCTTCGCTTCTTCGCTCCTATCAGCGCTAGAGATCAGGCTGGGATGACCTTCATCCCACCATCTTTCAAATTCTTGGTTGTCCTTTACCTGATTATAAGGAGCCTTCAACTGCGCTATTTCTTGGCGATATTTCCAGAAAGCCTTTATTTTTTCATCACTCCATTCCTCGCCCACCTTCAACTTGTTATACATGGTGCGTTCTATCGGAAGGTTGTCCCTGGCCACGGCCACTGGAAAGTAAAACTTGTGCCATGGGCCCTTAGTGTCTGGCGTAGGGATTTGTGCTAATTCAACAAAATCTTCGTCTTTATCAGTCCGCTTATTACGCTGTTTCTCCCAGTATGGTCAGGGAACATGGGTAACCTTCATATGTGGCTCTGGTAGGTTGTTGAAAGGGTTGTAATCCCATTTATCATTTACCAGTACCAACCCTAGCTGTGCCAGCTTCTCCCTTAGCAACTTGTGTGCTTGTTTTCTAACCAGCGTTACCGACTTGAAACTCTTCGGGCAAGTGAAGAATCCCTTCTTCTTGACACTTTCGCAGCTACAGAACATGAAATCGATGATACACACCTGTCAGAAAACCTCCAACGCGAGCACTCTATCAGTGACGCAAGTCGAGAGTAGGAAATGCTTACCAATAAAACCCCACATTCGAAGGATTATGAAATCCTTGCCTAAGAACCAGTCACAGGCAGGGGTGTAGCTTTGTAGAAATCTAGTCTGCTCAGTGTTAAGCTGGACGATATCACCTTCTCTGATAATATCATTCAAAACCGGGGCTATGAAATAGTCCGCGAAGGCATAATAGTCATATGATGCAGAAAGAAAAGGTGTCCATGTAGACACTAACTTTCTTTTGTTCTGCTCATCAAAAATTGATAGTGGAATGAATCTGGTGAAGAAATCCAGATTCTGATGCAGGAACATGTGGACCAGGTAGGAAAGAAATCTAAATTTCTTTTCCGCCTGATAATTCTCTATTTGCTGTATCATTTCTTCAACCATGAACCGAGCAAAATCATACCAGAAAAGCTCATGCTGCTTGCGAAATTGCATTGCGGGACCCAGCTGAAAAGCCTCGACCTTCTCATCGAAATCTCGGCCGCAAACAAATGCTAGCATGGATATGGGGTCCTGGAGGTCATCGCGGAATGAACCACGCGATAATGGAATACTCGGTGCCTTAGCGGACACAACACCTTTCTTATTAGTCTCTTCTAACAAGAAATCAGAGCTGGTTTTCATCCTTTTCCATATTTTTTCCCCCTTGCTTGGGTGGAAATGCTCGATATTCTCCTTTCTTCTGCTTGGGTCAAGGATACATAACATATGCCAGATGGCTTCTAGGTTGATCTGAACCCTTAAATTGCGACCTTCAATGCAATGGGTATGTGGATTATAGCACTAAAAATCTGCGTCGACCACCTCTGGGCAATAGTGCACCAACGAGATCATATATTGTGGAAGGCCGCTAAGCCAGACTCTACTTGCCGTGGCTTGGTCTGCCCTTGGTGCCAATAACCTTGCACAAGCCGCCTCCCTGAGAGATTTAGGGTTCTTGGCAAGCTTCGGGTCGTAGATATTAACCCACTTTTCTCTAACCTTTTTCGGGCTACTCCATTCCTTGGGTTTTTCCAGCTCCTCTATGTTGGCTCTTCTCATCTTCGCGGGTATACCAGGAGTGGCATATGCTACATCATCGTACACATATACCTTGTCTGAAGAACGAATGGCTGTATACAGTTCCTGGCTAATCTCCTCCTGCACCGGTTGAGCTGAAGATTCTAACATTTTTCTTTCGCTACAGAACTTGTAAGCTTCCTAGCCTGCGAATACGCTTGCTCTGGATACACAGACAGAAAACACTTTGCACCTTCCTTGCATTGCAAAAAAGACTTTGAAATACTAAGTTGTTTCATGCAATAATAGCAACTTCCTAAGGTGGTAGGCGAAAGTAAGCCTTTTGCATTTAATTCGGCATGTACCGGTGATCTGGCAACTCATGCTAGATGAATTGATTGCTATTACGAGGCGGCCAGATTTCATCATCATATTGGGGCGATCATGTGATACGCCCTGATCTCCTTGGAAATTGAGCTTGCAACTGGCCCTCTCCTCTTGCGTTAGCATGTACCGGTAATTAATATCCTAGCCGGAATGATTACGCCAAGCAAACGATCACGACCTGAAGAGATACGAGTATCACCTTGGGCTCTGGGATGCGTTTGAGATTTGACACCATAGCATACGGCCATACGTCCCTTCACCAACAAGTGCCACATTTTTAAAGCTTAATTAATTAACTTCATTTAATTAAGCATGCCTTGAGCCGTGCTATCGTGCATGTATCGACCAAAAATGTGAGCAAACGCAGACTCGGCCTTCGAGATTGCAGCCAGTATACATCACGTTTCTTATAGGCGGATTGGCATATGTCCTATCAAATTTTCTATAAATAGCCCAGTAGAAAGCAAGCAAACATACTCAGCGTTTAAGAAGTGATAGGCTAGTAGAAGACTGCTAAGCAAGTCTTTTCATAGGTTAGGTGGTGAGCAGATTTCGGCATTACTTAGCAGACTTAGGGATAGTGTTAGGAGAGATGGATACCCCTATTCGCCTAACCTCGTTCAAATCACAGACGGTGTTTGTAGGTGAGATCTCCACTAGAAGGCTCAAAAGAATGACGAAGAACAAGCACTCGCTGGTTCTAGTAGCCATTAAGTGGGTTCTAAGCAAGGACTGTGTTGAATATGAAGATAAGTATCGGGTGAACACCGACGTGTGCTCGCACTTTGTAGCGTCCATGTTGGACATTTGTGTTCCCCGACCGCTTATCTTGAAGCTGGTCACAAAAATCTTCCCAAAGAAGTACCTGAATGGGCTCGGCGAGGTTGTTCCACATACTGCGTATGGGATAGGCTTTCCAACAGCCAACGACCTGCGTCCCTTTATCGAAGAAGAAGCTGTTGTCGTTTGGCTGCCATTCCTTAGCGGATTCCGCCTACAGACCCGTGGCCAGCACCAGCAAAGGGTTACTCAAGCCCTACACTTCCTGTTCAGGAGCTACAATGTGATACCCTTCTACGATGTAGAATGGTATACTGACTTCAGGGACCTGGTGTATCCACCACTGACGACGACTGTGTTGAATGATGCTGCCAGTGCTACCGAGGAGCTTGTGGATGAGGAAGAAGTGGACACTGCGGTAAATGCGTTGGTTGCTGCCAGCCCTTCCTACGGATAGATGACCCCCTTGCCTTGCTGCCTGATGATGTAACTCACCTGCTCCAGATAAGCCTGATAAAAGGCCATCATATATATATACTCTGATACTTGTATATTTTGAAATCGACATCCATGCCATTTTGTAACCTAGGAACATATATATATAAATATATACTTTTCTTTTTAAGTGAAATCTATGCTCCTATTTGCTTATGTGTTCAATTTTTTGGGTTTGCAAATCTTGTATGTTTTTTCTCCATGTATGAGTGCATTTTGTGTAAAGCATCTTTGGTGTTTTATCCACCACCTTTGATGAGCAAATGCGTAGAAAGATCGCCGATTTAGCAAAAGAACAGGCCAAAAATAGGAAAGGAAAATAAAAGCGTTATTTACAACTGTACAAGGTAGGGCTTAATGCTTAATGGAACAATTTAAGGTGAATCCCATTAACCGGGATTCCTAGCAGCTCTTGTTCCATATTTTCCAGCTCAAAAGCATTGTGTTGCATGCACCGAATGATTTTGAAGGGTCCCTCCCATAGGCTGTCAAACTTACCGTGCTGACCTGGCTTTGCAGCCCCGCTGTCATATTTTAGCACTAAGTCTCCACTTTTTAGGCCTTGGTCGGAAGCTTTTTTGTCAAACCACCGTTTGACTACCTGTTGACGGCTTGTCATTGCTATTAGGGAGTTCTCCCTTTTTTCTTGTACTTCCAGTAGTTCGGCAAACCGAACCTCCATGGCATCATTTTGTTCTATCTCAAGAGATTTCAACAACTGTATCGCCGGGATCTCCATAGAGATAGGTAACAGTGCCTCCTTCCCATATACCGGCTCATAGGGCGAAGTCTTAAGGACTTGTTTAGGAGTTATACGGTTGGCCCAGAGCACTTTTCGAAGATTTTTATGCCATTCCCTCTGGTGTTCTGAGCCAACCTTTTTTAGGAGTCGGACCAAACTTTTATTTGTCGACTCGGCTAGGCCATTTCCTTGTGGATAATAGTTTGATGATGTTTTAAGGAATATGCCATTTTTTAATGCAAAGTGACAGACCTTTGTACCTACAAATGCTCTGGCGTTGTTCGAAATGATTGTCTTCGGAGGGCCGAACCTTGTCACTAGTGTTTCGAGGAAATCTACAATCTCTGTTTCTGTTGCCTCCTTAAGGGGAACAACTTCCACCCACCTTGTAAAGTAGTCTGTAGCTGTTAATATCCACCTATGTCTGGCACTAGAAACTGGGTTGATCATTCCGATGAAGTCCAGACCCCATTGCACAAATGGTTCATCTACCACGATAGGTTTGAGGGGAATCGCTGAGTTCTTCCTTCTGTCAGAGAACTGACATTTTTTATAAGCCCTTACTAGAGAGTAGGAATCATTGAAGAGTGTAGGCCAGTAATATCTAGCTCGCAGGACCTTGATGGCAGTAGTTTTAGCGGAGAAATGCCCACCTTCGTCGCTATTATGAAAAGCGTCGAGAATCTTCTATGCCTCCCCTGAAGTAACACATCGCAGGAGCACACCATTGAAATTTCTTTTAAAAATAATTCCTTCTATCAGCGTATATCCGCAATTCTGCAGCCGGTAATACCTCCTTTTTTGGGAAGAGAGACCTAGCGGATACCTTCCGGTTTGCATGAAGTTCATTCTATTTGTCAGCCAATCGTCATCCAATCCAGATCCATTTATCAGGACGAGCTTTGATTGTTCCTCTTTGGCAGGTACCTCCTCGTCCTGTGCCATATACTCACATAGTCCTCTGCCTTTAATAGTCTTGGTAGGCCTGACCTCGATGTCATACTCTAGGATCTTGGTAATTCAATTAGCTCTTTTTTCTGTGATCTCTCCCTCCATGATGTATTCCCGCACACTAGAATGTGCGAAATATACCAGAACTTTGTTGCAGGAGATTAGATGACGGAACTTTTTAAGTCCTTTTACTATTGCGAAAGCCTTTCTTTCAACGAAGTTATAATTCGCCTCATATTCCTTTAGGGTTCGGGAATAGAACACAACTGGATGCTCTCCCTTTCCTTCTCTATCCTTTTGAGTCAGAACAGTAGCGATACTGGACTTGCTACTGAAGGCATACATTATAAAATCTTTGTACTGATCAGGATTAATTAACACTGGGGCTACGGAGATTGCTTCTTTGACCTTCTCAAATGCCTCCCGAGCCTCCGTTGTCCACTTGAAAATTTGATCCTTTTTCAGCATTAGGGTGATCGGCCTAATCATTCCCGCAAAATCAAAAATAAATTTACTGATGAAATTTACCTTGTCGAGGAAAGACTGGACACCTTTCTTATTTACCAGAAGGGGAAGCTCCTTGATAGCCCTCACTCTTTCGGGGTCAATTGAAATACCTTCTTTAGACACAACATGCCCTAACAGCTTACCCTGGGGTACTCCGAACACACATTTCTTTGGATTTAAGGAAATCCCGAACTCCTGGCACTTTTGAAAAACTAACTCCAAATGATCGAAATGATCATCTTTAGATTTAGAGAACACAGTAAGGTCATCCAAATAGATTAGGATAAACTTATTGATCAGTTCGCTAAATGCGATGTCCATAGCTCGCTGGAAAGTTGCCCCTGCATTAGATAAACCAAAAGGCATTTTAGCATATGCAAATGTTCCCCACTTGGTGGTGAACGTAGTCTTGTGTTGATCTTCTTCTTTTACTCGAATCTGGTTATAGCCAGAGAAGCCATCCAGCAGAGAGAACATTTTCGATCCTGCGACAGTCTGGAGGATCGATTCCATAGAAGGCAATGGATAGTGGTCTTTCAGAGATGCTCTGTTTAGGTCTCGGAAATCCACACATAAGCGGATATCACCATTCTTCTTTTGGACTGGTACCAGATTTGATACCCAAGTACTGTGTTTGATTGGGAAGACAATACGTGACTCAATGAGCTTGGTTAGCTCTTGTGCCATCAAGGCTTCAATTTTAGGGTTGACCGGCTGCTGTTTCTGTTGGATTGGTTTCGCACCTTCTATTAGCTCAATAGTATGTTGAATGATGCCAGGATCATAACCTTCCAGATCATCGTAGGACCAAGCCACTACTCTATATTTCCCACAGAAACTGATAAGCCTTTCTTTATCTTGCTGTGAGACATCTTTTTCGACCCTAAGGTTCCTGTCATCGGAAACCCGAAGGTTTTCATAATCACTTTTTTTCGCCACGAATTTCCGCTTATCATTTTGGGCGTCACTACAATCGAATTTTTTTTTAGAGTAACCAATCCTTTCAGAAGCTTATTTGACTTTAGCTGCATAATTTGTCCTTCGTAGGCCTCAATGATCTTTGGTTGAAGTTGATCAACAAATTCCCCTGAGTGCTGAATAAATGAGGCGATGTGTTCATCGCTCTCAAAGACTTGCCAACTCTGGTCATTGTCAGGGATTGCTGGTTGAACAAGCACTCGCACTGAATATTTGTTCCGAAGCAGGTCAGAAACAGGATCAAACTGGGCACTGATCACTGCCATGCAATCTGCATTGCCATTCTGCATTCGGGGGACGGTTAGGATGTTGAAAGCTTCAAAACTTTCTACAAGGTCCCAGATTCGATGCCGATAGGATCTCATGTGGATATTCTTTGCTGCTGAGATTCCTCGGACCTGATTAACTACCAGTTCTGAATCTCTGAACACAATCAATTGCTTGATACCCATTCGTTCCGCTAGGCTTAGGCCTTGGACTAACCCTTCATATTCAGCCTCGTTATTTGAACAGGTGAATTGGAATCGGAAAGACCTCAACAACTTTTCATTCTGTGGGGATATTAGACATATCCCTGCTCTAGCTCCAACTTTGCTCCTTGCTCCGTCAAAATACAATGTCCACAGCTCATTTGCTTGGTCATCATAGGATTCTTTGGCGACCTTCGGAAGAACTTGGTCTTCATCATAAATTACATATGTGCCTAATCCAATAGCATGATAATTCCTGAAAGGATCATTATTCATGTGTGCACTCAACAGATCATCTTCCTCATCATTTCTATCTCCGCTCACCCTCTCCTCCTCTAGCAGTTCGACATTGAACATGTCCTGCTTGGTGATGGAGGTATGTGCGGCCTCAAAATTAATCAGGGCCTCATCCGCCACGTGTTCAGAATGTAGAGCCTCTAATTCAATCTTCATTTTTGCACCATGCTTGGTCCTAAGTATTAGATGTGACCAATCTAAAGACAAATATCCACCCACCTTTGAAGTAAATTCTCGCGATAGACAGAGACCGAACATAGGAGGAATATCTATGATCACTGTATCTTGCGGGATTGTGATACTTGGGCAGGCAAATAGTGTTAACGGAAGTACTTTGATGACACCCACAGTATCAACTTTATTTCCATCCAGCTGCATCACCCCCTTCTTCATAGGCTGGTAGCTGAGTCCTAGGGCTTCGGCTATCAGTTTCGGCATAACCGTTGTACTAGTGCCAGAATCAATCATAGCGTTGTGTAATAGCTTCTCCCCTACAATGAGGGTTAAGAAGAAGGGTGGAGGTTTTGGCCTACCTCTGCCATGCGTATGGGATTCCTTCGCTTTGTCTATAAGAACCTTAGTTGTTAGCATTTGATAAACCACCTATGTATTGGCAGACGGCTCTATTGGTGCTGAGTTGATCTCTTGTTGAAGCACCTTTTGTAGCATAGTTTTCTATTCCGGGATAGCTAGAATGTCCCATAAAGACACATTAGCGGATGATTTCTTCAACTGCTCCACCACATTAAAAGGTGAGGAGCTCAGAGATTTCTGCTCCTTTACTCTTGTTATAATAATTTCCTTCCGCGGTTGAGAAGACAAAGAGACGGTCGAACCGCCAGGAATTTGATCAGAAACGTCTTTGCATTGCGGGTTGTCCGAAAGTGAAACAATGGGCTCACCGGTGAATCTCCTCTTTGAGCGTGTGTTATAGTCGGACTGTACCCGCGGCATTTCAGCTGTGGACGTGTCATTTGCAAACACCATTTCCTCATCCTCCATCCATGAGAAGAGCGCATAATCAGGAACAATATCGGACTCTTGCTCTAAGAACATTCCCTGCATTTGCGCGGTAAGGACCGCATTCTCCATTGCCGAGGCATATATGTGCTCTCTGTTCTCTATCACAATACCTTGACTACGTTGCTCTGTTACTCTTTGTTGTAAGTTGCCATGCGGACAATTTCGGGGCATATGCGCATCGTTGCAAGGGAAGCACCATGGATTGATGTCATCAATAAGATTGTTTTGTCCCATGGTTAATTCTCTACTAGAGCTTGGCGAC
Organism: Sequoia sempervirens; assembly: GCA_007258455.2. Lineage (NCBI taxonomy): Eukaryota > Viridiplantae > Streptophyta > Pinopsida > Cupressales > Cupressaceae > Sequoia > Sequoia sempervirens. The sequence continues at coordinate 647,091,531 of VDFB02058242.1, read as the reverse complement.
GCACCTGCCAGCGGCGTAGGCACCGAAACCATTTGGTTTGTAGCCACTGTGGGTGGATTAGTGCGAGGCGCATTCTGATATTGATTTTGCTGATAGGTAGGCCACCCACCTTGATAGTTTTGATATGCAGGCCGTGGAGGCATTGCTTGGTTCCGCTTGAGAGTTGTTATATCGTTTTCCATAGTCCGCAACATCTCCTTGAGGTCACCCATTTCATTCTTGGGAGGACCCGATGTGGAAGCCAAGTTATCAAGAGCGGCTGCATATGAGTATGCTGACTGGGGAGTTGCTGGCGCACTGGTCGACGCAACCTCTTGTGCTACATTTGATATCTCAGGAAATATCGGCACAACAGGTCGAGGGGGCAATTTCTCGTAATCTATCAAGTGATTCTCTGCTTTGATAGTGGTGGCATATGCATCTGGTAAAGTGGCTCCTTCCAAAGACTTGATCATCATAGAAATGTCGGGGTTAATGGACTTCAGATAAAACATGAACGCCAGTTCTGGAGTCGGGCGGATAGTTACAGGAATCCTCCTCCAACTTGAGTGAAATTGGGCGTTGAAGTCCATTAGAGCCTCCTGGGGCGCTCGTTTGATGATGGATAACTAGTAATATAATGAAGAACGATCTCCGTCATTTGAGAACCTTTCACAGAATGGATCTCCGAGGTCATCCCAAGTGCGAATGGTATTAGGAGTCAGTGTTCGGTACCAATCCAAAGCTTTGCCTTTAAAGGACATAGCAAGGAGCCTCAGGGCTACATTCTGCGCTATGATACCGTGTACCAGACATACATCCGCTACATCCTGCAAATGTTCTGCAGGCGTTTTTGTGTTGTCCCTAGCAAATTTGGGAAGAGCTTTCAGTGCCGAAACTGGGATAGCGCCCCAAACAGCAGGCACCACCGGAGCTACCAGGGGACTTCCAACATCCCATGCTACATAGTTTCTGTTCGCAGCCGGCAACATGGTGAGAGGAAAAGGTGGCGGGAATGGAACGGTTACTAACTGATTTGTGGCTTGGACTCCTAATGGAGGTACTAGTAAACCTGGGTTATTTGCAGTCTGGGATCTAGTTACAGGCCGATGGCTCATACACCCCTTTATAAGACAATTTCATTAGTTCGGGTCCCACCAGGCGTGCCAGAAAAAGGGACAAACTGTTGACGCCAAAAAATGATGAGGTAACAGTGCCTTATGGGAAACTCAGTTCAAGGGGGACCCCTTTGCGCCAAACTGAGTGACCTCCGGATTTTAAAGAAGCCAGCTTCTTCTATAATGGTTTTTGAAAAGGGAAAAGGAAACAGATATGATGAAGCAAAGTCTAATCTAAGGCGATGCACCAAAATATGCTGATGGGCACGATAAATCATAGATTTAGGGGCCTGAATGGTGTTATTACGTTATAAGACGTCAGAGACTTAAAGGTATAGCGTAAATAATTTATTTATTGACATAAAATAGTATCGCATGCATCCTTACCATCAAGAAGAGTCATTTAGACATGATTTAGATAAGCAAGCTTGCATTCAATATATAGAAGTTTTGTTAAATGAAATACTTAAGACAATAAAAGCACAGTTTATAGTTTAATCAATACATGAAAAATAGAAAGGCCGAACAGTTGGCACAGTCTGAAAGTTTCTTGCACATAAAACATATAAGAGAGGCCTGGTGTCTCTTGCTATATCCAGTATCCTTTTTCTTAAAACTCTTGGATTAATCTATCGTTGGACCTTTTTTCCCTTGGAATTTCGGGCCCTTCTCTTGTTGACGGAGAGAGTATATATAGCTGGAGAGGAAAACTCCCACCGCTTTGGAACGCTGTAACAGAAAAGATCTCCCAATCCCCTGCAATGATGCCAGAATCAAAAGATTTCCCATGCCGTTACAATGGCAACGAGTTACAACGCGGCATCTGGATATTCATGTGCAGGCGCACCCTTTGTAATGATGGCAGGGGCCCCAGCCAAACTTCGAGGCGACAAGCGCCATCCACCGCTTCGGAAAAGAAAGACGAGCAGCACTTGATAACAATATATTGCTCAGCTAGCCGATCGCCTGCTTCAATGATCAGTATAAGGCACGTGGCAGCCCGTCACAGCCCGAATGAGAATTCCTCCTACTGCTGCTGAGAGACTGCGAAGAAGCGACACGTGTCCAAGGGGAGGTCTTTCCTAAAGTGGGGAGAGAGCCGCCTGAACCGGGTCCGAAAGACGCTTGGCAGCGTTTCGCAGCCCGCTGTGTTTAGCTCCCTGCTGTGTTGGAAAGGCTGCGAAAGGTCGCCACCTGGCAGAAGGTAGGGCTCGTCAAAAATAAAGAAGGCTGCAGAAGCATTTCGCAGCCCGCAGCTACTTATTTTATCTCTATAAGAAAAGTCTGCGATATGCCGCCACATACCTAGATGTGGGCCCCTCTGACAATCTTAGGAATGCTGGCTTTTGTGGAAGGCTTTTGCAACCCGAACAGAATACAAAGCAACATAAAACAAAAAATTTTGTAGGTGAGACACGTGGACGCCCAACGCAGCATTTCGGGGCCCGAAAGGGGAGCCGATATCCGAAGTTGCGAAGTGAGAAATGTGCAAAAGGAAAGATCAAAACCCGTCGGAGAACCGAATAAACCTGGCGATGCATAGGCCGGCACACGAACATTTGCAAAAGGGACCCGAAGGGAGCTGTTTGAATCTTTATTTTAACAGTTATCTTGGGCATATGTCTAACAAGTTTCTTCAAACTTGTACCTTTACCGAGTTATCAAAGTTGACATGACTCATTCTTTTGTGTCATAACCAACTCTCATCAATCTGTCTTATAAGACAACTTTTGTTATTTACTTCCTTGAGGTTATAAATGTTACATTCAATGCTTTTTCCTTCTGCAACTAGTCTTTCTAATTTAGCTTTCATTGTCTTGCAGCCTTTTGTATTGAATGTGACTTTGTATCCATTATTACATATTTGACTAACACTCAACAAATTATACTTTAATCCTTCAACATAAAGAACATTATGCGTAGGAAGTTTTCCATCTATGCTTAGAGTACCTTTACCACAGATTCTTAATTTAGTATTGTCTCCCAAACTAACAGTCTCTTCTTTGTAGTTATTTAGTTTGATAAACTTGCTCTTATCACTAGTCATGTGTTTAGAGAAACCACTATCTATAACCCATAGATTTTTATTTTTTGCATGGAATGCAATTTGAGAAATTATTGTTTGTGCAACCTCTTGATCTTTCTATTTCCATATTTTCTTGGATTTCTTCTCTTTTTTACAAACTTGTGAATCTTTATTCACCTTGTGGAGTACTTATTTCCTTTTACCTTGTTCTCTTGTCTTTACAAAGTTTTCTCTACAATTTTCAGCTATATGAACAAGATTGTTGCAATTATAGCATACAACATTCATATCTAGTAAATGAGCAAATGAATTTCTACTTACAAAATTTGTTCTCCTTTTGGGCATAACTCTACATTCACTAGTCCTATGACCAAACTGATTGCAGGTATAACAATAACCATAGAAGCATGAAAAATACCTTGTCATAGTATTTCTTGTTGCAGGATGAGGAAGTATTCTTGAATTTTTCTTCTTTAAGTCTCTCACCCTTGTGAAAAAATAAGCATCAACTACTTTTGTGTTTTGATTCTTCTACAAGTTCTTAGTGACAAGTTTGTTAACCTTCTTATTTGTTGTATGTTTCTTTTCTCTAACATCTCTCTTCAACTCAACAGTATCTTTATCTAATTTTTCATTTTTAGAGGCATTGAAAGATTTCTCATACTTTCTTTTAGACTTCTCTTCTTCTTTGAAGTTATCATATAAATTTCCAGATTTACTGGTAGTGGAACTTTTACCTTTCTCAAATCCCAAAGCAGAATTTAGCATTTTCTAAATATTTTCTCAAAGAAACTACTTCAGCTTTTAGCTTCATGCATTCATCAGAATTAGATTGTAGTTCAAACTTGACTACATCTTCTATTCTCTTGGATTCTTCAACTTGAGCCTTTAAACTAATTATCTTTTGATCAGATTCATCAAGATTTTTAGATAGTCCTCAATCAGTTTTTGTGCATGCTTCTTCTCTGTTTTGTTCTCCTTTCTTAAGCTCTTTATCTCAACAAGAGAACTAATGAGTTCTCCATCAAGATCTACTTCTCCTTCTTCTTCCTCATCAAAAGCTTCAAATTCTTCACTTTCCCAATCTGTAGAGCCTTTTTCTAACCATAAGGGCATAACCTTGTTCATAATCTAAGCTATCACTAACTTCAAATGAATCACTTTTATCTTGTGTGTATAAGCTCTTCTTCTTCTTTGGAAAGTAATATTTCTTCTATTTACTATCCTCTTCTTGCTTAAAGTTATCCTTTTCACCAAAAGGATATTTAGAAGCAAAATGACTTATCTTACCACAATTAAAGCATTTAAATGCTAACTTACCTCTGTATTTTTCAAAGCCTTTTCTTGTTATTCTAATAAATTTAGCTTCTTCTTCATGAATCTCCTCAAATCCAGATGTAGTAGTAGCCTAGATATCAGTCATTGGCATGGTCTAATAACTACCTGTCACTACTCAAAAATCCCAGAGGTTCACTCTTGGGTGGGTCATACATAACATGAATCTTAATCTTAATCCACAGATATGCAAGCCTATACATAAACACATAAATATGGAGTTGAATTACATAGACAAATAAGAGATACATGGAACCAACACGAGATGGACTTTACCCATCATATATACATATAATCAAATACCCATTATAAAGTAGTCTATCTTCACTTATTATATAAAAGCATATTATGTATTAAATACATAATACTAGATTCCCCTAGAACTCGTTCATACCCATCCAGTACCCATTCAGCCTCAAACTGAAGCCTACTAAAGGGAGAAGGTCAAACCAATAAGGAACAACCCCAACCCTTGGATTTATCCCCCTAAACCCTCCCCCTATAGACTTGAGGTTGTAGATGCATCCTTCACCCAAGGACCACCTACGCTCCTCCTTGAAAATAGGTCAAATTCACACATAATTCTCCTTACAAGATATCTCATAGGTTGCATATACACAGTTTCCCATAATCAAGGTTTACTAACACTCCCCCCTTAAGGATATTGAGGTCTTGGGTCACAATCCTCCCATTTTATTTATAATCTTGTTTTCCAAATATGTCTCAACTCTCTATCTTATAGGTTCATCTCAAGAATACCTACGCATCGATCACGACACTTCTATCTACAAATACAAAAATATCAATTTAAACCTTACCATACTTATCATTCCTTATTCAATGTGAGTATCCCGAATCCCTTATAATTTCCTATCAAGGATATTATGCCAAATTTGGTATCCTGATGATAATAACATATAGTTTTCAACATAGGGACCTACAAATATTAATATTCTCTTACATAGGAGTATAAGGATTCAATAGGTTTTGATAAGAATATGGTTATCCATGGTATATCTCTCCTAGAATTGAGATTCAAGCATATATGAGTATAGGTTTTGATGCTAACTAGAATCAATCTAAGAATTGGTCTATAGTAAAGAGTGTACCTCCCTTGATAATAGTAGTCAGAATATTGCTATCAAGCTTCGACTACATCAAAATCTTTAACATGGGTCCAAGTAAGGGTCAAGTATAACTTTCCTTTGTTCAAATTTCTAGCACGCAATAGTGATCAAGGATGTATTTTTCCAATGATAGAATAATTCAGCAAAGGCACCATGTTTAAATTAAAAGATGCCATACTATATGATTAAAAATGATTGTATCTTAGCCCAATCTAAACAACTTCATCGATTAAGGGATAGTTCCTTTTTATTTGATCATGCAATAATCTAGCCCTATTCCATTAGACCAACATATGAAAACATAACCCATCAACAATATTACTAATAATATTCTTGATCTTCCAGTTTCATTTACCTTATGGTGTAACTTGTTATACTTGTAAGTGATTAGTTCTCAAACTAGATAACTATTCATACTTTCCATTTAAACTAAACTTGACCTTAATGGTCATTAGTAGGGTATCAAGATATGGTACATAAGATTTATCTCATAACTCAATCTCAATAACATTGTCAAATTAATGATAGTTGCCTTCTAATTGGTGTATAATTTGTATTGCACTTCATTATAAGTTTAATAATAAGTTCAATATCAAGGTTCCCATATTTAAGAGACTGATAGACATCATGTAGTCATAGAAATCATTTACCATAGTATCAATGGATTATCAAAAGTAACGAGTTTCAATATTAAAAATATTTTTGGTATAGTATGGTCGTAATGTCACTAAACAAATTCAAACTCATACTAAGTAGATACTTTATTCCTAGTTTATAGTAGGAGGGTACATTTACAACTAGAGGTTTAATCTACCCCTCTATTCCACCTTTTTCTATATAGAAACTTAAGAATAAGTGTTTTCTCCCCCTCTTGTCTATGAGGAAGTCTAAACATAAAGAAATAATTTAACCTTGAAAGGCTTAATCCATAATCATGAAAATATGACATAGTTGTTGGGAATAGGACGCCATTTAATTGCAATCCTAAACATATTTCATGTATCTCATAAGTCCTTGGAAATTGTTCCCCAACACTAGGATTATAAAGATATTAAATTATTATGAAATGAACATGAAAATTGACATTTGTAATTATTCCTAAATAATAGGAACATGTGGGATGCCCACATGGAAGGTGGGACACACCTTGCTTAAGTTAATTGTTTGGAGGATTGATAACACTTCAATAAATGAATGTCATGCTTCCTACAAAATAGGGATTGATATTTACTTGAGTAGAGTGGTATTATCAGTTTAGTTTAGTTTTGGTTCAGTTATCTTCAGTTGCATGTAGTAAATTTTAGTTGTATACTAGTTAACTAAGTTGACTTGAGTTGCATGATAGATAACATGTTGATACTTTGAGTTAATAGGGGATGATCAATCATGCATGAAGTTTGCATGAAAGGTGGAGAGATATTTTTTAGTTAACAAAGATTGACTTGGACCCACCTTGGGCACCCAAGTTGGCATCTTGGAGTTAACACCTTTGCACGAGAAGATATTTACAAGGCTCAGTTAAGTGGGGCCCATTTTTGGGCGCCAACTTTGAGGATAAGCTTCTAATATATCTTCATAATCATCAATCAATTAGGACTTCAGTTGTGGACACCCAAATTGATGAAAGGCTTGGTTTGACATTTTTTTTCATAAAGAAAACTCTACTTGCACCATTATGGCATAGATATTTGTGAGGATCTTTATCCTCTTGTAATTGTCAATTCTTTAGAGTTTACAAGGTAGATAATTGTCTATTTAATTGTAGAAAGTTGAAGAGAGTTTCATCAGAGTTTATTTGCAGGTTGTGAAGAAGTTTGTTGAAGGAAAGGAAGCATATCAAGCAAGGATTGATATTGTATTATTGTAATCTTATTTTGAAGGTTAAATAATACGAGCATTATTGATTTTGGTGGTGGATTTTTTTCTCGAAAGGGTTTCTCCACGTAAATGTTGTGTAACTTCGATTCTTGTCTTATTCTTCTACAACTTCTATCTACTATTCTACAAATGGTAAAATGGATCTAAATAGATAATCATCCATAAAGAATTTTACCTAATCAGATTAATCGTACAATTGAATAATTGTGACACAGAACACTTAATTGGATTTACAATCACATAGTTTTACAAGTATTTAGCTACAAATTTACCTTCATTTTCAAAATTTGGTATCAAAGCTAGTGGTTGGTGTTGGCATGTGGCTTCTAGTGTTGTCATTGATGGAAACCTAAGTCATTGATCCGGTCCACATCGTATTGTTTATCCATACTGGAAGACAAAGTGAACAATAGGGTATGCATTACTAGATGATTAGTTTGAGTTGTGGATCTCAGGGAAGGTCACTGGGTATCTAGAATATCTTATTCTCAAGTTTTGTGTTGTCACATCAATTGGTGTATGATATTGAAGATTTAGTAAATTGGTTTACAGTTGCACAACACGAAGAATCTGATAGAAGTTGAAAATCTATAAGTGAATTTTGTAGATCAATTTTGTTGAATGCTCTAATTATCCAAATGATTTAGCCAACTGTAATTGTGACATGTGATCAATCATTTTGGGTCCATATTGAATTTTGAGTTTGACAAAATGAACATGGTTCATATTATGATAAGCCGGCATACAGTTGAATAAATTTTTGTTGTGGATATATATAGGAATTTTTTTTTGGTGTGAATGTGTGTGTTGTGAGAGAAAAAGGTGATATAGATTGATTATGCATAGATCTTCTTGCACAAAAGATGATTTGATTCTCCAGATGTTAGCAGAATAGTGAAACAGAACAGTGGTTGATAGTATGTGAAGAAGGCGGTCAAAGAGCTTAATCAGAACTGTCCTCAGGCATTAGCAGATGCTACTACATAGTTCATCCACTTCAGTATCCTTGTAAATCCTCTATAAGACAGTGGGTCTCCCTTTTGTATTTGAGAAGTGAGCTCTAGGTAGTGTACCAGAATGCATGTGCATTCCATTTTATAATACTTTTAATAGAGTATAATATTGTGGATTAACCTCCACTGTGATTTTTCCCCTAATAGGGTTTCCACGTAAAAATCCTTGTGTTATGGTGTTTTGGTTGAGTATTTTGTGTTCTTGCATCTTTCCTTTAACTTAATGCATTAAGTGGTTGAATGAAAAATTTGATAAATTTAAATATTGTTGAACATTTATTCACCCCCCCTCTCAGTGTTCCCTGATTCCAACAATTGGTATCAGAGCCTAGCTCCTCAGAAGAAGTTTAATAGCTTGAGGTGGATCTTGGAAAGTGATGGATTTTGGTAGTCTTCAAGAATCACTTTTGGTGGCACTTGATGATCTTGATCAGTCCAAAGCAGAAGTCTGAGAATTGAAAGCAAGTCTCAAGGATGTTGAGAAATTCATTCAAACATTGAAGGATTAGATTATTAAGTCCAGGGATAAGAGAAATGATCTCTATAATCATATTAAGTAGAAAGAGAGAAAAAGCACGGATGATGTTCACCTAAATCAAACCTTGAAGGAAATAACTGAAGAATGTGAAAAGCTTGCCAGAGACAATGCTATCCTAAAGCATGATATGGAATATATGGTGATGAAGCTGACTAAGGAGATTGAAGAGAAAAAGAAGAATGAAGAGAATCTTGCTCAGTCCTTGAAAGAAAGATCTGATGAATGCAACAGAATTAATGGAGGATTCATTTAGTTGGAGATTGAACTGCAATAATCCAAAAAAAATGAACAAGAACTTGAAAGACAATTTGGTATTCTTAGGGATGAACTTGCTATTGCAAATGAATACAAGGAAAAGTTCAAGATTAGCTCAGCTAAGCTTGATGAGTTGACTCAAGGTAAGAAGAATGGAAACTACATGCGAGGTCTTGGATATGAGAAAGGAGAAAGCTCTAGATTTGGAATTAGATGAAGAAAGAAAAAAGGCATCTGATAAGACAACCTAATGCTCAAAAGTTTAATGGATATTGTTTTGCTTGCAATAAATTTGGTCATATGGCTGCTCAATGTAGAAGTAGAATGAGATCAAGTGATCCATCATTCTCCATTCATTTTTTCAATTGCAATAGGTATGGTCATAAGTTAATTGAATGCAAAAATATGTCAAACAACTTTTTCAATAGGAATGTTAAATGTTATACTTGTGGAAGATTTGAGCATATTGCTAACTAGTGTAGATCAAGCAAAAATCAATGGAATAACTGGTTTGGACAAGGAAATGTTGTGTTACAATTGCAACAAATACGGTCACATTACAAGATTCTACAAAAACAGAAACATGGATAGAAGAGGTCTGACATACAAAGGTAGAAATACACATAAAGATGATAAAGGAAAAGGGAAAGTGACTGTGGATGAAATAAAAGATCAGATGAAGACATGGGTAAGAAAGAGTGTGTCTGATGCAGGAAATGGTTCTATACTAGAATTCGGTGTTGGTAATTCCTTTGGGAATTGATTTCAGGCCATTGGCCTAGGGGAAGTTTTTCAAGAAAATCCTTTTTCCCCTGTCAGTAGTTGGTGTTGGAATGTTGTAGATTGTCAATGGCTGTATTAATGACTTACAGATGCATTGAAAAACACTTGTAAAGAAATTCAAGCAAATGAAGGTTCGTAGAAGAATTTTTTCTCTCGTCGACTAAGAAAATAGGGTATCCAGAACACCTAGGGAAAAATAATTTATTACAACAAAAGGTTAGGTGTGCAAGTTATAAAAAGAAAGTTGAAACCCTCATTTTCCACTTTATATCGAAGAGAAGAAGGAGGAGAGCACTCTGCAACTGAATCTTGAAAGTGTGAAGATAATTCAACAGTGAAACCCTAATCCATCAGGTACTTCAGTTGTATTGATAAATTTCTATTTAATTTAGTGTGCGGTAGAATAATTTCTTTGGTAGAAACAAGACATGAGTACAAAAGGTAAAATGGAACAAATCAAAGGAATGATAAACCTAGATGAGTATAGCAGTGAGAAGATTAGAGTTGTAAGGAACATGTTACCACATGATGAATTGAAATGGCTGAAGGAAGCAAAACACAAAAGCTTGGATATTTGGAGTGAATTCCCCTATTTTGAAACACAAAAATCATTAAGTTTATTTTGGATAGATTGAATGATGATATTCTAACTCTGGACAAACCCTACCGTATCTTGAAAGAAGTGATTGAAATTGTAACTGGGTTATGCAAAGCTAGGGATGTATTGGGAAAGAGGTCAATCTAAAATAAAGAAGTCAAGACCCTAACTAGAGTAACTAGAAATCAAAGGGCTTTAATAATCTCAAAAATCAAAGATTCAGTGACAAGGTACATTGTGCATGGAGTGTCTTACAAAATCTTTTTCAGATACAAAGAAGGTGCAACTTCTGCAAGTGTTGTTTAGATTTCACACAAGATGATAATAGAAGATCGGGATTTTGACCTTTGTGGATTAATGAAAGATCAACTGATGAAGAATGTAAAATTGATAAAGAAGAAAAATTACCCTTTTAGGTTTGGTACTTTGGCTATATGTCTTGTGATTTATTTTATGAATTACTTACCACTGAACAACAATGTAATATGGGAAGAGAGTGAACCAATTTGCAAGCATATTTACATACATTCTAACAATTTGGCAAAGTATGATCAAGAATATGAAAGTTTCTTTAAAGATTTGCTAGGAAATTTTTGCTCAATTGGTATTCCCATTCTGGTAAGGGCACATGAGGTTGGTTCCTCCTCTAGTGAGATGGAAAGAAAGAAGAAAAGAGAAAAATAAATTACTATCTGCACTCCATCAGCATGCAAAACTCCAAAAGTAGAAGGGAAAGGAAAAGAACAAGTGATTGTGGATATATCAAATGAGGAATTTGATAAGGAAACTGAGGACACCCAAAGAAAAGAACTGGAAACAGTTGAAATGGAACAAGAAAAGACAATGACAAAAGAAAATGAAGAATAGGGTGATTTAACCAAAGAAGAGATATTGCAGTTTATTCACGAGGAAGATGGAATGCAGAAAATCACAAACATATGGTCTATCAGACCTTCATATGAGTAGGACAAGATTTCAAATATACTAAGTGCTTATCTTATGCACAACCATATTAAATTAGAGAGTTTACAAAATATTTTGCTAGGAGAGATGATTGAATGCATCAAGGAAATCATGGACTTTGAGTCTCGGAACAAGGAAGAAGAAGTAATTCTACACCTGAAGACGTAGTATAGATTATCACTCACCAAGCTAAAAAGGCACATGAATTAGCTAAGGCAATACATAAACACAACAAATAAGATCTATAAATATTGTCTTCAATGGCCTCACGTAGTCAACAAGTACAAAGAAAAGTTGGACCAATTGAAACAGAGCTAAACAGTATTGGACAAAATTTTAACATGTTTTAGGATCAAGATGGTGTAATTAAGAAAAGGATTCAAGAATTGTAGAAAGAGCATACAAATGTTCAAAACACCAAAAACAAGATGTTGACACCTTTTGGAAAGTAAAAGACATAACAAAATGCAAATTGGAACAATTAATTGAGATACTAAGGAAAGGAGAGATATTAAAAGAAGCCATCACCATTCTAGAATCCCTCATTAAGATTATCAACCGGACATCTGAAAACAACAACATGATCATAATCATTGGGATTGTAGTAGAAGCATGGAATAATTTTCTTCCAAAGATGAAAGAAAAATACAAAACAATTTTCTAAACATAAGTAGCGACTGTATTTCTTCAAAATTTTGAACCAGTTTTTGAATAAGCAAGTTTTTGTTGCATAGTGGTTACACTTCAAAAGGGATTATTGTAGGAAAATATTCTTTTATTATCTTTTTGTCATTAATGTCAAAGGGGGAGAGAGAGTAGTGAAAAATTCCTTATCAAATTTAGGGGGAGTTGTGACAGCTATGACTTTTTGAGGTCTTGAAGGATTGCAGTATGTTGGTTCCGACACTTAGCAATTTTTCACTAAGTGTTGCCATCAATGCCAAATGGGGAGATTATTGGCATGTGGCTTCTAGTTTTTTCATTGATGGAAACCTAAGTCATTGATCTGGTCCACATTGTATTGTTCATCCATACCAAAAGACAAAGTGAAGAACAGGGTATCCAACTAAAGTTGAGTCTATTGATCCATATGCATTACCATATTATTAGTTTGAGTTGTGGATCTTAGGGAAGGCCGTTGGGTATCTGGAATATCTTATTATTGAATTTTTCGTTGTCGCATGAATTAGTGTATGAGATTGAAGATCTAGTAAATCGGTTTACAGTTGCACAGCATGAAGAAGTCGACATAAGTTGAAAATCTCTAAACAAAATTTGTGGATCAATTTTAGAGAATGCTCTAATTATCCAAATGATTTATATGACTATAATTGTGACATGTGATCAATTATTTTGGGTCTGTATTGAATTTTGAGTATGACAAAATGAACGTGGTTCATATTATGATAAGCTAACATACAGTTGAATAAGTCTTTGTTGCGGATATATATAGGCAATTATTTTTGGTGTGAATGTGTGTGTTGTGAGAGTGGAAGGTGATATAGATCAATTGTGTGCAGATCCTCTTGTGAAGAAGATGATTTAATGCTTTGGATATTAGTAGAATAGTGAAATAGTGCAATGGCTAACAATATGTGAAGAAGGCGATCAAAGAGCTTAATCAGAACTATCCTCAGGCATTAGTAGATTCTACTACATAGTTCATCCACTTTAGTATCCTTGTAAATCCTTTGTAAGATAGTGAGTCTTCCTTTGTAAGATAGCGAGCCTTCCTTTTGTATTTGAGCAGTGAACTCTAGACAGTGTGCTTTAATGCATGTGCATTCCATTTTTTAATACTTTTAAGAGTATAATATTGTGGATTAACCTCCATCATGGTTTTTCCCCTAACGGGGTTTCCATGTAAAAATCCTTGTGTTATGGTGTTGTGGTTGATTATTTTGTGTTCTTGCATCTTTCCTTTGACTTATGCATTAAGTGGTTGAATAAAAAAATTGATAAAGTTAAATATTGTTGAACATTGATTCACCTCCCCTCTTAGTGTTCCCTAATTCCAACAGTTGGTTAAGGGTTTGGGATGCCTTTCTCTTAAAATTTTGAAGGTTTTTGGCTATAGTGGGAGCTTTTACTATTGTGTTATTGCAGATTTGAAAATTAAGTTTCTTGCAATGACTTCTAATTCTCGTTTAGTTATTGAAAGATTCAATGGATCTAATTATGAGATTTAGAAATTAAAAATGGAGGATCTTCTTGAAGAAAGAGATTAGTGTTTAGTTATTTGTAAAGATAAGAATCCATCTACAATGATGTTAGATGAGGATTGGGCTAATCTTGATAAGAAGGAAAGAGGGGCCATAAGATTATGTCTTGCTGATGTTGTTCTCTTGAATGTTTCAAATGAAACTACTACATATAAATTGTGGAAGAGAATAGGTGATATTTATCAAACCAAAAGTATTACTAATAATTTATATCTTAAAAGACATGTGTATTCTTTAAAGATGAAAGATGGTAATTTTTTTGCACATCATTTAAATGTTTTTAATTTGATTCCTAGTCAGTTAGCATCTATAGATGTAAAGCTAGAAGATGAAGATAAATGCATTTTGTTACTTTGTTATTTACCAGAGTCTTAGGAAAATCTAATTGTTGCTATTAGTGGTAGTGGTGCAAATCCTAAGATGGACAATATAATTCCTACTCTCCTATCAGAGGAGATGAGGAGGAAGTCTAAAGAGGTAATCCAAGATGCCTTGTTTGTAAGAGGTAGGCCTAAGAAAAAGTAACCTAAGGGAGACAAGGAAGGAAAGGGTAATTCCAAAGGATGGTCTAAAACCCCTGGTAAGAGTAAGGTAATTTGTTGGAACTATGGGAAACTGGGGCATGTGAAGAAGGATTGTAAGAACAAGAAAGAGAGTTATGATTCTTTTATAGAGGAATCCTCGGATGATAGTAATGATGCATTAGTTATTTCATCTAATATTGTTTGTGATAACTCTTTTCTTGATGTTTCAGAGTGATCTTCATGAAGATGATGGTAGTCACGATGCCATGTGTGACTCAGTACCATGGTTCAGTGGGAGTTGTTGGTAGTGATGTGGATGCATCATTGGTAAGGTTAACTTTAGGTTATTTGGGATATGTTTTCTTGGTTTAGATTGGTTGCTATTATGTCATGGTTTACTCTATGTAGCATTTAGAGTTTGGTATGGTACTTGTTCTCTTGAGACTAGGATGTATATATGTTATGGTGCATGTGATCTCCTAGGAGGAGATGGTTAGATCATGGATTTCATGTTTATGTTCAATATTGGAGCTTTGATGTTGATCGTAGTAGTTTTCTTTGTATTGGGTACATTAATCAGTTGCTTGATTGCTTCATGATAGTGCTATGTTGCATTTGGAGTTTGGCATGGATTGGTTGGATACAGGTCCTCATGGATACTTGGATACATAGGTGAGGCTTGAGTTCTCTTATGGATAGAGACATGTGTTGGAATGGTTACTAGCAAGAAGATCTTTTTCAATAGAAAAGACCAAAGATCCTACACCTTGGTTGAACATGAGTTCAACACACTCGGTAGTTTAACATGCCTCCAAAGAGATAGTTTGGTTACAAAGACTTGGGAAAGGTATTGGTTTTAATTGCAAGAATATTAGACTTGAATGTGATAGTCAGGAGAGCTATGTATTTAGCCAAAAATACTATGTATCATGCTTGTACTAAGCATGTTGATGATAAGTATCACTTTGTGCAAGAAATGGTTGAGAGTGGGAAAGTATTGATTGAGAAAGTTAACACTTTGATCAATGCTACATATTATCTTAAGAAAACAGTTCCTATAGATAAGCTCTCTTGGTTTTGAGTAATTAATCATTTGCTTGGAGCTTTATGATTATGTAGGTTGCATTTGAAGCTAGGATGAATTGATTTGTTGGTGTAGGAAGGCCATTGGCCTTGAGTCATGTACTTGATTTATATTAATGATTCCTTGTTTTGAATAATTGCAATGTATAATGTCAAGTCAGAGAATCTTGGGAATATGATGCCATTTAATTGCAATCCTAAACATCTTTCATGTATCTCATAAGTACTTGGAAAGTGTTCCCCAACAATAGGATTAGAAAGATATTAAATTATTATGAAATGAACATGTAAATTGACATTTGTAATTATTCCTAAATAATAGGATCATGTGGGATGCCCACATGGAAGGTGGGACACACCTTGCTTAATTTAATTGTTTGGAGGACTGATAACACTTTAATAAATGCATGTCATGCTTCCTACAAAATAGGGATTGATATTTACTTGAGTAGAGTGGTATTATCAATTCAATTTAGTTCTATTCAATTTAGTAACAAATCAGTTTAGTTCAGTTCAATTATGGTTTAGGTTATCTTTAGTTGCATGTAGTTAATTTCAGTTGTATACTAGTTAACTAAGTTTATTTGAGTTGAATGACAGATAATAGGTTGATACTTTCAATTAACAAGGGATGATTAATCATGCATGAAGTTTGCATGAAAGGTGGAGAGATATGTTTCAGTTAACAAAGATTGACTTGGACCCACCTTGGGCACCCAAGTTGGCATCTTGGAGTTAACACCTTTGCACGAGAAGATATTTACAAGGCTCGATTAAGTGGGGCCCATTTTTGGGTGCCAATTTTGAGGATAAGCTTCTAATTATCTTCGTAATCATCAATTAATCAAGACTTCAGTTTGGGACGCCCAAATTGATGAAGGGATTGGTTTGACATTTTTTTTTCACAAAGAAAACTCTACTTGCACCATTATGGCGTAGATATTTGTGAGGATATTTATCCTCTTGTAATTGTCAACTCTTTGGATTTTACAAGGTAGATATTTGTCTATTTAATTGTAGCAAGTTGAAGAGAGTTTCATCAGAGTTTATTTGCAAGTTAAGAAGTTTGTTGAAGGAAATTAAACATATCAAGCAAAGATTGATACTGTATTATTGTAATCTTATTCTGAAGGTTCTATTGATTTTGGTGGTGGATTTTTTTCTCGAAAGGGTTTCTCCACGTAAATGTTGTGTAACTTCTATTCTTGTCTTATTCTTCTACAACTTCTTTCTACTATTCTAAAAATGGTAAAATGGATCTAAATAGATAATCATCCATACAGAATTGTATCTAATCAGGTTAATCATACAATTGGATAATTGTGACAAAGAACACTTAATTGGATTTACAGTCACATAATTTTACAAGTATTTAGCTAAAAATTTACCTTCATTTTCAACAATAGTTTGGATAGCTAGTTAACCCCAAATTCTTAGGTCTATTTATCCTTCCTTTCCTTCATTTGTAAAGATATTATTTTATTAAAATCTTATATTCTTTACAATAGCAACCTTTAGGTAATAGGCTTAACATTTTTCAACAACACATAGCAGCTTTAAAACTACTATTGAATCATACAATTATGGATGGAAGTGTAGATAAAATAGGGATTGGAGATGTGCTAAGGTTATTAGTATATTCTTTCCTCAATTCACTACATTTTGATGCAAAGGATTATTATGAGAAACCAATCAATACAAAATATTACATCCTTTACCACATACACCAACTAGGAGACAAAATGTAGAACAGTTCCAAGTTCTTGATATATAACCAACATGGCTGACATATATTTATTCACACAACAATATTTATAAAAATATATATCTAATAACTAATCATTCAAATATATTATATCATGTGGTGTATCATATCTATGCATGAATCTAGAGCTTCCATGATTAGGAGAGTCCATATTTGACCAAAGTTTACAAGCTTTAAAAGGACGTCATAGTTAGCTGCTAGGATCAAATATACCCAAAAATGGGGAAATGGCCTCAGTCTCAATAAAGAGTTTATTGGCTTCATATATCATTTTAGTTCAATCAAGAAAAAGTTGTTTTTAAGGCTAAAATAAATAAGCAATTAAGTTAACCCACTTGTAAAATGACAATGAAACAATTACAATCCAATCACTTGAAATAGGTCTGAGGACTCCACTGACTATTATATTCAAATCTTGAACATTTTTCATTGGCCCGGTAGGATCCAAAGATAGCTTCAAATAGGGACTAAAGTTGGGACAAATAAATAACTCTCTCCTTGAAATAAAACCAAATAGATTTTTTCCTTCATAAACCCATGTTCATGCACATGCCCATTACTTTCCATGTAATATGAGTTATCACTGCCCCCATCTCTCATGAGTTTAGAATCCCACAACCAAAATGAGCATAGATGCAAGGTCCACATATTCATCGTTCTCAAAATTCTCTTTCAATATTACCCACGTCATTGCAAACAGGAAGGACATTGACCACAGTTGGAGAATTTGAATTTTGCATCTGCCAATGGTGTCTTCCTTTGAGTTTCTCTATTCGTTCTCTCATCCTCGTACCACTATACTCCTGTCCTCCGCATTTTCTTTTTCTCGACTATTCATCTTCTCTCTCACGTTGTCATATCTTTGTTCCCTTATTCTCCTACACACTCTCTTTGATCTATATTTTATGCATTCCACCTCCCACACTTTCATTTCTTCTATTTGGGTGATTTTATTGCCTTTGCATGGTCTCCTCTCCAATGCACTTTCATTTCCCTTCTTTCACTCTTTAACATAGAGGAAAATATTTCAAAAAGAAATGCGTTCTTTCCTGCAACTCTTTTGCCTCCATCTCTTTTGTTTGAGTTTCCTGAATTGTCCCAACATTTTCTCCCTCTGCTATTCACAGTCTCCCCTTTGCGAGCTATCTTCCAAGGCACTCACCTCTCTCTTCTCCTGTATTCTCCAAAATATCTCACTGATTGAATGGGAAACAAAGGAGGTCATGATAATTTAAAGTCTGCATTTTTCCTTTGTTTCTTTTCTCATATGACCTACCATAATGAATGGCCAAGGGAAGGAAATCCATTCCTTAATAAATGTGTGACCTATTAGAAACTATGTTAGAAACCAAGATCAAACATGCAAACTAGAAAAACCTTCCATATAAGAGAAAAATAGAAAAAAGCAAGAGCTTTGCATGAAGCTGTGCAAATAATATTATTTAGGAATTGAGAAATTACATGAGATGATTTCTTTTATAAAATCAATGTATGCATAACCCTAAAGGAAACCCTAAAAGGAAACCCTAGTGTGCACACTTAATAATTAATAAATAATTAATTATTAGTGTGCCTAAGTTTAGGTTAAGTAACTAAAGTGATAAGTGACTTAGCTAATTAACCAATATGATGTAATTAATTAAGTGAAATAACTTATTACTCTAACACCCCCCCTTAAGATGAACTTAGGAAGTAGCTAAAACACTAAGGAAAAGATGCATGAAATCAAATATGGGTCCTAGCAATAAGGCCTGATCAGGTACCCATTTACAAATGTAATGAATGAGGTAGAGAAGAAAAACCTAGTGGGACAAAACCCCCCTACACTGAGATGACCTATTGTAGAGAAGCACTGGAAGAACACTATGGAGTAACACTAGAACTTGAATCCAACAAGCAAGGAAAGATACTTTTGTTTACTATTGAAACCAAATGAGAGTCATTGCTTGACTCAAGGAATCATGATAAAGCAATAGCAGACTTGATGCCACGAAACATTGGAAAACTCACAAAATGGAACAACCTTGGAATCTGTGAAGTAATAGTAGATGATTGAATGATGTGATAATGAAATGAAGTGCAAAGATTCAAGTTTTACCCTTCCAACTGCCAAAACATCCAAGTAATCTCCAAAACAACCATCGGGCCAAATATGGAATAACGATCAACTTGGGATAGATACAGAAAAAAGTGCATGGACAGAAACCTAGAGCTCCTCAATACCTTTCCAACGTTGCAAAGATGGAAAAAATTAGAGATTGTGGAAAAAAATTATGAGCTCTGATACCATGTTAGAAACCATGTTAGAAACCAAGATTAGACATGCAAACTAGAAAAACCTTCCACATAAGAGAAAAACATAAAAAAGCAAGAGCTTTGCATGAAGATGTGCAAATAATATTATTCCGGAATTGAGAAATTACATGAGATGATTTGCTTTATAAAATCAATGTATGCATAACCCTAAAGGAAACCTTAGTGTGCACACTTAATAATTAATTATTAATGTGCCTAAGTTTAGCTTGAGTAACTAAAGTGATAAGTGACTTAATTAATTAACCAATATGATGTAATTAATTAAGTGAAATAACTTATTACTCTAACATGACCATACCTTTGCCCATTCCCTATGCCATTCCTCATTAATTGTTGTTTGTCTCCAAAATTACTTCTTTGAGCACACATTGTTGATATCAAAGGGTCCTTTTTACGGGGGTGTGACACATACAAAAATGGAAACAAATCTTGCATGCACTAGCGTCGCTATTATAGTGTTATTTTTCTTTCACCAACCACTCTCTCCCTTATTTTGAGTATCACCATTATACTTGTGATAGGCCACTACGTCCATGGTGGACTGCCCTTAATATTTTCATTCATTTTTAAATAATCTAATTTGAATATATCAGTTATTGAATTTGAATTCGATATAAAATTAAATGTGTACATTTATATGTATATATGTATATGTATGTATATGAATACTTATATACATATATCTTTATGTATTTATTTGATCTCATTCATATTTATCATGCAATATATATATTTATATATACATATATATATACATATATATATACATATATATATATACATATATATATGTATATATATATGATATATATATATGTATATATATCATATGTATATACATATATATATATATATATGATGCAGATCATCTACCAAAATCAACCAATCTTCTAGGGTACTTCATACCTAAACTCAGAATGAGAAGATCAAATTAAACAATCACCAATAATTCACTTATTCTTTCAACAAAAATATCTTCATTTTCTCTAGTTTCCATTTGAAAAAAAGACATCAATCGCTCAATCTTGCTTCTAATCTCTGGTCAGATACTAAAACAACTTTTATCAACCACATTTTTGACTAATTAAAAAAAAAAAACTCTAAGAGAAAACTTTGAAACAACCAACTTGATCATCATGCACACCTAAGAAACCATTTTGCTCCTTGATTCCACTTTGCCCAAATCATCAAATCAACAAGTTTTATTTTCTAAACTTTTCCCAAACCTTGAGACATATTTAAGAACATCCTTTTGACAGGTTCAACACCAATTCAATCACTAATACCACTATTTTTTCAGATTATCAATTGCATGCACTCAAAGATCTAGATAGCTAGTTGGAGTCCAAATCCCTAAATTGGGTGAAACTCTTAACCCATTTTGATTCATCTCAAACTAGATATCTTTTTAGGGTCCCATTCTATCATATATTAACATAAATCAACATCAAATATCATTACTTTGGAAAGAACAACAGAACAATTGACTGTCCCATGGTTTTAGGCTCCAAATAGGCCTATTTTCCAAGGCACATACCATAAAACACCTACACAATCCCAAGTAACCACAAAAATTCTTCTATCAGGTCATTAAACTCAAGAATCAATAATCATTTGATCATTTAAACTCTCCCATAGGCTTCAAAAGAAAAACCCTTGAGCTAGGCTTCACAATGCACAAATAAGTGAGGGTTTATTGTAAAAGTAAATTCCAAACCTTAAATCCACTTACCACTGCTTTAATCACCTTATAATAGGTTTGCAAAAACTTAATAAACCACCTCCAAGCCTTTACAAAAGTTATTTCATCATACCCTAACCTGTAGCACCATTTCTTGCATGGAAATCCTTAAAATTCACCTATAGTAGCAACTCCACCACTTTTTTCCTATTTCCCCTGTACTTGAACACATACAAAAACTAAAAAAAACAACCTATAACATCCCATTCCACTGATCTAATTGATCTCCATCGATGGAATGGTGGCACAAAACTTATATGACTCTAAAACCCCTATTTAAGGGTTACAAACTGTTATAAGCAAGAAGTCTACAAACAGTCCTTAAATTCACTTAGATCTTCTCAAGACTAATTTATTTGAAGTGTTTCAACTTTAATTAATTCAAAAAAATACAAAACTAAGCCTACTAATGTTGTACAGACCCAAAAATCTTGAAAAATCACAAAAGGAAATGTTATTTCAGAAAAACAAGGTACTCTTTATTTCAAAATTGGTTACAGGATACAATGACTATCTTTTCCTTGACTTTTCCATGCTTTATAGGATGATTACTGTAGACATAAAAATTATACTGATTGACATTGTGCATTTGATCCTAATTTACTAACATTGTTTCTTCCTAAATCATCCCTTGGTCTAACCATTTAATCAAATCCCCCTATTTGATTAAATTCATCAATATTCATCTCTTAATTAAATAAATCATTTTATCTGATTAAGTCACTCTATCTTGTTAATTAAATCAACCCATCTGATCTTATTATCCCTATTTAATTAAATAATCAATTTATTTGATTAAAATCTCTAAAGTCCATCCATTAAATTAAATAAATTGGAACCTCATTTGATTTATTCTAACACCATCCCTTTTAATTAAATAAATCAAAATCTTTATTTAATTAGCCTCTTATCATATTCTTCTCTTATTTGATTTAAATAAACCCATAAATCTAAGTCAAATAAGTCACATCATCAAATCTCTTGTTAAATTAATTAACCCTTGATTAATTTAATCTAATCTCCTCACACATCCTCTAGATAATGCAAGTTGCACATGAAAATAGATTTAATTCATTTATTAAATCCCTATTTTCCCTCACATGGCATCTTTTGGAATATTCCCTCAATTTGAATTCAAAAATTCCAAGTCAACATGTACATCCAACAAGGCATTTAAAACCTCCTTTGCCTTGAGCCAAGTGGCATTTATTGCATTTTCCCTTCCCTCTTACATGTCATTTCAACAAATTTGAATTTCAAATATTGGCATTTATTGGCACAAACCCCAAATCTTGCACAACCATCATCCATTCATAGCTTGACAAGTGGCACCATATCATTGGATAAAAGTTAGTCCCACATTGCTCAAATTTGGACTTTCATCTATCTTGAAATCCTATAAATGAAGAGCTCCTCTCTTCATTTTATCATTCACAATCCAAGCAAAGTTACCATGCTAAAATACTTAGCCATTTCCATACATCACTCGAATTCCTAGTTAGGCTTTTTTGCAGATTTGGCTTGGAGTTCTCATCTTTTGTCAAAGTGGATCAACATCATCTTCAACACATCAAGATTTCATCATAAGGATTGGGAAAGGGACAATTTTCATATCAAATTGGCACCAATTCCCCCATGAGATCAAGTGTTTGCTATTTAAATTAGGATTAAATCTAGTTTTTATCATTTTCTTTGTGTTCTTCATTATTTTCATTCCTAGTTTGATTTGTAAATGGATTTCATAGGGAATCCTTCTTGTAGCTTGTAATTCCTTGTCTAACTCATTTATTCATGTTGTTTTGCAGGTATTAGGAAAAGGGTTCGCACATTTGGTGCTAGAAGGAGGGCTTGACATCATTATTTTTAACTTTTCCTCAAAATTTCTGCATTTTCTTGACACACAAGAAATTCCAACACGGGCTCGTCAACGTCATTGTTTTAGCACCGCGGGCTCGTCAACGTCATTGTTTTAGCACCGCGGGCTCATCAGCGTCATTGTTTTAGCGCCACTGGGCTCATCCCGCCAAAAAATTCAAATTTTCAACTCCGTCGCTGGACTCGCCAATCTGCAGAAGTTTCAAAAAATTTCTAAACTCTGATGCTGGCAGAAACTGTGACGTTGGGCAAAACAGTGACGCATTCGTGCTCTCTGTCCTGACACAGAGCACCACTGACTGGTAAGCGGGGTTGTATGAGTGATGCTGGGAGAAAAAAATAGCGACTCCTTCATGAATTACGACATTGGAAGACAATAAAAGGGAGAAATTTAATTTTTAGCACATGCTTTTAATTTATGGTTGCTTCTTCCTTTGTTTTCTGCTTTTTAATTTCTGTGTTTTTTCTAGAACTTGACTGTTTCTCTCCTTTGTAGGTTGATCGAAAACCAAGGGAAGAGGAGCATGGTGATGATACTTTGTCCAATCAAAGTGTTTTTAAACACTTAAGTGTTTGTTTAACACTTCCTTAGGAATTTGTCATCTTTTCATCTCTAGAACACTAGTTTTCATTTGGGCTTAAAAAGAACTTTTCAATTCCATTTATTGCAAAGGTTAAAAATGAACAATAGGATCAACAACTTATTAGATTTTGTTTATGGGATTAAAAAATTGAACAAATGTTTATCACTTGTCTTTTTGGTGCTCTAAAATGAACTCACATATTGCTTTGAGGATTTAAAAAGAACAAGTGTAGTGTTTTTTGTGAGGGCTTATTCAGACTAAAGCCATTGGAAAAGGACGTATGCACTTATCTTGCGCTTTATAGCAATCTTGAGAATCAAAAGGCCTTTTCCATGACTTTGGGATGAGATAAAGCAATCACCTCCACACTTCGATTTGGGCTTAAAATTGAACAAAATCTTGTGCGAGTGTGAGTGGGGGATTTGTTGTGTATATTCTCTCTCTTTGTTGTATACAAAGATTGATCGAGTTACGAATATTGTTCTTCATTCACTTTTGTTTATCCTAGAGGGCTTGCCTTGGGGGAAAAAGTACTCACCTAAGGGAACAACTCAACCGGTAACACTCTAAAGCCAATAGTATTTCCAGCTGGGATATAAATGTGGATATTAGAAGAAATGCCAATATCACGTAGTTGACTCCGATAAGATGGATTTGAAAGGGGACTCTTGCCACATTGGGTCAACTCCTACGAA
Source organism: Sequoia sempervirens (assembly GCA_007258455.2). Lineage (NCBI taxonomy): Eukaryota > Viridiplantae > Streptophyta > Pinopsida > Cupressales > Cupressaceae > Sequoia > Sequoia sempervirens. The sequence goes on along the minus strand of VDFB02058242.1, from coordinate 647,067,113 downwards.
TGGAAAGTCCTTACTAAAACCCATGTGCTAGAATTTTCCAAAATCCTTTTATCTATTTTTTGGTGCAAGAACGGTCATTCTAAAGCCACCCTACACTTTTACGGTCTTCTAGTAGAAATGGAAAACATGCCATGGGAGTTTCATGGGTATTGATGCTTGGATGCCCTATATAAGTGATTTCCATGGAGGGGAGCCAATGGGGTCAAGCATCTAACCATTCGCTAGAGATAAGTGTAGCTGGACTTGTCCAAGTGGGAATCCAACAAATATTGTCTTACATATCCATAGGATTTTACTTATTCTTGGGTTACAAAATGCATTGCTTGATCAAAAACATCTCAAAAACAAACACTTAACATCATCCAAATTTCAAACCCTTTTGAAGATAAATACAATTGACTCAATCCACATGTTATTGCTTTCCCTTGGGATTCACATCCTTAGAGGTTTCTAAACATTGGATTATATCTCAATTTGTCTTCTTAAGTAAACAATAGGAAAATGCTTGCCTTGAGTTCATTGAATTTCCAAATAATATATCTTGTGGGGTTTGAAGAAATTAAGACATTGGATATCTTAGTTTGAAAAAACCCAATTGAAGAAAGTGTTTTTGGTAAAATAAATACATTAAGCAAAGCTAAACAAAATGAACTTTCATGTGTGTTGAAGACTCCAAATCCCAAAACAAAACAAATCATTGATTGGAAATCCGAAAGTGAATGTTCAAATGAAATCATTTCTTGGTTACAAAGGTCATTAGGAAGCATTTGCATGCTCTTCAATACCTAGGTCTAAAGCAAACAAAGTGTACCTTTTTAGGCTTATCTTAGGATCAAAACACATCAAAATCCTTTTCATCCATCCATCAAAACATCAAAACAAAATCCATCTCATCATCACCTTTTGGAAAATCTTGAAATCATCCTTGATACTAGGCTTTATGGAAAAATTAAATCCATCGATATTATTGAGACAAAATCCTTGAAAACATTAGCAAAAGCACCTTCGATTAGGTATGTGTAGATGCATCCTTTTGCATATACTTAGTCAAAGTTATCAAAATCATCTTGTCTAGCTTAGTGTATGTAGATGAATCCTTCTTCATATGCTTATTGAAACAAATCATCTTGCTTGAATGGGTGTGGGTAGATGCATCCTTCTCCTCACACATATTCAAATTATCATCCTTTGAACAAAGTTATCCCTTAGATCATCATCCAACATCTTAGGATCTTTTTGTTCAAAATCCAAATAAAAAAAAAAATCAAAATCAAGGACAAAATCTCAAATCTCAAAATCCAAAATCAAAATCAAAATCCACAAAGTCCTAAAAGCCTAGTGTCTCATTCAAGACTTATCAAAACCCACAACATCCATATCATCCATCCTTAAACATCATCATCATATCATCATTACATTTTATCCTCAAGGCATCCTAAAACTTTATACTTTGGAGCATAAGATAACGAACAATCCAAAGAATCAAGAGATTCATCTCCCATATTCTCAAAGATTGATCCTTGTTTTATGGTTCAAATGAGATCTCAATACAAGAAGAGTATGGAAGTCAACAAAGAAACACCTGCTTCAAGCGATCTTAGCCAAACCAACGCAGAAATGAATCCAACATAATCAAGAAATCCATTGACCCTCTCATCATCCCAAAATCCACAAGAAGAAAATCAAGGGGAGGACCTTACCTTTGGAATGTCTCGAGAGGAAATGACTGAAATGCTACAAAATTCAGACAACCATAGAATCATCAACATCATGATGAGACTTAACCCTTCATTGTACATGCTTGAACTAGCAAAACAAGGGGCCAAGTTGCCTTTGAATTTCGATGTGAGTACTATAGTAGATACATCATTTCCTCCCATCTCATCCACCATTCCCATTTCATCTACACCTCCATCCCAAAATATCATGCAAAACATCCCACAAATCACAACATCATTTGCTCCAACCCAACCCAACGTTAACAAGGGAAACACATTTCTCAATGCTCTTCAATCACATCCCCTTGTTAATAATCAAAACTTGGACACAAACACCACATTGGAACAAAAAATTCCCCAAAATCCATTGCACAAAAATGTTCCTCTCACTTTACATTATGACCCATCATCAACATCTTTTTATGGAGCACCACAAACACCTCTTCTCACAAATTCACAAGAGGAGGGAGATATGTTCGGACTAGGGGGCATATTCAACACCACACAACAATTAACGCCCCTTACATTTCCACCTATTCCACCATTACCATTATCATCCGCACCACTTCTTGGTTTAGGGCTTCCCCCTCTACCAAGTATCAATCAAACTACTATCCCAACCATCAATCAAAACATCACACCGAATGCTCAAAATTTGTCGTTGATATCGCAACAAACGACGAACACACAAGCAATGGAAACAACATCAAACATCCCTTTAACATCGCAAAGCATGGTCTCTAAAGGGCCAATCACATCAATAGCACTATCCAACACCCAAAACATCAACACAACATCATCATCCACCACCATTCCAAATCCACCACCACCCCCACGACCACCAACATTCACCACATCAAACCAATTCGACGTAGCTTTGCAAGCCACTTTCCAAAGAGGATACCAACAAGTACAAAAACAAAAATATGTACATCTAGCTGCTCAACAGGCTACACAAAACGCTCAAGCTGCACAAGCCGCATTACAAGCGCAACAAGCACAACAAGCACAACAAGCTCAAGCATTATTACAACAACAAGCCGCCCAAGCTGCGTAAGCATTACAAGCACAAAGGACCGCTCAACCACAACTTCTATTGCAGCAACAAGCCACACAAGCACAAGCCCAAGCTCAAGAACAAGCTCAATATCAGGCACAACAAGCACAAGCACAAGCACAACTTCTTGCACAAGCAGTGCAAATGCAAGCATATCAACAAGCACTAAAGCAATACCAAGAGCAGCAAGAAGCAATAGAAATGGCAGCCCAACAACAAGCATTATGGGAACAACAGCAAGCACAACAACAAGCGCAACAACAAGCACAAATACTAGCGTAACAACAACAAGATCAACAACAGGCATCGTTCATTCAAAAGCAGGTAGAAGCCCACCTCGCTCGCCAAAACATACATATACCATTGAGCAACACACCAAACAATCCATCAATAATCGAAACACCCCACAACACATTCATCCCACCCCCTGATCTGCAAAGTGATGTAACGACACAACTCAGGTTGCTATCACAACAAGTGCTTGACCTCCAGTCGGGATGCACAACCAAAACACCAAGCAACTTGTGTCCCTATCCATTTGATAGGAGCTTAGAGATGAAACCATTCCCCAAGGGATTTGAGATCCCTAAATTTGACAAATATCGAGGGATGGGAAACCCTGAAGATCACATCAAGGAATTCTAGGTTCATTGCATGGAGGTCGCATACGACGATACTTATCTGATGCGACTATTTCCTAGAAGCTTGGAAGGTTCCGCTATAGAATGGTTCTCTCGCTTACCTTCAGGCATTAGAACCTTCCAAGAAATAAGGGATGAATTCATTAAAAAATACGCATGTAAAATTGCAATGGATGTCAGTCTCGAAGAATTATACGCTCTAAAACAAGGAAAGAATAAATCTTTTGCTTCATTCCTTCAACGATGGTGATCCAAGGCCAATCGGAGCAAATGGACCATGCCAGAAGAACAACAAGTTTGCACCATCATAGCCAACCTTGAAAGCCGCTTGTCATTTCATCTCAAGGTTTAGGGCATCACCACATATGACCAATTGATTTCCAAGGCGCTTAGCATCGAAAGAGCCCTTGTGACTCAACCTGTGGAATTAACATCATATCACGAACAGCAAAACAATTGCCCACCATCAAATTACAACGATAAACCTCAAACATGGGCAAGGAACAAGAATGTTACTAATGATGGTGTCGTAGATGCCAAGGTGGTCATTAGTGGTCCATGCCAAAATACACCCACATCGCAAATCCAAAATCAACACCAAAACACTCATCACACAACATACCAACCCAACAACAATCCAACCATCAATAACCTCAATGATCAAAGAGGACCACCCCAAAGCAAAATTTATCCCAAACAAAAAAACACCATTTTGGGGGAACCACTGGAGGACATAATGAAAAAGTTGATCGACGAAAAACTCATCAAGCCTCCTACATTCGAGAATTACCAAGAACCCGATGTCAAACCTCCTTGGTACAACCAAAATCAACTGTGTGAATTCCACAAAATCAAAGGCCACACCACAAACAGTTGCATGAGACTCAAAAACATCATCCAAGATCTCATCGACAAAAGAATCATAAACGTAGAACAACCTACACGCAATCAAGATCTTAAAATCTACACGAATCCAATGCCAAATCATGGAAACAAAGGGAATAAAAATGATAAAGGGAAGGCTAGTGTCAACCATGTGTATGAAATGGTCGTTGCCTCCCTAAATGAAGACTGCATGGTCATCACCATCAAGGGCGCCCATGCCGAAGATTGTGGAGTCACCACAAGAGGCGAAAAAGTCACCATTGCAGGATCATCCCAACCCAATAGAGTCCCTTCATCTAGAGTCGTTTCGCATAGCTACAATGTTGTAGAACAACTCAAGAGAACACCAACACACATCTCCATCATAGAGTTGTTAAAAATATCATCAACCCATAAGAAGATCCTTGAGGAAGCATTAGCCTCATCCACTGTCCTCGCAGATCTTGATGCGGACCAATTCCAAGCTATGGTTGGAAATATCATAACACCTAATCTCCTTACATTCTCTGACCAAGATTTCCCTGCCCAACCATCTCACAACTGTGCATTTCACTTGGAAGCCATCGTAAATAAGAGAAAAATAAAAAGGGTCTTGGTGGATGGAGGTGCGGGTTTGAACATCTATTCTCTCAGCCTCATCAAGCAGTTAAAAATATCAGAAGATTCCATCGACAAAGGGAAAGGCATCACAATAAGAGCATATGATGACCAAGAAAGAGTGTCTCAAGGAATGATTAAACTCCCTATTCAAGTAGGGCCGACGCTCATGGAAACCACTTGTCAGGTCTTGGACCTTGACTTTCCGTACAATATCCTCCTGGGAAACCCATGGATCCATGTGATGAAAGCTGTAGCATCAACCTTCCACCAATGTGTGAAATTCACACATAATGGTGAAGAGGTTACCATTCATGGATATCTTGAACCGTTCTCATATTGCAAAAATATTGAGGCAAAGTATTAAAAAATCCCCCAAGTGCCAAAAAATGATGAGGGCCCATCCACACCATACATCAACCCCGCCACTCTTGCATCCACCTCTGCGATAGAGACACCTGCCATCCTCGCCATTCCCACCATCTTTGACATCAAGCTCATTATCCAAGAGGATGGTTGTGGAAGCTACAAGTTCCCTAACAATGCTTTTGTGATAGGAGAGTTACCACAATCTCCTAGATCACGGGGACGTCCACAAGAAAACCAAGCTTCTTCATCAAAAACATATCCTGAAGACTATCCTGAATTCACAAGATGGGGAGACCTTGGCCATGAGGTTATTGAAGTAGATCCATCTCACATGTTATATCGAGATGAGAGACCGACACCTGAATTACCAATGGATGAAAGAAGTAGGGGCCTACAAATGATGCTCGCAATGGGCTACAAAAGAAATCAAAGACTGGGACAAAATGACAATGGGCTCATAATACCTATCATGCCAGAGATGTGACCCATAACAAATATTGGTCTTGGATGTACCCCTCTGAGAATAACCATACGTGGCCGAAATCCTCCAGTTAGAGTAGTTAATGTCTCTCCTCAGCCAGTGCTAATACAAGTACACTCACCAATAGTCACAGGTAGAGACACACATAATTTCATAACTGAGCCCTATATTAGAAGCAATGATGAAGATCCCATATCTAATCTACCTAGGTTATTCGAAGATACCACCTTGTGTATGATTAGCACCCTCTCCTTCGAAACCGATCATCTGAATCATGAGATCCGCTTAGTCTATCCCCAACTGATCGACTATGACCAACGAGGACCACCAGTTCTCAATACATTCGAAAATGATGAGGCACTTTTAGAATTCATGGGATTGAGGGATAACATTCCAGATGGAGATCATAAGGCAGGATTTATAATGGAGTTGGACACACAGGCCTATTATAGGGAAATGATTGAATCCTTCAGTTGCAAAAGTGAGAAACTAAGAATCATATCCAAGTCCTTGAGTGAAAACTACACTGTGGCACTCTCTGACAAGAAAATAGTAAAAAGAAAGGACGTATCCAACGGTGAAAACTTATTTGAGGCACCCGAGGATGAAGGATTCAATCTTCCCTTAAGAGCTATTCGTTAGGAGAAGTCAAGAGTCTTGGCCGAAAAGTGCAATCTTGTCAACATAGGAACAGAGGAGACCCCGCATATCACATTCTATGTGGAATCATTATTATCAGAAGAACAAGAACTCCTAGCAGCATTCCTAAAAGAAAGGCAAATAAACTTTGCATGGACTTATGCCGATATGCCAGGGCTCAATCCAGAGACTATGGTCCATCACTTAGCTGTGTATCTAGAAGCCAAACTGGTCAAACAAAAGCTTCAAAAGATACATCCTCAAATCGCCTTATTGGTCAAAATGGAGCTCAAAAAGCTGTTAGATGTGGGATTTATCCAACCAATTGATTATCTAGAATGGGTGTCCAATTTGGTACCTGTTTCAAAACCTGATAGAGCCATCAGAATCTGTACAGATTTCAAAGATTTGAACAAAGCATGCCCGAAGGATGATTTCTCGCTTCCCAACATCGACATGATAGTAGATATGATGACAGGGCATGAGATGCTATCACTTATGGACGGATTTTCAAGATACAACTAGATCATGATAGGAAAAGAAGATCAACATAAGATGGCATTCACTTGTCCATGGGGGACCTATTGCTAGAACATGATGCCATTCGGCCTAAAGAACGCAGGTGCAACCTATCAAAGGGATATGACACTAATATTCCATGATATGATTCACAAGACGGTGGAGGACTATGTTGACAATATCCTAGCAAAATCTAGAAAAAGACATGATCACATAGCAACCCTAAGTGCTATCTTTGATAGACTGGAGGAATACAAAGTCAAACTGAATCCCAAGAAGTGCATCTTCAGAGTACAATCAGGTAAACTACTAGGATACATAGTCTCCATGAGGGGTATCGAGGTGGATTCGGAAAAAGTAAAAGCAATCCTCGAGATGGAAGAACCAAAGACATTAAAACAACTGAGAGGCCTCCAAGGCCAACTACAATCCATCCAACGGTTCATAGCACAATTGGCAGACAAGCAGAACCCATACTCTCACCTACTCCACAAGGGGGTAGCATATAAATGGGATGCAAAATGTGAAGAAGCATTTAACAAAATCAAGGAATATCTATTGACACCGCCAGTTTTAATGCCACCCATCCCAAAGAAGCCATTGATCTTATATGTGTCAGCAATAGCGGCAGCCCTTGGAGCTCTCCTAACTCAACATGATGAAAATGGAACAGAGAGGTCCATCTACTATATTAGCATGACAATGGTTGGTCACAAGCTAAATTACTCATTCATCAAAAAATCTTGCCTTGTAGTAGTGTTTGCATCCCAAAAATTCAGACATTACATGTTGGTACACAAGATCAAGCTCATTGCCAAAATTGATCCCCTAAAGTATCTCTTATCCAAGGTAATGCTCATAGGAAGAATGGAAAAATGGGTAATGATATTGTCGGAGTATGATATCAAGTATGTAGAGCAGAAAGCCATTAAAGGTCAAGTTATTGCAGATCAACTGGCAAAGGCACCAATTTATGCTGAGAATCCTCTTGTATCTGAATTTCCAGACGAATCCATTTTTAACCTCAACGTCGTGAACCACTGGAAACTATATTTCAATGGTTCATACACACAACACAGGTTAGGAGCCGGTGTCTTCTTCATCACTCCACAAGGAGATGCATACCGAAGTCATACAAATTAGCATTTCCTTGCACTAACAACATAGTGGAATACGAGGCTCTGACTATAGGTCTCAGGATAGCAATACAATGGAACATCATAGCTCTGAAGGTGTATGGAGACTCTTAGTTGATCATAAATCAGGTCAATAATGAATATCAGACTAAGGATGACAAGCTAACTCCATACAAGAAATTGGTGGAGACTCTAAAGGAATCCTTCATCGACATAACATTTGAGAAAATTCCAAGAACCAACAACATAGCAACAGACGCCATGGCTACAATTGGGTCTCTATTAGACATCCCTCAAAATGTCTTGAAATATGAATTTCTAATTGAGCAGCTTCTCATCCCTACATTTGAGGTACCAGAATCGGAATATGTGTGTGAAATTGTTCGTCCTGGCGATCCTTGGTATCATGACATCTACACATATCTTCGCATAGGAGTCATACCCGTAGATCTTCCATCAAACCTAAAATGAACCTTTATGAAAAAGGCATCCAGATTTGTCATCCTAGGTGATACCTTATACCGTAGAAGCATAGAAGGTACCTTGTTATGTCGTTTAAACGCTGAGGAGGCATTAACCGCTCTAACGGAGGTTCATAACGCTATTTGTGGCTTACACTCGAGTGGGATGACCATCGCCAAGAAACTGCTGAGGATGGGGTATTACTGGCCCACGATGGAAAGAGAAGCACATGATCATACTAAAAGGTGTTTACAATGTCAGTAGCATGGGGACCTCATCCATGCTCCAGCTCAAGAGCTTCACCCGATCATCACACCATGGCCCTCTTCGCAATGGTGACTCGATCTCATTGGAAAAATCACACCTACCTCATCCAATGGCCATAAATTCATCATCACGGCAACTGAGTACTTCACAAAGTGGGTGGAGGCCATACCCATGACCTATATCACTAGAAAGAAGATCTCAAAATTCATCCTAAATTATCTCATCTATCATTACGGTGTCCCAAAAGCCATCATCTCAGATAATGGGACACCCTTCAAGAACCAGGAGGTTCGCAACTTGTGCAAGAAATTCAAAATCTAGCATTGCTTCTCCACCCCGTATTATCCCCAAGGCAATGGCCAAGCAAAAGCCACAAACAAAACCATCCTCAAAATCCTCAAGAAAATAGTCAATGACGCAGGTCGTGACTAGCACTTGCAACTTAATCCTGCTCTCTGGGCTTATTGAGCCAGCATCCACACACCCACTGGCACCACCCCATTCTCCTTGGTTTATGGATCAGAAGCCGTACTCCCCATTGAGATCGGGCTCCCATCTCTCAGAATATCATTGCAAAACCTCATCACTAATGAGGACTACAGGGTGTCAAGATTAAACGAGTTGGAGTTACTAGATGAGAGACGCATAGATGCTTTGAATCATCTGCAAGTCTATCAAAATAGACTCAAATGAAGCTACAACAAGAAGATCAGAAGCAGGACTTTCCAAGTCAGAGAATTGGTCTTAAAAGAAAATCAGAAGAATGTCCCAAATCCTAGCAGCAAAGGCAAGTTCGAACCTAATTGGTTAGGACCATTTGTCATAACAGCAAGTTATCAATTAGGGGTATATTAGTTATCAACACCCGAAGGGGAACCTCTGTAGGAGCCCATGAATAGCTCCCATCTCAAAAAGTTTTATGCCTAACTTCTTTCAAGGTATAGAACCAAAAAATACAAAAAATCAGAAAAAGTCCTAAAAAATGGTTACTTTGGCGAAAACCTGGCAAACAAGCGTCTTGGTGACAAAAAAAAATAAAATCAAAAAAGAAAAAAATCCAAAAAAATCAGAAAAAGGATAAAAAAAATCGTCCTCTAGTGAAAACCACTTTGGTGGCACTTTGGGCAAGTACCTAGGTGAAAACCTGGCAAACAGGTGCCTTGTGTAAATAAGCACTATCCATCCACCAGGATCTTTATGACTTGATGTGCATCATCCATCCATTTTGCCTCCATCATCCATCGCATTCAGGTCTACATCCATCACACATCCACTTGCATTCGCACCATAGCTTGGTTCTGCATTCGTATCATGATCCATCCTATTACTACTCAGCCCATCCTCAAGGTTAGTTTGTCCTGCATTATCGGGGTAGTCTATTGCATCAAGCTGAGGGAATGTTCTTATCGGATCAAATTCATGTATGATCTTAAAGTCCTTAAAATCAGAAAATCCAAAAACATTAGAAAATCAGAAAATCCAAAAACATTCAAAACATATCAAAATCTAAAATCAGGTCAAAAAGTCATTCAAAAAGCTAAAAATAAGGTCGTCTTGTCGAACTACATCATCTCTGAGCTTGAACATAGGCAAGGTTGATCTTTGATCATCCCCCGAGACATTTAGGTCAGTCCTATAGGAGTCTGTCATAATAAACTGGCATTTCATCATGTATATCATCATTTGTAAATTAGTCGAGTCATCAGTTGAACTACGTGGTCTCTGCGTGTATAACGTAGGCAAGGCTTGTCTGTTGACCAGCCCTCGAGACCCCTAGGATAGGTCTTTAGGTTAGTCTCTCGGTCAAAATCTCAGAAAACCCCAAAACATTTGAAAATTTGAAAATAAAAACATTTGAAAATTTTGAAAAAATACCAAAAAACAGCCTCAAAACATTGCGAAACATCAAAAACATCCAAATATTTGAAAAATTCCATCAACCTCATCTCGCTTGCACCCGCAATAAGTACCACCCATAATAAACTGATCGTCATCTTCAATCTTTGGTAAAATAATTGGGAACAAGTCTAGCAGATTACAAGTAGAACTCCAAAACGTCAAGTCTTAAGTCTAAGTTAGTATGTAAGCAAATTGGTCATCTCTTCGTATCAATAACACATCATCTGAATTTGTCCCATATCAATCATCCCTTATAAATGAAATGATGTGCCGCCATCCACTAACATGTCCTAGGATGAATCCTTCCTACAATGGGCATTATCTTTTGGCAATAAGTTTCACTTATCATTCTTAGAAAACACATCCTTTTCCGTTAGCGGTATTGAAGAGCATTAGTTTTTTTATTTACTTGATCTTTATCTTTTGACTTATCTTATTTTGTGCTCATTCCAAGGACGTCTCGATGATATCCCAAAATAGAGGATTTAGAGAAATAGGAATGGAGCAATGATCATTATCTTTTGTTTGTTGTGCTTTTTGGACGTTCTTGCAATATAACCTCGGCAAATACTTGCTTTGTTAGGGTGTATGGAAGAGGTCTAGGGCAACTTGTTGACTATTACAGGGATGGGTTTACCTTTCCGTGTTTTGGTCTGAGGTGTCTGAAACTTTAGAAATACATCCTAGCAAGGTTTCAGTATGTCAGGTGTGAACAAGAATACTCCTATCTAATTGTCGAGTCAAAGTTCATCACACTAAGTACCACGCCATCCTGGTTTCCTATACCTTGATGCATCATACCATGTGTGTTATCAAACATAAGAAAATATGGCCCTTTGAAAATCCCAATTCCTTGGCAGGTAATTATCATCATCATCTGCATTTGTGTTATCATGTGTCTTGTTGAAATGACTTCTTTTCTTACTAACTGTGCTAACCAGGTACTATGACAGTTGCTCATCATCACCATCATCACCATCGATCCTGCATCCACAAATCATTAGCATATTACATAAGCACATCATATGGACATCATTAGCACATTGCATTGCATATCATATAGGAAACATCACATTCTCATCATCATATAAACAGATGCATTCATATCATCGCATTTCACCCATTACATTGCATCTCATGGCATTATATCAATCATTGCATAAAAATTGCATTTACACTTTATAAACATTTCATATTATCATATAAACCATCACATAGCATCTACAAAACCATTCCATAATCATTTATTGCATAATCATAGGCAATAGGCATATAAGCATTTAATTCATTAGACATATCATTGCATCACATACATCATCATTTAGGATAATAACATTTGTTATTCTAGGCATCTCAATTTCATTATGCATTAGCATCATATCACGACCATCACATCATATCACATTCATCCATAAATCATCTCATTTATAAACATTTATTTTACACATTATTGCATATACCATAGATCACACCATTTTACATATTAGAACCCATATCACATATTGCAACAACGAAAAATAAATCATCATATAGATAACATCATTGCACATCATATCATAGGTAAGCATAATATAGATCGGTTAGTCATAATCAATTGCATAAATACCATTATAAATAAATGCATCCATAAAAACATCATTGCAAAACATATAGAAATAAATCATACATGCATAGATAAGGGTACACAATGTATCGCATCAAAATCATCATCGAATCATATATCATATCATCAACTGTCATAGTATAAAAAATAAAAATAATCGGATCACTATACATGTATGTCAATCAGTACAAAAATGCCCATCGGGGCTATCAAAAATGAGCCCATAAGGCACCAAAAATGTGTATCATCTAGATCATGCTCGATCTCTATGAATGCTGCCCTCACCCCTATCATTGTGACCCTCTAGTGGTCTTTGGCTGGCCCACTCTGAGTAATCAGGGACCCAGTCTGCTCGAGGTACAGTGTCATGGTAAGCCTGACGATAGTACTCTATCTCTCGGATAGCCTCCCTATAAGATCATACCGGCACTGTACCCTGGGAGGAGGCCAAGGTTGTCATGCTCTCAATCTGCTGTCTGCGGCCTAGCTTTGTAGCTTCCTATAGCTCTGCGGCTTGTCGCTACTGTACAGCCTGATCCCTCTTTGCTCTAAGCTGCTCTCTCTCAGCCTGTGCCTGGTCCCTCTCAGCTTTCAATGCTTGTAACTATAAAATCAAGGCATCCTGTGCATCTACCTGCCCTGCTGGCTGTACCCGTGGCTGCGCATGAACCTGATCCTCACCCTTGGCTCATGGGGGTGGGACTGGCGGATCCTGCTGCTGGTCCTGCATATGGACATCTCCCTAACCTGGCGAAACTGGGGGCACCCCTAGTGGGTCCTACTGAATCGTGACCCTGGGTCCTCATCCTCGTCCTCTCCCCCTACCTCTGAGCCTGTGTGCCTCTGGATCCTCACTTGGAATAATCAACCGAAGGGGAGGCCTGAACCAATCTCTGTAGGCCTATGTGGTACCCAAATCTGCCAAGCCCTGATCATAGGCCCACGGTCAGGCTACCAAATGTCGAAAGCTGTTGACGGCCTCCGTGGTAGGAATACTAGGCCCCCATGACACCTATGTCATGCTGCGTGCAAACATGGCTACATAGCCGTCATTTGGCTGATCCTGGGGCTCTCCAAATTGACGCTGTACACACCCAGGCAGGTATCGCTCGATCATCATATGCTCCCGCCCCTGCATGTATCAATCCTGACGACAGTAGAAGAGCTGATCTACATTGTCAGCCCATCCAGGCTGACCAAGGTATGGTCTCCGAGTAAACACAAGAATCTCATCTAGGACCCGCCTCTAGTAGGAGATCCCATGCTCGCCGATGTGTGTGAATGATACACCCCCTCTGTATCATACCACCAGGGCATCCTCTGCCCCCATCGGAACTAGAATGACTCATGGACATAGCACATAAATGTGCTCCCATGCCTAGACATGCAGAAGTGTCATGCTGGCCCCCAGCGCTCAGCCATCCATATATGTGTACTCATGCAAATCCCTGTAGAGTGAAGCCAGAAGGACGGGTCCCCATGCAAACCGAACTGGCTTGTCCCAGACCATCCTCTCCCAACAGTATCCCCAACCTAGACTGAAATACCACCCTCATCAGTTAGGGGCAACCAAACTCGAAATGATCACTGCAACTACCCAGCGAAGGGAGCTGCTATAACTCTGTACCTCTCCAGCTCGATCTGCCCCTCGCAATAGATAATATCTTGAGTGGCAAGGACTCTGACACAATGCTCGCGTCCCTCCTCCATATCATAGATCACCCAGCGGCCATGAATGGGAAATCATAGTATGCGCTAGACATCCTCCAATGTGACGATCACCTCACCAGTGGGAAGATGAAATGACGACGTCTCATTGTGCCACTGCTCTGCTAGCGCTGATAGCATCCCCAGGTGTGTGCGCATGGGCGCTGCGTACTCAATATGCCATAGGAGAGTGACCCCTAGTCGGTCCTAATCTATGTCACTCAAGTCCTGTAGGACACTCGCCAAATCTCGTGACTGGTGCTCCTGAGAATAGAGCTCCCTCGGTCCGTCCTACATCAAGGAAAGTTAACATGTTAAAAATTTTGAAAAAAATCTTGCTCAATGCTCCAAACTCGTTTCCAACAGCACAGTTTATGAAGGCGTCACAGTTTGAGTTTCCTCAAACTTCAATGCTGGACCTGGAGTTTAGCTAAATCGAACCGCCGCGGCGCACTTTAACACTAGCATTGCAATTTGCATGAAAAGGGTACCGCCGCGGTGCACTTTGTCCAAACTAGCCCGCCGAGTCCGAGCTGAGCCCGAGCCCAATGGTGGAGTTTCTAAACTCCAAATTGCACCATTGTGGCACAGAACAACACTGCTGTGGCGCAAAATGGTAATTAGCAGTGCACTTTAAACATTGAGCGGTGCTATAATAGCATCGTTGGAGGCGAGCTCATCATTAAACATGTAATAAATGCGTTAAAATGAAAAAAAATGAAGCTTCAGTTAGGGTCACATACCGGGGCACCGATGCCAGGCGGTCGCTGGTAGGTCTGAACTCGGTATGAAATGTATAGAGGAAGCTGTTGGTGTGCCATATCGTCAGGAGGTCAAAGCTTGAATCTCAAGGTTTGCTAGCAGAGGTGTGTGAAAATGACTTGAAAGTGACCCCTCGGGCCCCTTTTAAGCCTAAAAATTAGGGTTTCTTGACCCTCTAGGGCTGTCCTAATAAGGTTTCGGTCCCTCGAACCTGTTTTTGTCCATTCGAGGCTTGTTTTTCATCGTTTCATTGCGTTTAGACACATTTTTAGCCTCCTGGACCCCTTTTGGACTGGTCGGGCACTTTGTCACCTTTTTTTGCGAGATCACCCAAAAAATTGAAATTTTGGTCCGATCTCTCGAGGGGGCATTATAATGGCATGTTTTCTCTCGCCATGTAGTAGTGGGGCAAGTTTTTAATATCAATTTTTTTTGGCTTTGATCGAGATCGTTTATTCTTTGAACCAACACAACAAATGCATTGCTTCAAAGAGGGGCAAAATGTAGACATCGTGAATCTGATCCTGATTTACTAACATCGTTTCTTCCTAAATCATTCCTTGGTCTAACCATTTAATCAAATCCCCCTATCTGATTAAATTCATCAATATTCGTCTCTTAATTAAATAAATCATTTTATCTGATTAAGTCACTCTATCTTGTTAATTAAATCAACCCATCTGATCTAATTATCCCTATTTAATTAAATAATCAATTTATTTGATTAAAATCTCTAAAGTCCATCCATTAAATTAAATAAATTAAAAATTTATTTGATTTAATCTAACACCATCCCTTTTA
The DNA here is from genome assembly GCA_007258455.2 of Sequoia sempervirens. NCBI lineage: Eukaryota > Viridiplantae > Streptophyta > Pinopsida > Cupressales > Cupressaceae > Sequoia > Sequoia sempervirens. The sequence continues at coordinate 647,051,570 of VDFB02058242.1, read as the reverse complement.
ATTAAATAAATCAAAATCTTTATTTAATTAGCCTCTTATCATATTCTTCTCTTATTTGATTTAAATAAACCCATAAATCTAAGTCAACTAAGTCACATCATCAAATCTCCTATTAAATTAATTAACCCTTGATTTATTTAATCTAATCTCCTGTCACATCCTCTAGATAATGCAAGTTGCACATGAAAATAGATTTAATTCATTTATTAAATCCCTATTTTCCCTCACATGGCATCTTTTGGAATATTCCCTCAATTTGAATTCAAAAATCCCAAGTCAACATGTACATCCAACAAGGCATTTAAAACCTCTTACATGTCCTTTGCCTTGAGCCAAGTGGCATTTATTGCATTTTCCCTTCCCTCTTACATGTCATTTCAACAAACTTGAATTTCAAATATTGGCATTTATTGGCACAAACCCCAAATCTTGCACAACCATCATCCATTCATAGCTTGACAAGTGGCACCATATCATTGGATAAAAGTTAGTCCCACATTGCTCAAATTTGGACTTTCATCCATCTTGAAATCCTATAAATGAAGAGCTCCTCTCTTCATTTTATCATTCACAATCCAAGCAAAGTTACCATGCTAAAATACTTAGCCATTTCCATACATCATTTGAATTCCTAGTTAGGCTTTTTTGCAGATTTGGCTTGGAGTTTTCATCTTTTGTCAAAGTGGATCAACATCATCTTCAACACATCAAGATTTCATCATAGGGATTGGGAAAGGGCCAATTTTCACATCAAATTGGCACCAATTCCCCCATGAGATCAAGTGTTTGCTATTTAAATTAGGATTAAATCTAGTTTTTATCATTTTCTTTGTGTTCCTCATTATTTTCATTCCTAGTTTGATTTGTAAATGGATTTCATGGGGAATCCTTCTTGTAGCTTGTAATTCCTTGTCTAACTCATTTATTCATGTTTTTTTGTAGGTACTAGGAAAAGGGTTTGCACAATTACATCAGTTAGAGTAAATTTCCATCTCCATTCAACCAAACTTTCCATTTTCCCTCATGACTCTTCACATTCTAGCATTTTTTGCATTTTTCTAATTTTACAACTTTGCAATTTTTGCAAGTTTTGCACTTTTCACTACTTTGACCACCTAGAGACCTATCAAAGACTCAATTACATTGGAAATGACCTTCAGATGCCCTTTTACAATGCTTTTACATTTGAGAATTCAAATTTTAGAAAAATGTTTGATGGAGGCTTAACAATACCAATAGGTGCTCCTACACCAAACAACCAGCCTAGAAAAACTTTCCAAGTCCCTTTGGAAACATGTTGTAGTTCATTATGCTTCTCAACATGTCTTGAACTGCTTCTTCTTTCTTTCTCTTGACTTTTTTCTTGGTTCCATCCTTTTCCTTCAGCTTTTTCTTCATTTTTGACTTCTCTTGTCTTCACGTGTCTTCTATTGCCTTTTCCTTCTCTTTCTCTACCCATCAAGTTCTCAAACACTCTTCTCTTTCAAAAGGACACAAGACTGTCCTTTCACAACTCTGAACTTTCCTCTAACTCTTTCTCAACCAAAGGACATAGGACTATCCATTCACATTTCCTTTCTAAGCAATCTTCCTCTTTTCCAACAATTCATCCTTGACCTTCTCTAACCAATCATCTTTCCATCTACTCCCATCAGTGGAGTACTCTCATAATGGCTGCAAACTAAGTGATTCTTTAGAAAAATATCCACCTCCCTCATTGCTTCACCACACAACTTCAATAAACCATCCATCTTACCCAACAATAGATCCTAGAAGATGCCTCACTCTCTCTATGCACCTTCTACCCAGCTTGATCTCCATTGGAGGATGGTGAACATAGACATCAGCTTGTCTGCCAATAAACAACTTGTTAGAACTCTTTCTCTTTGTATCTTTAAGATGGATCAAGCACCTGCAACCAAAAACTCAACAACAACTGAACAAACCACTAGATCAGCTAGCTTTGATACCAATAGATGCAGAGCATCTACCAAAATCAACCAACCTTCTAGGGTACTTCAGACCCAAACTCAGACTGAGAAGATCAAATTAAAAATCACCAATAATTCACTTATTCTTTCAACAAAAATCTCTTCATTTTCTCTAGTTTCCATTTGGAAAAAAGAAATCAATCACCCAATCTTGCTTCTAATCTCTGATCAGATACCAAAACAAATTTTATTAACCACATTTTGACTAATTCAAAACAAAAAATCTGAGAGAAAACTCGGAAACAACCAAATTGATCATCATGCACACCCAAGACACCATTTTTCTCCTTGATTCCACTTTGCCCAAATCATCAAATCAACAAGTTTTGCTTTCTAAAATTTTCCCAAACCTTGAGACATCTTTACCAACATCCTTTTGACAGGTTCAACACCAATTCAATCACTAATACCACTATTTTTTCAAATTATCAATTGCATGCACTCAAAGATATATAGATAGTAGGCATCCAAATCCCTAAATCAGGTGAAAATCTTAACCCATTTTGATTCATCTCAGACCATATATCTTTTTAGGGACCCATTCTAGCATATATTAACATAACTCAACATCAAATATCATTACTTTGGAAAGAACAACAAAACAATTGACTATCCCATGGTTTTAGGCTCCAAATAGGCCTATTTTTTAAAGCACATACCATCAAAACACCTCCACAATCCCAAATAACCACAAATAGTCTTCTATTATGATGTAGGAGCATCCAAGGTGTAAGAGAAATCTCTCATCACCCAAAAAAAATGTTTTTTTTCTTTTCAATAAGGGCTAAATTTGGTAGGGTTACCATTTTTGTAAGTTTGCATTTATGCACAGTTGGGCACAAAATCTTACACAGATCTACAGAATGGTAAATTGAAGCCAATGGTGAAGAAATCACTTCAATACCATTTGTCATTTGAGAGATTAAAATTTTAATTTTTGAAAATCCTAGTAAAATCTTTGTGGTCAATTTTGAGGCAATTAGAGGCTTGTTACGGGCTTGAAAATTGGTGGAAAACAAAAGTGGATGGCCTTTAGGCCCTACTTTCTATCACCAATATTTCTCGATACCTTTATGAAAAAAGCATTATAATAGAAAATCCGACAGTTAGATCAAAATTTATGACCCCGCGAAGTTGTAATACCAAAATTAATAAAATTTCAAGATATCTTCCTGAGGAAGTTACACTTTCCAGAAGATTCTAGAGAAATTACAATTTCCAGAAGATTCTAGGGTGGTTACACCTTCCAAATAAAGGATGTAAAGGGGGACTACAGAGGGGAGGTGAGAGCAGAGTAGATGGTGACTCTGATTTGCAGAATTGCAGATTTATGTAATCAGAAAGCCCATGAGATGGCAAATATAATGTTGCAATTTCATTTTCATTTTAGTGATAATAGAAAATATTTGTTTTCCTTGCATTTTTTTTGTTCCATTATCTGTTGTTTTTGTATTTTTTAGATTTTAAGGGGAGTACCCTTCATCATATTAGGTCATTAAACTCAAGAATCAACAATCATTTGATCATTTAAACTCTTACATAGGCTTCAAAAGAAAAACCCTTGATCTAGGCTTCACAATGCACAAATAAGTGAGGGTTTATTGAAAAAGTACATTCCAAACTTTAAATCCACTTGTCACTACTTCAATCACCTTAGAATAGGTCTACACAAACTTAATCAACCACCTCCAAGCCTTTACAAAATTTATTTCATCATACCCTAACCTGTAGTACCATTTCTTAAATGGAAACCCTTAAAATTCAGCTGTAGCAGCAACTCCACCACTGTTTTCTTGTTTTCCCTATACCTACATACACAAAAACTAAAACAACCTATAAAATCCCATTCCACCAATATAATTGACCTCCATTAGTGGAATGGTGGCATAGAACTTATATGACTCTCAAACCCCTATTTAAGGGTTACAAACTATGATAAGCAAGAAGTATGCAAACAGTCCTTAAATTCACTTAGATCTTCTCAAACTCACTTCATTTGAATTTTTTCAACTTTAATAAATTCAAAACAATAGAGAACTAAGCCTGCTAATGTTGTACAAACCCAAAAATCTTGAAAAATCACAAAGGAAACATTATTTCAAAAAAATAGGGTACTCTTTATTTCAAAATTGGTTACAAGATACAATGACTACCTTTTCCTCACCTTTTCCATGCTTTATAGGATGATTACATTAGTTAGAGTAATTTTCCCTTCATATCCATTCGACCAAACTTTCCTTTTTCCCTCATGACTCTTCACATTCTAGCAATTTTTGCATTTTTCCAATTTTACAACTTTGCAATTTTTGCAATTTTTGCACTTTTCACTATTTTTACCACCTAGAGACCTATCAAAGACTCAATTACATTGGAAATTGCCTTAACATTCCCTTTTACAATGCTTTTACATTTGAAAATTCCAATTTTACAAAAATACTTGATGGAGGCTTAACAATACCAATAGGTGCTCCTGCACCAAACAACCAGCCTAGAAAAATTTTCCAAGTCTCTTTGGAAAAATGTTGTAGTTCATTATGCTTCTCAACATATCTTGAATTTGTTCTTCTTTCCTTCTCTTGAATCTTTTTCTTGTCTTTGTCTTGGTTCCATCATTTTCCTTCAGCTTTGTCTTCATTTTTGACTTGTCTTCACTTGTCTTCTCTTTCTCTAGCCATTAGGTTCACAATCACTCTTCTCTTTCAAAAGGACATAGGACTTTCCTTTCATAGCTCTAAAATTTCCTCTAACTCTTTCTCAACCAAAGGACATAGGACTATCCTTTCACATTGCCTTTCTAAGAAATCTTCCCCATTTCCAACAATTCATCCTTGACCTTATCTAACCAATCATCTTTCCATCTACTCCCATCATTGGAGTACTCTCAAACTAACTTACAACTCTCATAATGGCAGCAAACTCAAGTGCTTCTTTAGACAGATATCCACCTCCCTCACTACTTCACCACACAACTTCAAAAAACCATTCATCTTACTCAATAGTAGATCTTGGAATATGCAGATATTGTGCATATTGACATTGCCATGTAGATTTAATTTAAAGATGGTAAGTTGAGGAAGACACCACCAGCTGGGCATGCACCATAATGTCCAGCAAAGGAATCGCTCAAAGGTCAAAGGAGGTTGATGATAGAAGATTCCTCATGCAAACCAAGTGTAACCGCCTTGTAGTGGACTTTAATGTTGGTTGAGCAGATGCAAGCATTACTGTTGTGCTAGATATGCAGTTGGACCTAAATGTCTGACCAGATTCCATGCACGCATAACCACCACCACTCCACTTTCTTTTTTTTCCCTAAATGGCATCCTCCTAGTCGTGGAGTTGACTGCCTTGTTTAGCTAATAGTATAAATAAATATTTTATGTTCCTTCCTCATGAGGTTGCACGATTTGATATTGTACTAGCACTTTCAAGTTTTCAGTAATATAGATACATTACTCTTTTGTACTCATGATTTATAGTGAATAAAATAAAGTTTTGAGTTCAAGCATTTGAGTTCTCATTAGTTTTAGAGGATACTTATCCAAGGGGGCCCACTTGGTGAGTAATTCATCCTTTTAGTTTAGTACTAGTTTAGTATTACTTGTTGTTTAGTAACTAGTTATAAATCTAGCACCAACTGTTCCTACAGCCACTAGAATTTCATTTTGTGACTGTTCCTACAGCCAAAGTAGATAGAGTAGTGCCATGTTTGTTGCTCAGATTTTCATTACTGTTATGCATTTTAGTTTGATGTAGTTGTTGATTGATGATTGGCATTTATGGTATTTCCTTCTAATCAATTTACTCTCGGCATTGTGTGTTCCTTAGCTATAGAATCAAATGGCTACTTTGAGTTCCTAGTGCACATACTGTGCTAACCCATTTCAAGTTCACATCCCTAGGTTGAAAAGTTAAATGCACCTTCATGATGATTGAAATAGCTATTCAAGATAGATGTCCAATCTCTGAATCATGGTTGTAAGGGCTTAGTTATTATAGCATTGTAGGAGGCCAACACATTTCTTGCATGGAAACCCTTAAAATTCACCTGTAGCAACAACTCCACCACTGTTTTCTTGTTTCCCTTGTACCTGTACAAACACACAAACTGAAAAAAAACAACCTATAACATCCCATTCCACCAATCTAATTGACCTCCATCAGTGGAATGGTGGCACAAAACTTATATGACTCTCAAACCCTTGTTTAAGGGTTACAAATTGTTATAAGCAAGAAGTCTACAAATAGTCCTTAAATTCACTTAGATCTTCTCAAACTCACTTTATTTGAAGTGTTTCAACTTTAATCAATTCAAAACAATAGAGAGCTGAACCTACTAATGTTGTACAGACCCAAAAATCTTGAGAAATCACAAGGGAAACATTATTTTAGAAAAATAGGGTACTCTTTATTGCAAAATTGGTTACAAGATACATGATTTCCTTTTCCTCAACTTTTCCATGCTTTATAGGATGATTAAATCAGTTATAGTAACTATTCCTTCATCTCCATTCAACCAAACTTTCCTTTTTCCCTCATGAGTCTTCACATTCTAGTAATTTTTTCATTTTTCCAATTTTACAAATTTGCAATTTTTGCAAGTTTTGCACTTTTCACTATTTTGACCACCTAGAGACTTATCAAAGACTCAATTACATTGGAAATGACCTTCACATGCCCTTTTACAATTCTTTTACATTTGAAAATTCAAATTTTACAAAAATGCTTGATGGAGGCTTAACAATACCAATAGGTGCTCCTGCACCAAACAACTAGCCTAGAAAAACTTTCCAAGTCCCTTTGGAAACATATTGTTGTAGTTCATTCTACTTCTCAACATGTCTTGAACTGCTTCTTCTTTCTTTCTCCTAAATATTTCTCTTGTCTTTGTCTTGGTTTCATCCTTTTCCTTCAGCTTTGTCTTCATTTTTGACTTCTCTTGTCTTCATTTTTCTTCTCTTACCTTTACCTTCTCTTTCTTTACCCATCAAGTTAACAATCACTATTCTCTTTCAAAAGGACACAAGACTTTCCTTTCATAGCTCTGAACTTTCCTCTAACTCTTTTTCAACCAAAGGACACAGGATTGTCCTTTCACATTGCCTTTCTGAGCAATCTTCTTCTTTTCAAACAATTCATCCTTGACCTTCTTTGACCAATCATCTTTCCATCTACTCCCATCAGTGGAGTACTCTCAAACTAACTTACAACTCTTATAATGGCTGCAAACTCAAGTGCTTCTTCAGACAGATATCCACCTCCCCCACTGCTTCACCACACAACTTCAACAAACCATCCATCTTACCCAATAGTAGATCCTAAAATTTCTCACTCTCTTTATGCACCTTCTACCTAGCTTAATCTCCATTGGAGGATGGTGAACATAGACCTCAGCTTGTCTTCCAACACACAACTTCCCATAACTCTTTCTCTCTGCAACTGCAAGATGGATCAAGCACCTATAACCAACAACTCAACAACAACTAAACAAACCACCAAATCAGCTAGCTCTGATACCAATAGATGCAGAGAATCTACCAAAATCAACCAACCTTCTAGGGTACTTCAGACCCAAACTCAAACTAAGAATATCAAATTAAACAATCACCAATAATTCACTTATTCTTTCAACAAAAATATCTTCATTTTCTCTAGTTTCCATTTGGAAAAAAGACATCAATCACAAAATATTGCTTCTAATCTCTTGTCAAATACCAAAACAACTTTTATCAACCACATTTTGACTAATTCAAAACAAAAACTTTGAGAGAAAACTCTGAAACAACCAACTTGATCATCATGCACACCCAAGACACCATTTTTCTCCTTGATTCCACTTTGCCCAAATCATCAAATCAACAATTTTTTCTTTCTAAAATTTTCTCAAACCTTGAGGCATATTTACCAACATCCTTTTGACAGGTTCAACACCAATTCAATCACTAATACCACTATTTTGTCAAATTACCAATTGCATGCACTCAAAGATCTAGATAGCTAGTAGGAGTCCAAATCCCTAAATTGGGTGAAACTCTTAACCAATTTTGATTCATCTCAGAAAAAATATATTTTTAGGGCCCCATTCTAGCATATATTAACATAAATCAACATCAAATATCATTACTTTGGAAAGAACAACAAAACTATTGATTGTCCGACAGTTTTAGGCTCCAAATAGGCCTATTTTGGAAAGCACATATAATCAAAACACCTACAGAATCCCAAGTAACCACAAAAATTCTTCTATCAGGTCATTAAACTCAAGAATCAACAATCATTTGATCATTTAAACTTTCCATAGGCTTCAAAAGAAAAACCCTTGATCTAGGCTTCACAATGCACAAATAAGTCAGGGTTTACTGAAAAAGTGAATTCCAAACCTTAAATCCACTTGATACTACTTCAATAACTTTAGAATAGGTCTACACAAACTTAATCAACCACCTCCAAGCCTTTACAAAAGTTATTTCATCATACCCTAACCTGTAGCACCATTTTTGGCATGGAAACCCTTAAAATTCACTTATAGCAGCAACTCCACCACTGTTTTCTTGTTCCCCCTATACTTTCACACACACACAAATTAAAAAAAAAAACCTATAACATCCCATTCCATAGATCTAATTGAGCTCCATCGGTGGAATGGTGGCACAAAACTTATATGACTCTCAAACCCCTGTTTAAGGGTTACAAACTGTTATAAGAAAGAAGTCTGCAAACACCTTAAATTCACTTAGATCTTCTTAAACTATTTTTATTTGAAGTGTTTCAACTTTAATAAATTCAAAACAATAGATAACTAAGCCTGCTAATGTTGTAAAGACCCAAAAAAATTGAAAAATCACAAAGGAAACATTATTTCAAAAAAATAAGGTACTCTTTATTTCAAAATTGGTTACAAGATACAATGACTTCATTTTTATTGTCTTTTCCATGCTTTATAGGTTTATTACATCATTTAGAGTAGCTATACCTTCATCTCCACTCAACCAAACTTTCCTTTTGTCCCTCATGATTCTTCACATTCTAGCAATTTTTGCATTTTTCCAATTTTACAACTTTGCAAGTTTTGCAAGTTTTGCACTTTTCACTATTTTGACCACCTAGAGACCTATCAAAGACTCAATTACATTGTAAATTACCTTCACATTCCCCTTTACAATGCTTTTACATTTGAAAATTCAAATTTTACAAAAATTCTTGATTGAGGCTTAACAATACCAATAGGTGCTCCTGCACCAATATATATATATATATATAGACACACACACACACATATATATATATACAAATATATATTGGAATGGATTATAAGTTCCATATATTATCATTTAATTAAAATAAGGAACTTTGATTTCATCTCAAGCATCCATTTACATAAACTAAAAAGGAATTTTCTTTTCACTCAATTTTCACATAATGGAGTCTCTTATCTTTTCTTTTGATCATTCTTTTCAATACCCACTTTCATTTTTCTTTCAAAAATAGAGCTTAAGTAGACAATTTAATCTAAAAGCCATTAATTTCAATAACAGAGACAATTTGAGTCAGGTAATTTCATTCTCTTATATATGGAAACAATCCTACTTCAACTGTGTTCTTGTCCTTCAACCTATCTCCATGTAATTGCACATAGTTGCACTTGCAAATTGATCAGTAACATTCAATTCTTGGTAACATATTAAATAATTTCCAAAAGTTTTCAAAGTCAACATCAGTCAACTTCTTTCATTCAATTTTTGAAAATTCAAAGATCTCCATTTAATATTTAATTGAATTTCTTCAATAATTCAATTTACCGTATTATAATAAATATGCAATAAAATTCGGTATGAAAATTTTTAATGAGGTCATGAGTGAAATATTATGGTGTTTGCACATAAAAATAACCCCCAAGCAACAATTGTGTATGGCTCGAGGGAAAGGAAACCATTCTTAATGACTGTGTGACCCCTCCATTGCATACCCATTCCATTCCCATTTATTGCAGGTTGTCTCCTCATAACTACATATATCTCCTTGTATTTTATTTGAAAGTTTTGTTTAAGTGATGATTGGTACCCACATCATGCCCATACTAGGACCATCCCTTCTCCTACACTATACCTATAGTTTAATGCATTAGAGGATGACCATATTGTGTTCATTTTCCATCCTTGACCGATTGATATTTCTTTCTATTATATTTTATATTCTGTCACATGGGCATTGCGTGGAGATTGACCTCTCCAGACAAGGATGTGACAACAAACCAAAGTGAATGAGATAGATAATGTATTGATTGAAGAGATAGTTCCTGCTCTTGAAAACTTGATGCAGGAACATTGTGCAATATGTGCAATGGGAAAATGGCAATGTAGAATCAAAGGCAACAGGTACCAGAATGCATGGAATGAAAAATGAATCTTCTATGAGAACACTTGAAAAGAAGCAGAGTAGAGTGACTGAGATGGATAATGTATTGATTGAAGAGATCCTTCATGCTCTTGAGAAGTTGAGGAAGGTGCATGTGCAGTATATGCAATGGGAAACTGGCAATACACAAGTGGAAAAACTAAAGAGGTTTTGTATTGCACAATAATTTGTGCAAGAAAATAAAGTGAGAGATGATGCTATGGGTGGAGTTGAACAAGTAAATTGACAACCTTTTTAACCCTTAATTAAACCCTACCGTAATTGAACCTTGATTGTAATTGATCCCTAACCCTTATTAAATTTTAATCAAAATCATAACCCAATTCTAAATAATAACAAATGCATAAATAATAAGATTTTTTTTATTAGTGGAGAAACAGGTTTTGAATGGACCCAAAACCCAAACTAGGATGGACAAGATACTCACAGAAAAGAAACAAGAACACCTAGCAGCAAAACAAAAACACAGCTAGCCAACAACCAGCAAACAACACAAGAAATTACATGGATCTTGAACCCTTTGGTTTTGATGGGACCAACAACCCTCTACAAACATCTAAAACATAGTTCATAACCAGAGCCCCATCATCAGAAGAAATTGAGCCCAATAATTTACCCTCTCCACCTCTATAGGAAAATTCATCACAAATACACAAGGCTCCAACAATATTCCACAAAAATAAGCTATTTTCTCCACCTCTATAGGAGAAAAATCTAGGCTCATCTGATCCACCATAGGCACAACACCCATTATCCTTGAGAGTGAGCTCCACCAAGAATAACTTAATTTTCAATATATCCACCTCCATAGAAGATATAGGAAAGAAGTTAGCAGAAAGGCCATCATCCACTCCCTCGCAGCCAAAAGATAGGGCTCCATCATCCCCCCAACACCATTTCTAGGCATAGCTAGTAGCATCCAACTCCACCTCAATAGGAGAAAGGTCACTTCCAGCCACATCCATCTCCCCCTCAATAGAAGATAGGACCACCTCTATAGGAGAAACCAGAGTAACCCAAAGATGCAGAGAATGAAGCTCAGATAGTGAAGCCATGGAACCAAGAAGGAGAGGGATGACATACCCTTACGACATAGAGACTCAATGATAGGGACAAGGTTGGATTGAGTCAATCACTGGCTCAATGCTCTAGGTCTCCAATAGATAACCTATAGGTCCTAAAAGTTATTAGGCACCCTTGGTCACTTGCCAACCCTACTATCAATTTCAGTTTGCTGCTACCAAGCAGTTCTTGGTGCTTTTCCTCACATACTCCATCTAGCCCTTAATCCCTTTAAAGACTAGACAACCTCTAAATCCTCCTAACTTGCTTGCAGGGGTGTGCATAGGCTTCCTTGACTTCAAAACGGTCTAGGAAAGGTTCTTGTCCAAGCACAAATCTCCTTTCTTCTATCACTGCCACCATACCCTAGGTTAGGGTTTTAGGAGGGCTAGTTGCCCATGAGCCCTATTAGGTCTCTTAGCCCGGGGTTTCAGGTTATTACTCCTCCCTGCTCAGTGAACACCATAACCTCAAAGAAAGAACCCTGGCTAAAATTTGGAGCACTTCAATATTTTTATGGTTTCAGACCTTCTCAGGCCGTACACAGGGCTATCACTGATTTTGAGAAATTTAGGGCTTTTTAAGCCTTTTCTTGGGCACACAAAGGACTGTCTTCTTTCTTCCGCCACCAGATGATTTGGAGATGACTCCTGCCTCTTATTAGAGCTTTGTAAGGTCCCCTACAGTCTTTATACACTTTGCTTTGACTAGACATTCACCACCCCTGCGTTAGGACTGTGCAACGCTGAGGGAAAGATCCTTAGCATGCTTTTTGAACTTTTACTAACTCCTATATTTACACTATGTACAAGGTTGGAGTCTAGCTTTGTTTCCACTGCTTCCATACTTCTTGGTACGGACAGAAAATAAGCTAAAACTCCATTTTTCTGGATTTACCAGTCAGAAACAACAGAAAAGAAAACACAGTATTTACAAATTAGATGAAAGCGATGGAAAAATATCTTAAAGTGCCACAAGAAATGATTCAAAAGGATTATTTACATGCTAACTAACAAACAAAGGTCTTGTTCAATCCATCAAGATTGTTGTCACGCAATCAAGAACAGAAAACCAGATTTTCCAACACAAAAATCACTGTTTCTTGCTTGTTCTCATAAAAACTACTAACTTCCAAAACTTCCAACCTTCAAAACAGGTCGAGATTGAACTTTTACAATCATTGGAAATGGTTAGGTTTCCTTCTCCAAGCCTAAGAGCGGCCAAAAGCATGATGTTGTAAAACACAATGTGTTTTCTAATTTTTGACAAAAACTTAGGAATCAACCACAAAAAGGATTCCCAACTTATTTAACTTCCAACCTAAAAAATAAAAAGTCCTCAATCACAATCTAGATGGTGTTAAAGACCTTACACAACAAAATAGAACTGATTTTAAAACAATACTTCAAAATATACTTGCACTTTGGCACTTTGGCAGGTGCTCCTGCACCACTCAAGAGTCAAAAAAATCAGACCCCATCATAAGGAAAGTCACATACCAAAGAGATTCCACAAGAATCCAAAACAAAAGCACCTCTCCCGAAAGATCAAAATAAACAAAGAGGTTCAAGGAAAGAAGAGAACTAGAGAAACCACCATATTTCTACCACTAGGACAGAGAAGAAGCCGAGACATCCAAAGAAGCCCATACAAATACAAACATGAAGCTCTCCCAGTCGGGGCAAAAATAGCTTCTACACAGACCCACAAGCATATGAGTAATAACAAAACCCCCTAATAAGAAAATGATACTAGAAACAAGCAGGGGCCAAAGAGTATAGAGAAAACACATCCTCCTGGGGTCTGAAACCACCATCAAGCTACCACAAGCCCCATGAGAGCATCTGTCATGAAATGAAAACCAAAAGGGGGCAAACAACACCAACAAGATCTCTCCCCATAAGCACCAACTCCTGAGACCAAATGCAATAGCATAGATCCAAATCCCAGTCCTCCCACTCCAGAACAAATAGGGAAAGACACACCTTAGTAGTCCCCCCACTAACAACATCAGAATCCACTCCAACCTCAGCAACATCATCGATGGAAAGACCAAGACCAAGCCCCCAACAGAGGACTGTTCTAGACACACCATGGCTGCTGAGAAAGGTAACCCCAAGAGAGGAAGCCAAAACTCCCACCCAAACAGCCACGACCCTTCCTCTGCACCCAACACTGCAAGAAAAGGAGATGGGGGGTCCAATGACCCCACCATCCACTGCGTCGACCACCTCAGAAGCACTCTCGACTTCTTCTAAAGCCCTCACAGCTCTGTTCCCACCTGAATAGCTGCTCCCACTCCTCAACTCCAAGTCAAGCACATCCCATAGGAGCTTGCCCGAAGAAGGGAAGAGGGCCACCAGAAAAAAGAACTTGCTCATCGCCATCATCACTAGCGCCAATTGTAGCAGCCAGGGACTAAATCCCATATTTATCATCATCTGAATCTTCGCTCTCATCCCCTGTTGATTTCAAAACTCCATCGCAGCTGGTTCAAAGCTCCCGCTCGCTCCATCTTCCGCTAGTTCATGCTATAAATAATAAGAATGTTACATAAACAAGTTTTACCTTAAAATTGTAATTCATCCCTAACCCTAATTAAATTTTAATCATAATCATATAATTTTAAATAATAACAAATATATAAATAATAATAGTGTTACATAAATTATTTTTAAATTATATGATAAAGTTAAAGTTTAAATGTAATTCTTAATTAAAGATAGATAAGTTAGTTCTAAATATATTAATTTGAAAACTTATTTTTATATGTAATAAATAATTAGTTTATTGCATTTTCTTTGTATTTAGTTTTATAATTTTAAATTAATTTAGATGTGCATTTATTATGAAATTCTTTTATATTAGACTATATATTTAAGTTGCTATATTTTTGTATAATTAAATTTATAATATTTCTTCACAATATATATTAAATTTGAGTAAAACAAAATATTAATGATTTTTCCTTTATGAAATATTTTTAATTATTTTAAAAGTATTGAGTACATTAATTTAAATTATTGTGTAATAGTAAATTTAAGATATCTTCTTTTTATATAATTTTCAAATTTATAATTTTAAGTACATTAATTTATAACTTTTAAAAAAAATAATTGCTTTTATTTTTTTATAATTTTATTTGCATTCAAGTATTAAAAAAATATTTTACAATAAACCAAGAAATATTAATATAGAAACTTACCTAGTAAATTTAGAAAAAATATTTCAGATTTAATTTTCTTGAATATTTTTTAAATTAATTATATTAATTTACAAACTTTCTTTTTATGAAATTACAAATTTACAATATTTCTTTCATACTTAATTTTCTATGACTCTCCATATCATTCTTAATGACTTAATTTTCTTGAATATCTTTTAAATTAATTATATTAATTTACAATATTTCTTTCATAGTTAATTTTCTATGACTCTCCATATCATTCTTAATGACTTAATTTTCTTGAATATTTTTTAAATTAATTATATTAATTTACAAACTTTCTTTTTATGAAATTACAAATTTATAATATTTCTTTCATACTTAATTTTCTATGACTCTCTATATCATTCTTAATTTTCTATGACTCTCCATATCATTCTTCTTTCCAAGTGATTTTTTTTTTTTTTTACAATAGGGGTGTTTGGCAACGGCCCAACAGCCCGTATCTTGGGTATCTGGGGTGAGTTGGGGCAAGACTAGTCCCCTATGGGTGAGATCCACTGTCTGCAAGAAGTCCCACCTCTTAAACCTGGAAGCAGAGTCAAACCTGAGACCAATGGGGAGAAAACCCACTGCCCAAGCCAACTCTGCTACCCGTGCGGGCTTTTCCAAGTGATTTTTTATTCATTTTTTCATTTGCTAATAGTCCTTCAAACATTAACCTCACAATTTTTTAGAAATATTTTCATAGTCGTTACCTGTAGAAACCAAAAAAATCCCGTAGCATATAAGAGTATTTAAAAAAAACCACATAGATTACAAAAACTTATTTGTTACCCAAAAGAATGTAACATAAAAGACCTTAAGCAGAGCAAAAGTTGAAAGCCCCATGAAAAACACAAAAAAAGTATGAAAACCAAAGTGGGGAAGAGGACCTTTCAGTTTCCAATGAAATACAAACGTTTCATCTTCCGTTACTCAAAGAAACCAAAAAAGATTGTAGCATATAAGAGTTTCAGCAAAAAACCAAAAGAACGTAACATAAAAGACTTTCAGCAGAGCAAAAGTGGAAATATCCCATGACACACATAAAAAGTATGAAAACACAGAAAAAATATGAAAACTAAAGCAGGGAAGAGGAGCTTTTGGTTTCCAAAGAAATACAAATGTTTCATTGCGTAAAGAAAATTATTATTATTATTATTTAGATCGATAAACGACAAGGCCAATATATTAATCTTTGAAAGTTTTCAGTTACATACAGAGAATTATAGTCATCCAACCATACCCACCAGATCATTCTAGTTTCCATTATTGCATACAAAAATTCAAAAAAGAGGGCATATTGCCTTGAGTATCACCAGTTTCCATCATAAACTATAGAAGTATCTTAGTATTAGAATTTCATACTGCCATCTACTATATTTAAAGATTTCAAACATATCAACTTTCTAAATTCATTAAATTCAAAAAAGAACTATCTATGATTTCATATCTGCATAATCTTCTTAGCGATGTGTGGAAGTCTTCCTCCTCTTGCGGCTTGATGAAGAGGACTTTGCTCTCTTTTTGCTTCTAGTAGGCCTTCCTCTTCTTTGTGGAGCATGAGAGGATGATTTAGCCCTCTACCTATTGCTCAAAGGTCTACCCCTTCTCCTCAATCTTCTCCTAGGATTAAACAATTTTACCAATTTATATTTCCCTGAGTATCATCAGTTTCACCATACCTCAAAATGTTTGATGCCACCATTTTTTAATCTCCTAAGTATCTTGATCTAGTATGATTGTCCCTTACTAATTTTTGAGAGAAAAAAATTTAAACCAACTTTCTGCTTTTTAATTTTTTCCCTTCACCTTCTTTCTTAACCTTACTAAAGGATAAGAGTTTCTATCCCAACCAAACTCCTCCATCTTATACCTCTGTCATCTCCAACATCATCTCCATCTTTATATTTCCAGACAAATTTATCCACCAATATGGTTTTCTCTTATTTTTTGTTAACTTACATATTCATGTCTCAAATATGCATCCTCCTACTTAAACACGGTTGATATGAATGGGTTCTTGTTGACTATTCTATGATTGAAGATATCTACCCAACTTTCTCTGCTTTTTATCTTCATAATTCTCTGATTTTACTGATTGATATCACTACTGATTTAGCTTGGGTTTAGTTTCTTGTCATATACCTTTCATGCCACCACCTTAATTCTTTACCTTATGTTGCAAGTTTAGAAAGTTCATCGACCTCCCCATTTGCCTCCCTATACACATGTCTGATGGTGAAAAATTCAAAGTATTCTAAAATGGCCATTATTCTATCCAACAGTGCTTTTAATCTCCAATTAGGAGTCACTATTGTTTTGGTTGCATTCGCCATAATAGTTGAATCTCCTTCCACCTCTATCTTCC
The DNA here is from genome assembly GCA_007258455.2 of Sequoia sempervirens. Classification (NCBI taxonomy): domain Eukaryota; kingdom Viridiplantae; phylum Streptophyta; class Pinopsida; order Cupressales; family Cupressaceae; genus Sequoia; species Sequoia sempervirens. The sequence goes on along the minus strand of VDFB02058242.1, from coordinate 647,034,523 downwards.
TTATTCACTTCCTTTTACATTCAACTAGTCCAATGTGTAGAGAACTAAATTCTACTATGTTGTTAGTATCTATTGGAAGAGGAATCACTATTTTTCCTATGGTAGATCTCCCATATTGTCTCTGATTATGCATCTTGCTCCAGAGGGACCATGATTTCCTTTTGATGCCCCGTCAAAATTTAACTTCAACCATCCCTCTTGTGGTGGGTTCCATGTTGCTTGTTCTCTTTTCTAGTCGTTATTCCCTAAGAAAGAAGGAAATTTGAGTCCTAACCACTTAAATCTCATTCTTCCATCCCATTTGGTGAATTTTCCCTTGATGTTGGGTCTTAATGCTATCTTGCTATTCATATTCTCCACAATTGAGCTTTCAATTATGTTAAGGACTGATTCAACCCATCTTGCTTTGTTATAAAAAATCCTCCTATTCCTCTCCTTCCAAATTCCCTAGATTAGTGTTGAAGGGCTAATTTCCCATAAGCCACTTAGTAGTCCATCCTTGGCCCTAATTGGCCAACTTTGGTATAGTGAAATGATATCATTAGGTAGGGTTGTACAATCTAGCCCAACTTGGCACAAATCCATCTCCAACATTTTCCTGAGAAAGGACAATTTAGGAGGAGATGGTCTATAATTTCTTCTTGAGCTTTGCAAAGTACACACCTTTGAAAGGCCTGCAAAGCCCATTTTCTTAAATTTCTCCGTTGTTAAAATATTCTTTTTTGTTGCTATCCAAGAGAAAACTCTTGATTTTGGTATAATTTTATTACTCCATAATAGTTTATGTGATATGCCCAAGTCATTATTCTCCTCTTGACTAACCAATAAGTTATAACCTTCCTTTGCACTATACTTTCCGATCTTGGATGCCACCCAAATAAGCATATCATTTCCTTGCTTGAACACTAATTGTTTGTTCTTTAATACTTATTTTAACTAAAATATCTCATTATGAGGTACTGGAAGTCCATCAAATCTTTTCCATTCCCATCCTAGGGCTGGATCTCCATCTGGTAAGTTGACATAGTCCCTAATATTTTCTCCCCAATTTTGTTTGAGCCAAGTCCTAGTGCTTTCAATTGTTATGGAACTATCTATACTTGGATAACCTCCCCATGAGTCTTCCCAAAATAAACATGATCTACCATCATGCACATCCCAAGATAAAAAAAATCTACCACTAAAGCCTTGCATTTTAGGATGAAGTTCCAAATCCTTAAAACCTTGGGTGGATTGCTAACCCTTATAATTTCCTTCAGCTCTCCAACATTTTTAAGTATTTGGTTTGCAATAGCCTAACCCATCTTGACTAGGGATCTTTGATCATTCTCCAAACAATTTTAGCCCCCAAAGCCTTATTTTTTTTGTCTTGGTTTCTAAGTCCCATTCCTCCTAAATATTTTGGTTTGCAAATTTTTCCCAAGCTATAAGGGAAATTTTATTTTTCTCTTATGTGATTTTCCAAAACAAGTTTCTCATTTTTTGAATTATGAAAGCATTCATACCTGTTGTCAATGCCAAAAATGATAGGAGGTATATTGGCAGTGTTGATATTACTACCTAGAGCATAACTAATATGCCTACCCATGATAACCATTTCCCTTTCCATGAGTTTATCCTTTTATCCAATTTTGACTTCAATGGGTCCCATAACTTTGAATTTCTCAGCCCCTTATCACTAGGTACTCCAAGGTATATACAAGGCAAAGTTCCCTTCTTACATTTTAGTATGGTGATAATCTGTGTTTCTTCTACTTGAGTAGTTGAAAAGAAATAAACTTCTAATTTGTCTATGTTAATTGATTGTCTAGATGCTTTCTCATAAGACCAAAGTATCTCTTGGAATCTTCTCTCGTAAAGAAAATTATTGAAGCACATCATTCAGTCTTTATTATATAGAATAAATTTGTGAATTCAGCTCATCCACAACCCAAGCCATGAGAAAAAGAAAACATGTAAGAAGTTCCAACACACCGTCACCACAAGGAAGCCCCACGCTGCAAGAGGTAATAGATTGTTTTGTCAAAATAAACATTAAAGGCCAAGAAGAGAAATTTATGGAAGAAATTAAAAATTTGTTTCAAATAAATACCAGAAAGGTTGTATAAAGTTATTTCAAATTTATTTCAATTGACAGAGTTAAAAAAAATATGATGACAGGTTTTAATTCATTTGTTGTTTTGCAACATTCTCAACATACTCCACCTATAGATCTTAATTGGGGTTATTTTATCAAAAGCAGAGGAAATTATTTGTAGTTTACTACCGAGCATATAGAAAAAATAAAGTCTAAGGTGAGATGGATGGCACATTCTTTTTTTCCTATTTTCTTAGTCTCTGAACTTGTAAAATTGAACTACAAGAGTTGTGAGAAGTAACAAAAAATTTCGTAGAAGTACTTCAACAAATTGGCCAAGTGCATTGGGTCATTATAGGCCTATCAGTTATAGCATATTTAATCTCAAAATGTGCAAAAGTGCGCTAGAACAAAATTAAATGTGAACAACTTTTGTAAGAAATGATCACACTTGCAATGAAGACAAAGGTGTTAAGAGATCTTATTAATTCAGAGAAGGAAACTTTTGAAATAGCTCTTGGATACATCATAGAGGGATCAGTGAGTTGTGCCATGCAATACGAATTTGGAAAGTTTTCCAAGTTAGTCAGTACATCATTTTTTTCACATTGTTATGCTTTATTTTACTAATTTTATTTTTCCTTCTCCTTTTATCACCATTAATTTCTTATGTTGCAAATATTTGAAATCAACTGTCAATTCTGAGAGATTGACTAAAATTCATGCCAAAATAAATAAATTTCAACAGAATTTAATTCTCGCGGCAAGAGTAGAAACATTGAGAAACACACCGGTTACACGAAAAAGACTACCTCAAAGATATCCAAATGAGGTAGGTAAATAAAAACAATAGGAGCCAAGTTTTATTTGGATTTAAATTTTGGACTTTGGATTTTGTATTTGATCCTAATCTTTTAGTTGCCTGGGTTGTCGTGTAAAACATAGCTTAATTTTGGCGCTCTATTTCTATTTGTCATTAATTTCTTTAATTTTGTAATAGAGATTCTAAGAATAGGAGCCAAGGTTGATTTTTCTTTACATTTTGAACTTGGATTTTGTATTTGATGCTAATGTTTTGGCTGCCTGGGGTGTCATGCAAAACATGCTTTATATTGCTTAATTTTGGTGCGTTGGCTTCCATTTTCCATTAATTTCCTTGATTCTATAATAGAGATTCTAAGAATAGGAGCCAAGGTAGATTTGGATTTATATTTTGGACTTGGATTTTATATTTGATGCTAATATTTTGGCTACCTGGGCTGTCATACAAAATAAATAGATATTCTAAGAATAGGAGCCAAGGTTGATTTAGCTTTACATTATGGACTTGGATATTGTATTTGGGTTGTAACATGCAAGATATTTATACTGCTTAATTTTTATTTGGCTTCCAGTTGCCATTAATTTTCTTGATTTTGTAATAGAGAATTCTAAGAATAGGAGCCAAGGTTGATTTGGCTTTACAATTTTAGACTTGGATTTTGTATTTGAGGCTAATCTTTTGGTTGCTTGGGCTTTCATGCGAAACATGCAAGATATTTATACTGCTTAATTTTGGTTTGGTTTCCATTTGCCATTAATTTCCATGATTTTGTAATAAATATTCTAAGAATAGGAGCCAAGGTTGATTTGGCTTTACATTTTGAACTTGGATTTTTTATTTGATGCTAAACATTTGACTGCTTAGGTAGTAATGAAAACATATAATTATTGTTCATTTGCTGATAGTTTAAACTTGATTCTGAAATAAGGTTTCAAAGAATATATGACACTCTTTCTTTACTTTCGTATTCTAGATTTGGATAGTTCAATTTATTCTAATATTTTTGGGCTACTGTGGCTTTGCTCCGTGTATGTGTGTGTTTGTTATTACAGTTCATTTGCATATTATATTTGTTGATTTTGTAACTGTATTTAAAGCAATAGTTTATACAAATTGTTGATGTCTAAGTTGATTTTATTTATTTAGGTTGGGGATGGGTGTGGAACACTAGGGTTTGAAATGGGGTGTTGTTGATGATGGAGGGTTCATTTGATTATTCAATGATTATTCCATCTTATAAAGATCTGATGTTCAGGTCGATTGAAGTTGCATTAATTTTGTTTTGTGGTTCTTACATTGAAGATTGTATGACTATAGTGGTGTTATGTATTTTTGTGGGAGTGAGGATTAAGGTTTGATTTGGGATATGCGTGATGAGAGAGTATTCATTTGATTTTTTCACATGAATTCTATTTTAAAAGTCTTATGTTTAGGTTGCTTTTCCGTCATTCAATTTTGTTTTGTAGTTTGCAAATTGAAGATGTGTGAAATTAGTATAAATTGTGTGTGTTTTCTTCAGGGGCGTGGGAGTGGGATTGGTGAGGGATTAGGGTTTGAATTGGGGTGATTGTGGTAAAGAGGGTTAATTTGATTGCTTTATGTGACTTTATCTTTTAAAGGTTTGATGTTCAGGTTATTGTTGCAACTTCATTTTTTTTAAGCAGCTTTCATAAGAGAGATTGTCTAAGATTTATATGTATTAGAATTACCTTTTGGAAACTGTAATGATTAGATTCTAAATAATGAAAATAGAGTATCTACATATTTTCTTTTGTTTATGTTCTATTATGCTTATTTCCTCTATTATACAGAGGGTGAATATTAATTTGCAAGATCTAAGGATTTGCATGCATCGGACTTGCAGCTTGTGTGTAACAAAGTTGCTAGAGCCTCCAATAAATCCTCACTTGAGGTTTGTGTGCTCTAATTAACAGAAATTTTAAAATGTTCTTATATACAATTGGGATCAAGGAGCAACTAAAAGTAGTAAGCTCACTTGTCAACATGGAATATCGCTCATCAATTTTCATCATTCTTTGGGACTTATGTGGTATTGGAAATTCAACTATTGCACAAGCTATTGTCTCCATAGTAGATAGAGACATTTATAACTATGCCAGAATAAAGTTAGATTCAAATTCTAAAATAATAACTTTAAAGAAATACAACAACATATTTTGAGTGATGTCTTTCAAACTTATGAGGGTGGAAGAAAATTAGACTTGAGAGATGATGCAGATGGTAGGGATCACTTTAGAGAGGCTTTTAAAAGTGAAGAAAATAAGTCTGAATTTTTATTTATTGATAATGTTCTGAATACTATAGACTTGGATAAAATATTGCCGAAAGACTTGTGAAGTCTTCCAAAGGGTGGTAAAATACTTGTTACAACTAGAATTTTGAGTGTCATAGAGGTACTTCATGATCATGGCCTTCATTGCAAGAATTATTTCATCAAATATCTCTCTCATGATCATTCAGTGTGTCTCTCGTGATCATTTGGTGACACTTATGTGCAAAGACCCTATAAGTGGTGATTCTGTTGATGTGAATGATGATCTAGAAGAGATTATCCAGCTTTGTGAAGGGTTTTCGTTGGTTCTAAAAATGGTTGGTAGTCATTTGCAAAGGCAGAATTATAATCCGAACTATTGCAAATTGATACTTCAAAATTTGAAGGAAGGAGGGACAATGCAAGAAGTGAACCTCACTCACCGCTTGTTTGATTTTTCATTTGGCACATTGGAGGAGTCTACTCAAGAAGGTTTTTTGGACATCTGTTATTTTTTTATGAAAATTGGCTTTGTAGACATGTAGAGTAGATTGTGGGAGTTGAGGAAGTCACATCCCCTTTAGATGCAACATTGATCACCATGGTGGTGAAGATGAACAAGCAGATGTCTATTCCTAATCTCATTTTATCAATAGGGCTCAGCAGGGCAAAGTCGAGTAGAATTTTGAATGAAAACTTCTAGTTTGAAGTTGAAAAGGATGAGGTATATTTCACATTTGTCATTATTAGATGGATAAAATGAATAATATTTAAGCTCATTGTTAAATAATACTCGTTGAGTATTTCACAGATAGAACTAATACTATTTAAGCTCATTGTTAAATAATACTTGCTGACGTTAGAGTTTCGCAAGCTAAGCTAAAAGGAATTAAAGGAGTTTTTCTTGAAAAAAAAGCTTCCATGCTTTAGAAAAGACACCTTATTTTGATGGACACGTTAAGAATTCTATCATGGAAGGGTGGTATCAATGTTGGCGCAACAGATGCACTGACATTGCCAGAGTTAAGATGTCTTACAACAAATCATGATATTTATGGACTAGATGTAGAAGCATTTAATAAATTGGGTTTTTTGGAATGTGAGAAGCTTCCCACTAAACTGGAAGATCGTTTGAAGGTAAGTCTTGAATACAATAACATACATTCTTCCATTTCATTTTGGTTATCACTTTTTTAAAATTGTTGTGTTGGTCTATTGATAAATGATGCTGATAAAAGATACTACATGGAGTGCAACACAAAAATTCTAGAGCTTTTGCATTGAAGAGATCATGAACTTTAGGCACTATTTTAGATAGTTTGAATAACTTAATTTAATGGAATTTTCCATGCAATTAGATAGTTAAGTTTTACCAAATTGTTGTTAACCAAATAATAATGTATTGTTGAATTTAGTTAACAGACTCTGTTTTCAAGTTTATCTGCCAGTTTCAAAGAGCTATGAGATGCATGATAGATGTTACGATTTGTTTTTGAGAGGCTACAAGCATTATTAATATTTTTCCTCTGTGTTGCTTTCTGCAAGTCACAATAAAGTGTAACAATTATACAGTCCTAAAATTATACAGAATTTAATTCTGAAGAGTTCACTAGAAATTTATTTGGCTGTAGTTTTCATGATTGTTTGGTGAATGTTGTGAGTGATTTTATTTGCTTCTGTTGTTTATTATTTTTTGTTATAATGTTTTTTGAACAGCTGGATAAGGAATTGGGTCTGTAGAGATTCTTCATGATCATGATGATTTTATGTTCTAACAATGAAATAGTAACTCTTCGTGTAGTTACATGAAAGTTTAAGGTTGATAAAATTTGAGAGACAGCCAACTGAAATGCAGGAATTATAAAAAATAGTGTTGAATTCCTCCTTGGAAGAATTATCTATAGAATTTGATGACAAAATTTTGTCTAAAGCAAATGATGGAAAAAAGAAAGAAAAATAAGAGAATTCCAAAAATGTAGTTAATAATTTTCTTTAGTGTTTAAATAAATTGGCACATTTTGAAGTGATTAATTGGTGGTCGGATGTGAGCGAGCTGCCTAAGCAATAGTGTAGGTTACTACAACTGAGTACTCTCTGTGTGGAGAGGTCTAGTTTAGAGTGTGTAACATACTTGTTTGGCCAACTTACAACTCTAAGCGAGTTGTATTTACATGAGTGCAAATTATTGGAAAAATTTCCATCTATTGTTGGTCAGTTGATGACTCTAATAGTGCAGGATTTATCAAGGTGTTAAAGTTTGAAAGAATTTCCTGGTCATCTTCCAAATCTAAGAAAGTTGTATGTAACTGAGTGTTTAGCTTTGAATAAGTTTCCCTCCACCATTGGCTAATTTATAGCTCTAAAATAACTAGAAATAAAAACCTGTAGGAGCTTGAAAGAGTTGCCTTCCACTATTGGCCAGCTGACAACTCTAACAAAGTTGGTTTTACTTGAATGTTCAAGATTGGAAGAATTGCCTTCTATTATTGGCCAGCTGACAACTCTAACAAAGTTGGTTCTACTTGGTAGTTCAGGATTGGAAGAATTTCCTTCCAACTTAAACAATCTCAAATGTCTTGAATATCTAGATATTTCTTATTGTGATTCTTTGGAATTAGATGTTTGACAGAGGGATGACAACATCAAAATTGTTAAAAAAAGTGAGCATAACTATACTGATTGTAAAAAAGAAAAAAATTTGAAAGTTATTCATTCACAGAGAGGGATTTCAAATATTATATTTGCATTGCTCACCACAATGCACTTAGGGGAGATAACCCAGTAGCTGAGCATGCTCCCTTTTTGTTATATCTGGCATTTTCTTAGTTACATGATAAGATTGTTTTCTTAGTTACATGGTGAGATTGTTTTCTTAGTTACATGATGAGATTGTATATTAGTTTTTGGTTTGTAATGTTGTTGTTGATGGTGTTATATCAATTGTCTAACTCTAAGTCGGACTCTAAGAATACATGAATATTGTAACTCCATGTTTCTCATTATCAAGCTAGACATGTTTTATGTTTATGTTGTTCTTATCGGGTTAAGCTTTTATTGTATACGGAAATTGTTTGAACTATACTATGCAAAAAAAAATATTTTTTCCTATAAATATAAGCTTCTTGAGATTAACAAGTATGGTTTCTTATATTTTTGAACCATTTTCATAATAAGGGTAGGGTGGTGTTGTTAAAGATTATATCAATCATTCAAGATACTCCTCTACGATGGGATTGAACGTAAAACTATTATAAGTTTTATAGACATTTCTAAGATTTAATAAAACTACAATACCAATACAATCGACATTGGCCAAGAAATAGTTAATAAAACTACAATCACTTAATGGGGATAGAAGGAAGTGAAATAGTATGTGGGCTAAACTGGTAGGATAATCATAAGCATAGATGTAAGCTCTGGGAAATGCATTTTTAAACACACAGTAATAACTAATAGGCCTACACATCTAAGGATTGTTGTATGACCCTACACAAAAATATGTGGCATACTACTCTATCATGCCACAACCCTACCCCTATAGTCCTTCACCTATAAGGAAAAACCTTAAGATCTCGTACTCAAGAATATTTAGAACTAGCAACAACCCTTTTAGCTTCACTACTAATGCAAGATGTTCTAAAAGTATATCACCATCACAATTAATTTATTAATGTAGTACTATATGAGCAGTGCAAATCATATCGTATCAAAATAGTAATGGTGCAAATACGTAAAAAGGAGCAAAGTTATTTTTATATACATAGTTCCCTTATTTAGTTGGGTATTAACAGTTCCTTGATCAAGGGCATAAATCTCTTATTTGAAAAGACCATGAAGGGGAAGAAGAGGGCATAAAGCCAAGTATTTTTCTTAAAAAATAGGCACAACCATCTTATGGTTGATGTAGATGATATTTTGAGTAGCAGGTTGATGTCTCAATCATTTGAAAGGTAAAGCAAGTATTCAGGTAACTCAGATAAAACTTGTTTTTAGAAAACTGATTCTCCTTAGAAAGAAGAATGTGCAAAAAGAATGTAGTGGTTTATCTTTTTTAGTCTTGGATAGCCTATGTAGAGGATGGCTAATTGGGACAATATGCACATTATTTCATTCTTCCATATTTTTTTGGGTCTCTGTTTCGAAAATATTGAAGTAATGTTTATTCTATTTATTGCATTTTTTATCATTCTAACTTAAAAAGTGTGATCTTTATATAAACACACAAATTGTGGCCATTCTATCAAAGAAGAACCAAAACTCAAACACCACCATATGTGAAAGTAATGGAAAACTAATAAACTAAATTCCTAGGATGCTAGTGCTTGCATAGAATAGAACAAACAATCATTCATAATCAGCTACACCAATATACAGAAATCCCTATGGAAAAGTAAAAGAGGGATATCAATTACAACTTAAATTGTGTTATTTGGTATGTTTTATTACTTTAAATAAGGAAAAATTCAATCAGGTGAACAGTATAATTCAAGGAAATATTTAATGAACTTTATAACATGCTTGATTATTACATTCCAAGAGTATATGATTTTGCTGATAAACTTATTGAATATATTTTGTTTTGCAAAATTGAATAGGAAAAAATCAAATAGTTACATTTCAGATTAAAAACTGGGAACTCTTTTTATTGTATGTCTCACAAACACCCCATTTGATGTGTAGTTTTGATTGACCATACTTGCACATTCTAAAGCCCAAAACACACTACTTTTACCATATGTCCATCGACACACTTTATATATGAAGAACCTTCATTCTTTTAAACCAAATATGGTGATGGATTAGCCTTTAGTATCCTCAATTTTCTTACATGATCCCTAGATACACTTCACCATGTCTAATTTGGTTGTCTCTACTCATCTTGCCCTTGTCAAATACTTCCTATATCATAACCAAAACTATAAGTACTAAAAGTTTGGTTAAAAGACTTATGGTCTATTTAAATAAAATCAAAGAGCTTAAAAGGTAATCACTTGCTAGTTTGAGTACAAGGGGTTCATAATATGGTACAAATAGTGTCAAATCCTCATCCTAGACTAGACTTAGGGTTTTTTTACAACTCGAGTCTTCACTTTTTGTAGCACAAAACAGATTTAATAAAAAAAAAATTATGAATACATGTTCACAAACCCATAAGTTTGAAGCTTAGTGAAAAAGCTTATTTACAAATGCAACTCAATCCCATCAGCACCTAATAGAAGTTGTGGCTTGAAAGCCCATGCGTAAAGCACCACTACAAGTATCCCCAAACTAGCTGTGGCTTGGAAACTAGACTGGTAAAAGAAATCAGTATAATTGTACCCAAAGCATGGATAACTAAGTTTGAATAGAATTCAAGGACAAAAACTAGGAATTAGAAAATAATTGGATACAAGTAATGGAAAATTAGAGTACCTAGTGGTCAAATCCGATGAAAACATAAGAAGAATCATTTTTCCAGATATCATGAACAACCAAATCAATTTCTTTTGTAATGTGAAGCTTGAGAATAAAACTATTCCTTTAAATCTCTTTAAACCAAATTAGGAAATTATGCAAAGAGACCAATAACACAAAAATTCATACAACACCAAGTGTACGTGGAAAACTCAGTATGGGAAAAACCACAAAGAGAATAGCTACTTGAGTCTACTACTCAAATCCAACCTCACAAGAAAAGCCTCATTGGTTACAAAGTTTAAGGGCACCAACCCTAAGGAGACACCAATCCCCTAATTTAAGAGCACCAACTCTAAGGAGACACCAATCCCCTAGTTGAGCACCAACTCAACAATCTGATGGTACCAACTAATCAGACAAAAAGGAGCTATAGCTCCAAATTACAAAAGTGATTCAACAAAATTTTGCAACTGTACATTTACTTCTTCTCTACTTTGTTTTTATTTTCAAAACAACCTATGTTCTCTACTGCTAGAAGAACACTCTTCTACCTTTTTTGTTCTTGCAATCTCAGTAACACAACCTTCTCTCTTCTCTTACTCTGCTTCAACTCTATTAAACATTTCTATCACTCATTTGAGTTGCATACACACTTCATACTCTTTTACTTTGTATGTCTATGAGTGTGTGTGAATCTTTGTGTTATCAAGAAGCTCATTTCTAAATGTTAGGTCTTCATTTGTATGCCCTGTTCCACCGTTTGTCTGCTCTATATCAAAATCATAACCCTAGCTTTGATATGCAGTTCTGATGCATAATAAATGCTTGTTTTGCACAAGTTCTGTATAATTGAACTGTATTTGATCTTTCTCATTGTTTGTATATCCATGATGTTACTTAACCAATCAAACTTCATCTTTCAGTTGTCATGGCATATCAAATTTCTTCCTCTGTGTTGAGTTCCACCGATTAACCATCCAAACCACTGCCTGACCATTGTGATGTTACAACTTTGAATGTCAACCTTTGATCTTTGTCTTCATTTCATTATCCAACGGTCCTCATTGATAGGATTCAACTTTAAAACATAGGCATTTGATCAACTCTACTTTGAATCTATGCTATTGATCTTCTATTGCATGCCTTATGCTTCTTGCAACTTTGTTTTAGGCTTAAGGAACCATTTTTGTGTTGTATGAAACATGAGCAATGCAATAAAAACTCACCACCTATTTGCTTGACGTCACACTCCAATTTCTATCACACATCACAAATTCTCTATGTGCCTGAAGGATTTAAAATGTGATGCAAATAATTCATGCACTACAATAATAAGTTGCCACCTATTTGAGTCGAGACCACCATGTATACAAGTCATTATTTTGCATATCACAAATATGACTTTGTCTTTTTGATTCGCAACTACGATGTGAATCAATTGTGTGATGCAATAATATATTGCCATATGTCTTTTTTATTTCACATTCCACTACCATTGCATATCACAAATTTTCCTTGTGTGGTTAAACATGAAAAACTCGATGCAAAGAACACATGCATTGAAATCAGTAGTTATCACGTAGTCTTCAATCTTCATTGCATATTGCAAGTTTGCTATGCACTTGTAGAATGGAAAATGTGATGCAAAGAGAGGTCCTGGTGAATAAATATTAAACGTTTGACTTAGGAAGTATAAAGTCTTCAATACTCTATTGAGCCGATAATTCTTAGGACAAAGGGGCTAGTTACGCAATGACATTGAAAACTTAATTCATAACTTAAATGACCGAATACCAACTATTTCCAATCAACGTTCAAACATAAACTCTGTGAAGGCTTAATGACTAAGACGTAGGGGTTTTGATACTAAACCCTAATTATTCTAGAGAACAATATCTTATTGATCATACCACTAGAATCCTCTTAAAAAACCCATATCAGATATGTTGTTTGTTTTCACCACAACCTTCTAGAAATGACCTTTGCAATAACATGAAAATATTTGGAACATTTGAGCAACTTTGCAATATTTTCAAAACAAGTTCTTCTCTCCATCATACTTCACCACTCTTTCTATGGCATATACTCTAACATCCATGGCATGTAAGATACCAATAGATCCATTCTTTGACATCACATCAATTTCCTTTTGATATCAATGACATATTTTGACATCAATGACAACATTATGCAACCAAATCTCCCCCTTTGGCATTGATGGAAAAACTTAAATGCTTTGTACCAATTGTATATGAAATGCTATGTACCAAGAGTACCAATTGAAATCTCATATATCAGCATGAACCATGTTGGAAACTATTCTGCACAACAACCATATGACTATTTTCATTCATAACTCCCCTTTAGATATATCTCTACTTTTTGATTTAAAACAAAGGAGTATTTGTTACAACTTTCTCCAAAAACTTGCAAACTTAAAGCATTTTTCTCAATTTCTCATTGTTTTTCATCAATGACAAAGGAACACTTTCTAGACACCTAGCTTCCACTAATGTTCTCCCCCTTTGGCATGTTATGCAAAGAGAAACAGTGTGTCCAATCAACAACCATCAAGTCGTTAGAAAATTGTAAAACCATGCATACTTGACTTGAATTCTCTCTTTCCTTCCAAGGATGAATAAAACTCCTATGAATCTCCCCCTAGACCAACGTCCTATCACTATTGTTAGTCATGTAATTTTGGAGCAAGTACTCCAAATTTCTATCTTAAGTACTCAAATTTCTCTTTGGCAAGAGGTTTGGTAAATATGTCTGCAAGTTGTTCCTTAGTTGGAACATATTCCATTATGACTTCAGGATTTGCTACCTTTTCTCTTAAAAAGTGATATTTGATTGAAATATGCTTAGTTCTAGAATGCATCACTAAATTCTTTGATATATTAATAACACTTGAATTATCACAAAGAATAGAGATATGGTCTTTGTACTCTACCTTGATGTCTTTAAGTTTTAATTTCATCCATAATACTTGAGTACAACTTGTTGTTGTTGTCACATACTCTGCTTCTACTGTTGAAAGAGTAACTAACTCTTTCTTCTTGCTCAACCATGAAACAAGTTTATTTCCTAATAAAAATGCATCACCACTAATGATTTTTTTATCTACACTTCCTTCCCAATCAACATCTATATATGTTGTCAAAGTAAAATATTCACCTTTGGGATACCACAGTCCATAGTCAATTTTACTCTTGATATATCTAAAAATTATTTTCACTACATTGACATGAGACTCTTTTGGAGCAGCTTGAAATATTTTAACCATGCATACTAATTGCATAATTTCAAGTCTTGATGTTCTTAGGTATAACAAACTACCTATCATTAATCTATGCATAGTTTGATTTGCATCAAGAGATTCATCTGTTTTACTCCATCTACATCAAGTTATCATTGGAGTAACTACCAGTTTGTTGTCTTCCATGCCAAATTTCTTACGCATCTCCTTAGCATACTTGGTTTGAGATATGAATATCCATTCGTTAGTTTTTTATATTTGTAGACCAAGGAAAAATGAAAGTTCTCCAAGCATGGACATCTCAAATTCATCTAGCAAACTCTTTGCACATTTTATTGTTGCTACCACCACAAATGATATCATGTACATAAACAACAACAATTAGCATATGATCATCTTCTGATTTAAAGTACAAATTACTATTTGCACATCCTTTATTGAATCCTCGTAGTTGTGAGTACTAATTTACTCTTAAATACCAGGCTCTAGGTGCTTGTTTCAAACCATATAAAGCTTTCTTTAGTCTGCAAACATAATTATCTTCTATTGATAGTTGAAAACCTCCAGGTTGCTCAATCTAAACTTCCTCTTCTAGGTTTCCATTTAAAAAATTAGACTTGACATCCACTTGATAGACTTTGAAACCTTTTAAAACCGAGAATGCTATAAATATTCATATAGCTTCTAATCTAACAACCGATGCAAAATGTTTCTTCAAAATCTATACCTTCCATTTGTGCATACCCTTTGTAACACACTAATCTAGCCTTATTCCTTATAACAACTCCATCCTCATTGAGCTTGTTTCTAACAACCCATTTTGTACCTATTACATTCTTATTAAGGGGTCTTGGAACCAATTCCCAAGTTTTGTTATTTTCAATTTGGCTTAGTTCTTCTTCCATGGCATTTAGCCATTTTTTATCTTTTCTAGCTTCATAAAAAAATTTAGGCTTAATTTCTAATATTAAAGAGAATTTAACTTTCTCTTTGTTCTTTGCAAATATTCTCCTTGTTTGAACTCCTTCATCTTTATTTGCAATAACCTGTTCAATTGGATGATCCTTTTGAACATATTTGATAGGTGCCTTTTCATTTCATCTTTTGATTCTTCATCAACTATTTCTTCTTCAAACATTGAATTTTCTTCACAAATATCTTTATCAAGTTTAACATGTTTCATGTCTTCATCAACCTTGACATTTATACTTTCCACAGTTCTTTGTAGCCTCTTATTGTAACATTTGTAGGCTTTTCTTTGAGTGGAATATCAAATAAATATTCAATCATCACATCTTGAATCAAAGCTTCCCAAATTGTCTTCATCTCTTCTATTGTAGCATTTACTACCACATACTCTAAAGAATTTAACATATGTAGGTCTACCATTCCATAGTTCATAAGGAGTCTTCTCACTATTTACCCTTAGTTGAACTCTATTCAAATTATATACTGCAGTGTGTACTGCTTCTCTCAAGTATACATCAGGTAACTTGGCTTCATTTAGCATTGTTCTAGCCATTTCTTTGACTTTTGTATTCTTTCTTTCAACAACTCCATTTAGTCATGGATTCCTTGTTGCATAATATTGTGTTTTAATCCAATGTCTTTCACAATATTCCATGAACTCATTTCAGGTGAATTCTCCACCTTTATCATATCTTAAGCATTTAATTCTTCATCCAATTTCCTTCTCAACCATAGACCTAAAGATTTTAAATCTTTCAAATGCTTGAGAGTTATCCTTCAAAAAGGTCACCCAAGTCATTCTTGAGTAGTCATCTATGAGTAACATGAAGTATCTTTCTCATTTTATTCCTTTTGTCCGTGTAGGACCACAAAGATCAATATGTACTAACTCCAAAGTTTTTTAAGTAACATATTATTTTGTTTGAAATTTAACCTTTGTCATGTAACCTAGCTGACATTCTTTGCATGTAGTGTTTGCAATATTGGTTATCTTGGGCATATGTCTAACAAGTTTCTTCAAACTTACCTTTACCGAGTTATCAAAGATGACATGACTCATTCTTTTGTGCAACCAACTCTCATCAATCTTTCCTATAAGACAACTTTTTTATTTACTTCCTTGAGGTTATAAATGTTACATTCAATCATTTTTCCTTCTACAACTAGTCTTTCTAATTTAGCTTTCATTATCTTACAACCTTTTGTATTGAATGTGACTTTGTATCGATTATCACATATATGACTAACACTCAAAAAATTATACTTTAATCCTTCAACATAAAGAACATTATGCGTAGGAATTTTTCCATCTATGCTTAGAGTACCTTTGCCAAAAAATTCATAATTTAGTATTGTCTCCCAAACTAACTATCTCTTCTGTGTAGCTACATAGTTTGATAAATTTTCTCTTATCACCAGTCATTTGTGTAGAGAAACCACTATCTATAACCCATAGATTTTTATGTTTTGCATGAAATGTAATTTGAGAAATCATTGATTGTGTAGCCTCTTAATCTTTCTATTTCCATATTTTCTTGGATTTCTTCTCTTTTTCATAAACTTGTGAATCTTTATTCACCTTGTGGAGTACTTTCCTTTTACCTTGTTCTCTTGTCTTTACAATTTTTTCTCTACAATTTTTAGCTATATGAACAATATTGTTGTAATTATAGCATACAACATTCATATCTAGTAAAGGAGCAAATGAATTTCTACTTACAAAATTTGTTCTCCTTTTGGGCATAACTCTACATTCACTAGTCCTATGATCAAACTGATTGCAGGTATAACAATAACCATAGAAACATGAAAAATACCTTTTCATAGTATTTCTTGTTGTAGGATGAGGAAGTATTCTTAAATTTTTCTTCTTTAAGTCTCTCACACTTGTGAAACAATCAACATCAACTACTTTTGTGTTTTGATTCTTCTTCAAGTTCTTAATGATAGGTTTGTTAAGCTTCTTATCTATTGTAGGCTTCTTTTCTCCAACATCTCTCTTCAACTCAACAGTATATTTATCTAATTTTTCATTTTTAGAGGCATTGCAAGCTTTCTCATACTTCTCTCCTACTCTGAAGTTATCATATAAATTTCCAGATTTACTAGTATTAGGAATTTTACCTTTCCCAAATCCCAAAGCGGACTTTTCTTTTGTTGGCTTTTGTGAGTTTATTAACTCATCAAGTATCGTAGAGCCTCCTTTAAACTTCAAACTCTAGTTAATCTACTCTTTAGCCTTTTCTAAATATTTTATCAGAGAAACTACTTCAGCTTTTAGCTTCATGCATTCATCAAAATTAGATTGTAGTTCAGACTTGAATACATCTTCTATTGTCTTGGATTCTTCAACTTGAGCCTTTAAAATGATTATCTTTTGATTAGATTCATCAAGATTTTTAGATAGTCATCAATCAATTTTTTTTCATGCTTCTTCTCCTTTCTATTCTCCTTTCTTAAGCTCTTAATCTCAACAAGAGAACTAATGTATAAACATGAGATGGACTTTACCCATCATATATACATATAATCAAATACCCATTATAAAGTAGTCAATATTAACTTATTATATAAAAGCATATTATGTATTAACTAAACAATATTAGATTCCCTTAGAATTCGTTCATACCCATCTGGTACACATTCAGCCTCAAACTGAATCCTAATAAAGGGAGAAGGTCAAACCAATCAGGAACAACCCCAACCCTTGGATTTATCCCCCTAAACCCTCCCCCTACAGACTTGAGGTTATAGAGGCGTCCTTCACCCAAGGACCACCTACATTCCCACTTGAAAATAGATCAAATTCACACGTATTTCTCCTTACAAGATATCTCATAGGTTGCATATACATAGTTTCCCATAGTCAAGGTTTACTAACACTCCCCCCTTAAGGATATTGAGGTCTTGGGTCACAATCCTCCATTTTATTGATAATATTGCTTTCCAAGAATGTCTTTACTCTCTATCTTATAGGTTCATCTAAAGAATACCTACAAATCGATCGTGACACTTATGTCCACACATGCAAAATCGTAATTTAAACCTTACCATACTTATCATTCCTCATTCAATGTGAGCATCCCAAACCCCTTACAATTTCCTATCAAGGATATTGTGCCACATTTGGTATCCTGATGATAATAACATATAGTTTTCAACATAGGGATCTACACATATTAATATTCTCTTACATAGGAGTATAAGGATTCATTAAGTTTCGATAAGAATATGGTTATCCATGGTATATCTCTCCTAGAATTGAGATTCAAGCATACCGAAGTATAGGTTTCCATGCTAACTAGAATCAATCTAAGAATCGGTCTATAGTAAAGAGTGTACCTTCCTGGATAATAGTAGTCAAAATATTGCTATCAATCTTTGACTAAATCAAAAGCCTTAACGTGGGTCCAAGTGAGGGTCATTTATAACTTTCCTTTGTTCAAATTTCTAGCATGCAATAGTGATCAAGGATGTACTTTTCCAATGATAAAATAATTCAGAAATGTTGTAATTAATATTTAATTACACTTGCATAAGTTTACTTAGGTAATATTCAAATTCCTAGGTTATAATTGTCATCCTTATCTTGTTAAGCTATCTTGTTACTCAAGATAAGATTAGGGTTATGCATACATTGCTTTTATAAAGCAAATCATCTCATGTAATTATCGAATTCCTAAATAATATTATTTGCACATCTTCATGCAAAGCTCTTGCTTTTTTCTATTTTTCTCTTCTGTGGAAGGCTTTTCTAGTTTGCATGTCTGATCTTGGTTTCTAACATGGTATCAGAGCCTTGATTTGTAGCCCCTTCTCAGATTTTTGGAGAAAATCATTGTAGAGCACATTCGGGGTTCCTCGAGGGTTCCATGCCTTGAGTTCATCTATGTAGCATTTTGGATCAGATAGGGCATCTCCATTGAATTCAAAGTGCTAGAAATAGTCAGGATTGGCTTTTATTTTTCTAATTTTGGTCATTGTTTGCCAAATCTGTGAGGGTTTGAAGCTTGGTGATTTTTTGCAAGCTCTGCAGGTAGCTAATTTTTTGAAGCATTTTGGGCACAAACGGAGGTCACCATTGCGTTCGCAGTGGCCAAAAACCCTAAGATCACCTTTTGTTTCATCAATTTTGGAGAAGTTGGCATGGAAGGAAAAAAACTACTAGGGAGGTTGTACGACCTCCTTAGCACGTAGAACAGGAATGAAAATCCAAAAAAAAAATTTAAAAAATGTGTTTTTTGATTTCTATGTCAGTGCCTACAGTTCAAAATGATTTCGCTGCCTAGCGGCCACTGATCTGCCACCACTGCCAGCCTCCACCACCCGCTAGCTGCTTAGTCAGTGCTAGCCCCTAAGGGCACCTCCTTTAGCAGCTCCGGTCACATGGGGGACCGGGCGCTATGCGCCCAACCCCCGGTCGGCCCCTTACCAGAACCTACGGTCATATGGATGACCAGAGGCTCCACCCCAGCCCCCATCCCGCAAGCCCTTGGTCGCGCACAGGACCAGGGGCCCCAATTTTTTTAGCCCCCTGGGTGCTTGTAGGCCATATTGGCCTTCTTGGAGCAACTTTTACAAAATTGGACATAACTTTTGCGTACAGTGTCCTTTTTTCACAAACAAGATACCATTGGAAAGCTAATTCTACCACCAATCTAGTGGTGAAAGTAGTTTTCTCTTATTTTCCTCCAGTTTTATTTTTCAGGTTCTTGAACTCAAATGTTGTTGTTTTCACTCCGGAGGGCATATCTTTTGACTCACTTATCCTCTTTTTTCCATTCTCATGGCATTGGAAATTTGGTTCAGTCCTCTACATAGGTCTGAGGTCCATTTTTATTAGGGAGGAAGTTGTGAACTTTGGTTTGTGCATGCACTCATTCTTGTTTTCTTGCACTAGGTTTACTTTTTCTCTCTCATTTATGCATGTTTTGCATTCTCTCCTTTTGTAATCATTGGGTATTGTAATAAATGAACTGATATAAAGTTCCATCAGGGGGTTTTCTTGCATAATAATCTGATTAGAGTGTAGTTTCACTTTGATCTCCATCTTGATTATTGATGACAACTCACATGAGTTGTATCTAGTTTCTTAGTTTCTTTTGGCCACATCTTGCTCTTTCTTGACACATATTAGATTCACATCAGTTCACACTTCAGATTGAGATCCTATGGTTATTGATTTGCATTGGGTCACATCTTAGTTTGAGGGCCACTAAATTTGTGGTTAATGTTCCAAAATATTCATGGTACTTTCTCCTATGGATCAGTTTTAGTCATAGTTTGTCATCAGCATCGAGATACATGACTTCCAGATTCTTTCATCATATCACTCCCTCTTATGGGGGCATCATTTTATCTACTGTTGCTTCACAAATTCCAGGGTTGTTCTAGTTTGTGATTTTTCCAGTGTTCTATGGCAGTGGGTCTGCTATTGCATTATTATGATTCTGCCTAAGTCCTTTAGTGACTCTCATTTGGTTTCTTGTAGATAGAAGTATCTTTCCTTGCTTGCTAGATTTTGGTTCCAGTGTTCTTCCAAGTGCTTCTTTCTAGCATGTCATCTCATTGAGGGGGGGTTTTGTCCCATTGCATTTTCTTCTATTTCTCATTCATTGCATTTGTACATGGGTACTTGATTAGGCCTTGTTGTTGGGACCCATTCATGCTTTCTTGCATTCATCTTAGTTTTAATTGTATTCTTTTTTAGTCTCCCTAAGTTGCACTTATGGGGGGTGTTGGTGTAATTAATATTTAATTACACTTGCATAAGTTTACTTAGGTAATATTTAAATTCCTAGGTTATAATTGTCATCCTTATCTTGTTGCTCAAGATAAGATTAGGGTTATGCATACATTTATTTTATAAAGCAAACCATCTCATGTAATTATCGAATTCTTGAATAATATTATTTGCAAATCTTCATACAAAGCTCTTTCTTTTTTTTGTTTTTCTCTTCTATGGAAGGTTTTTTGGTTTGCATGTCTGATCTTGGTTTCTAACAAGAAAAGGTGCAATGTTTAAATTAAAATATGTCATACTATATGATTAAAAAATATTGTCTCTTAGCCCAATCTCAACTTCATGGCTTAAGGGACAGTTCCTTTTTATTTGATCATGCAATAATCTAGCACTAGTCCATTATACCAACATATGAAAACATAACCCAATAACAATATTACTAATAATATTCTTGATCTTCTAGTTTCATTTACCTTATGGTGTAACTTGTTATTCTTGTAACTGCTTAGTTCTCAAACTAGATAACTATTCATAAAGAGATGCTACATAAGATTTATCTCATAACTCAATCTCGATAACACTATCAAATTAATGATAGTTGCCTTCTAATTGGTGTATAATTTGTATTGCACTTCATTATAAGTTTAATAATAAGTTCAATATCAAGGGTCCCATATTTAAGAGATTGATAGACATCATGTAGCCATAAAAATCATTTACCATAGTATCAATTGATTATCAAAAGTAACGAGTTTCAATATTAAAAATATTTTTGGTATAGCATGGTCGTAATGTCACTAAACAAAGTCAAACTCATACTAAGTAGATACCTTATTCCTAGTTTATAGCAAGAGAGTACATTTACAACTAGAGGTTTAATCTACCCCTCTATCCCACCTTTTTCCGTATAGAAACTTAATAAGTGTTGTCTCCCCCTCTTGTCTACGAGGAAGTATAAACATAAAAAAAAGAAATAATTTAACCTTGAAAGGCTTAATCCATAATCATGAAAATATGACATAGTTTGGACAACTAGTTAACCCCAAATTCTTAGGTCTATTTATCCTTCCTTTCCTTCATTTGTAAAGATATTATTTTATTAAAATCCTATATTCTTTACAATAGCAACCTTTAGCTAATACGCTTAACATTTTTCTACAACACATGGCAGCTTTAAAACTACTCTTGAATCATACAACTATGGATGGAAGTTTAGATAAAATAGGGATTGAATATGTGTTAAGGTTATTGGTGTATACTTTCCTCAATTCACTACATTTTGATGCAAGGGATTATTATGAGAAACCAATCAATTCAAAGTATTACATCCTTTACCACATACACCAACCAGGAGACATAATGTAGAATAGTTCCAAGTTCTTGATATATTATCGACATGTTTGACATATATTTATTCACACAACAATATTTATTAAAATATATATTTGATAACTAATCATTCACATATATTATATCATGTGGTGTATCATATCTATGCACGAATCTAGAGCTTCCATGATTAGGAGAGTTCATATTTGACCATTACAATCTTTAAAAGGACATCATTTTTAGCTGCTAGGATTGAATATACCCAAAAATGGGGAAATAGCCTCAATCTCAATAAAGAGTTTATTGGCTTCATATATCGTTTCTGTTCAATGAAGAAAAAGTTGTTTTTAAGGCTAAAATAAACAAGCAATTAAGTTAACCACCTTACTTGGAAAAAGATGATGAAACAATTACAATCCAATCACTTGGAATAGGACTGAGGACTCCACTAACTATTATATTCAAATATTGAACATCGTTCATTGGCCTGGTAGGATCCAAAGACAACTTCAAATAGGGACTGAAGTTGGGACAACTCAATAACTCTCTCCTTGAAATAAAACCGAATAGATTTTTTCCTTCATAAACCCATGTTCATCCACACGCCCATTTCTTTCCATGTAATATGAGTTATTGTTGCCCCCATTTCTCATGCATTTAGAATCCCACAGCCAAAATGAGTATAGATGCAAGGTCCACATATTCATCATTCTCAAAATTCTCTTTCAAGATTACCCGCGTCATTGCAGACAGGAAGGACACTGACCATAGTTGGAGAATTTGGATTTTGCACCTGCTAATGGCATCTTCCTCTAAGTTTCTCTATTATTTTTCTCATCCTTGTACCACTATACTCCTCTCCTCTACATTTTCTTTTGCTCGACCATTCAACTTCTCTCTCACATTGTCCTATCTTTTTTCCCTTCCTCTCTTGTGCATTCTCTTTCATCTATCTTTTATGCATTCCACCTCCCACACTTTCATTTCTTCTATCTAGGTGATTTTATTGCCTTCCCATGCTCTCCTCTCCTTACACTTTCATTGCCCTTCTTTCACTCTTTATCACAGAGGAAAAGCTTCTTGCCAAAATAAATGCATTTTTTCTTGCAACTCTTTTGCCTCCATCTCTTCTATTCAAGTTTCCTGAATTGTCCCGACATTTTCTCCCTTTGCTATTCATAGTCTTCCCTTTGTGATCTATCTTCCAAGGCACTTGCCTCTCTCAGCTCCTGTCTTCTCCAAAATATCGCATCGATTGAATGCGAAATGAAGGAGGTCGTGATAATTTAAAGTCTAAATTTTTCCTTTGTTTATTTTCCCGTACGACCTGCCATAATGAATGGCCAAGGGAAGGAAATCCATTCCTCAATAAATGTAACCATACCTTCACCCATTCCCTATGCCATTCCTCATCAATTGTTGTTTGTCTCCAGCATTACTTCTTTGACCACATGTTGTTGACATCAAAGGGTCCTTTTTATGAGGATGTGACATCCTTCCCCCCTTAGGATAAGTCATCCTCGGCTTATTAGAAGGTTGCATTTATTAATTTCTTAAAAATTTGGATTATTAGCCAAGTTATTTTCTTTTGAACCCCTACCCTTGTCGCTCAGGTGGTTCTATTTTTTTTAATTTGAGCATTTTGGAATATTTTTTATAAGATTTTAGAGGGTGCATATTAAAATATATCCTCGGTTAAGAATTTTTACTTAATCCAACCCTTCTTTTTGAATTTATAAGTTGATATATCTTTAGATAGGTCAACATTATACCATCAAGTACACATGTATTAGTTAACCCGTGCAAAGTACCAAAATACCATGTATCAAGACCACTCTTTACAATCAAGTACACCACCTATTTTTAATTTACTTTTGAATATACCATGAAATTTTCCACATGAAAAGGGGTAAAATCAAATCCAACGAGTGAATTAGGGACAACAGCAATCATGAAATGCCTTAACCTTTCGCTATGCACTCTAATTTTTCTTTTTACAATACATATATCAAAATTCCCTTTTGCACTGATCTAGGTACTCTTGGTTATGACTAGTCATGTGTTCTCACAAGCTTAAAAGTCAATTAGGTTATTCAAAACAATTATGTACATATCGAGTGACCAACTTGGTTATGGTCAGGTGGTAGTGTAAGACAATATACTTAACTCAAATCCAAGTGATCCTCATAGGTCCAGCATTGGAACCTGGTTACTCTGATACCAATATAAAATCCCCATCTTGGGCATGATATTTTTTTTTAATAACAATGCACCAACTTAAATGAATGAGCAACTTCCTTGAAGCTTAATAGTGCTAACTTAAATACTTTCCCATTCCATGGTGGCATCAACTCATTATTTCCAAATATATGTTTGCACAAAATAGTGTTAAGGTCCCAAGGTTAAGGTCTTTCCTAGACCTATGACCTAAGCCTCGAGGGTTCATGATGATGTTGCCTATGTATCCCCTCATGGGAATCAGAGGCGTCGTAGTTCACTCACCCCATAATGAAAGAGGGAGTTCAATCTCTTCTCTTGTATGAGATCTATTATCTCACCTTAACCCATAACTATTAATTTAGTACATGTAAGCTATCAACATAGTCCATTATAATATAATCATAATAATCTTGCCATCAAGTTTTGGGTCAATACCAATCATTACTAAATGCTAGTGTACAAACATTCACAATATTCACAAGAGATCATTCATACCATAACCTCAAATATCGTACACAATGGTCATTAGGAGAATACTCCCATATACATGAGCTAATTAGCTCATACATAGTATACAAGTACAACAATGGTTGGATCATACAAAAATCACATGTACAATGGTGATTATCTCATATGTACTTCTCAAGTACCATAATTATTATCTCATTCATATATCATAATTACATTAGTGACTGGCTCTAGCATATATCGCAAATACACAGTGACAAGCTCCATCATACATCACATAAACATAGTGACAATCTCCACCATACATCACATAAACACAATAACAAAGCTTGAATAACACATCACAATGGCTAACACATGTCCATAATGCATCTCATATAGAAAGAATATCAATTCTTGCATACTACATCGTGGGTCCTATCCTTTCCTTGATCTTCTACACCATTGGAAAAATGGGAAGAGGATTCGATGCATCCCATACTACACCATGGATTTGTCCTCAACCCCACAAGGCTAAGTATATATTCTAAAAAATGGGAGGGGATTTGGTGCATCCCATACTACACCGTGAGTACATCAACCATCCCAAGGGTTTCCCCAAGTAGTGAACCTATCAAATCTGGTGGATTCCAAATTCAATCGCCTATATCCCACTAGCGACAATTCTGCCCACCTAGGAAGAAGTAGCTCCCAAAATATACCACCTTGTGACCTTAGTGATATTGTTAGCTATCTTCTTCACAATCCTAGGTAACACTTGGCATCGGTCACTTTCATATATACCAGTGACAACTAGTGAACCCTCTTAATACATGGTTAGCCATAGATTACCGTTACCCGCACAGATGGGTCCCTACTCATGTAACCGCTACAGTCACATCATAACTAAGGTAACCTACTACCTTCACCTCTATGAACTAGGTGAATGTTGACTAAACCCTAGTAGTAGCCTAGACATCGGTCATTGGCATGGTCCAATGACTGCCTGTCACTACTCAAAAATCCTGAAGGTTCACTCTTGGGCAATTCATACATAACATGAATCTCAATCTCTATCCACAAATACACAAGCCTATACATAAACACATAAATATGAATTTGAATTACATAGACACATAAGAGATACATGGAACCAACACAAGATGGAATTTACCCATCATATATACATATAATCAAATACCCATTATAAAGTAGTCAATCTTCATTTATTATATAAAATCATATTATGTATTAAATACACAATATTAGATTCCCTTAACTCGTTCATACCCATTCGGTACCCATTCAACCTAAAACTAAAGCCTACTAAAGGGAGAAGGTCAAACCAATCAGGAACAACCCCAACCCTTGGAGTTATCCTCCTAAACCACCCCTATGGACTTGAGGTCGCAAATGCATCCTTCACCCAAGTACTGCCTACACTCTTACTTCCAAACAGGTCAAAGTCACACATATTTCTCCTTACAAGATCTCTCGTAGGTTGCATATACACAGTTTCCCATAATCAAGGTTTACTAACACTCCCTCCTTAAGGATATTGAGGTCTTGGATCGCAATCCTCCCATTTTATTTATAATCTTCTTTTCCAAGAATGTCTTGACTCTCTCTCTTATGGGTTCATCTCAATAATACCTAAGCATCAATCACGACACTTTCATCCACACATGCAAAAATATTAATTTAAACCTTACCATACTTATCATTCTTTATTCAATGTGAGCATCCCCAAACCCCTTACAATTTCCTATCAAGGATATTGTGCCACATTTGGTATCCTGATGATAATAACATATAGTTTTCAACATAGGGATCTACACATATTAATATTCTCTTACATAGGAGTATAAGGATTCATTAAGTTTTGATAAGAATATGGTTATCCATGGTATATCTCTCCTAGAATGGAGATTCAAGCATACCTGAGTATAGGTTTCCATGCTAACTAGAATCAATCTAAGTGTTGAGGTGCCAAATTGACATACAACATGCAGGTAAGATAAAAGTGAAATTATCTCACCTCTTCTGAAAGAGACAATTAGTAATAAAACTTATCACCTCCCAAGGTCTTTGGTGTTGGTTCTAAACATTGCTGTTTCAGGAAGTGGTCAATATGGTTGTAATGTTCAAGGGGCCTGCTGGTTTTGAGCTTTTGGATTGTTGCAAGATCAAACATCTATCTAAACCTAATTTAACCGAGGGTTTTAAAGAAATAGAAAAAGATAGATCAAGCTTTTCAAACTGAAAATAATGTTGATTCATTCAACTAATTAGACTTGTTACCTTCCAAGGAATTCCTAAACTAGAACTGCAAAATAAAATTAACTAGTAATTGATACAAAGTTTCATTCATTCACAGTGCAAACTTTAACAGTACATTGCAAATCATCATTCAAACAAAACATAAGATAAAATTTCATTTCTTGAAAGCTTTTTCAAATCAAATGATTAACCCAAAATGAATATCATTCTAGAGCATAATATAAAGTAGGTTTAAGTCTAGCTACTCCTACTGTCAATGAAACAGATAAGTAACATTTACAAATCTGGCAAGATCACCAGTGTACAGAAAACCCATGTCTTCAAATTATCTCCATCTATGCTAAGAAAATCAAGAAGATACATCACCTCCTCTTCCTGTTGAACTGCAGAGAAATGTCTAACTTGCTTTTTCGAGCCTTTGTTCTCTGCCTTCTGAATCTTCCAGCTTGCTAACTAATTTTCTAGCTTTCCTTCTAACTTTTCTAACTTGTCTAACTCTTCTTAAACCCTAGCAAAAAAAAAATCCTTACAAAAGAGGTGAAAACGCCATATTTATAAAACATGTCAGATGCATCAGTGTTGTTTAGGGTTTACAATGAGTTGGTTACAAGATAAGTCGGCCCTAGAATAATTCAAAACAAAGTCAACATGCATTAAATGTAAGAGCACCAACCAGATCGGCCCAGGATTTTCCACATAACTCGGACCAAAATGTGTGAAGAAGAGGAAAAGCGAAACGATGAGGAAGCACGAATTTCAATGTAGCTTTTCATTAACTGCTTCCCCCATGTTGCCCATACCTTGCCCCATTCTGGCCTTCATCACCAAGACATCCTCTGCAAGCTATCCGAAAGTGGCATAGGTGAAACCCTAGCTCACCATTTAACAACACTAATATTATCTTTAGTCGCCCCATCGTATTGTCCCAGCCTCTATTGTTGGATTGACATTCACTAATGATTGTACTATAGCTCGTTGCATCATCCAGTTGGCGCCCAACTACTGTATCCCATGATAGCCTTAGTTCTTTGCCGCAGGGTGTTCAATATTCGTATCTAAAACCTCGAACTAGACTGATGTCATTCTGCC
The DNA here is from genome assembly GCA_007258455.2 of Sequoia sempervirens. NCBI lineage: Eukaryota > Viridiplantae > Streptophyta > Pinopsida > Cupressales > Cupressaceae > Sequoia > Sequoia sempervirens. The sequence continues at coordinate 647,006,618 of VDFB02058242.1, read as the reverse complement.
CTCAGGAATCCTACTCCTTTTTGTCCAGCTTCATTTTTCTACCTCAATGATGAAGGATCCCTCTGTGTCCTTTAGCCTCTCCAACTGCCTTGCTAGACTTAGCCTGCATCCATCAAACACCAATGTGAGAATCCAAATGTTGACAACATTTTTATCCAAGTGTTAGCTTAAAATCTTGATAAAACTATTAAATTAGCCATTAAGCATCAACACTGGATCGTCAAAATGAACACAAGCAACATACAACAGTGAAATTCATCAAGCTAAAGCAAGATATGGTTAAGCATTCATCATTAGATCCATCCATTTTATCGAATTTCTTAAATTCCACAAACACAACAGAGAATTCAGAAAAATTTGGCCAGACCGAAATTCCGCAGATGACCCAAAACTTCACACTCAGAGCACACTTCTGGGAAAATGAAAGAATTTGGGAAAATTCGACTGGGAAGGAAAATCCCGAGGTCAACAGAAAACCCAAAAATCGATAAACCAACACAAATTCGCTCAAATTGACCAAAGGTCACAAATTTGAGGACCCTGGGCATAGAAATCATTTAACATGAGCCTCCTACAGATCTTATTTGAATCCTAGGCTCAACCGAAAGCAAATCAAGATGAAATAGTGACACCCTAGGCATGAAACCCTAGATTTTAACCATGAACGCACAGGGAAAGCCATCAAGTGCCCAAACATAGGAATTCAAACTCCAAGCAAGACCATAACATTTTAAAGCACAACAAGATGAACATTACAACTTGGGAGAACGCAAATGATAAAGCAAAATAGCATAAAGCTTCAAAAATTGACCAAGCCTGGAAACCCGACGGCCAGACAGAAATTCGAAAAAAATCTGACCCAAGTGGAATTTTGCGGAGTCCAAAAATCTTTGAACTACAATGTAAAATAGGTCGAGTTGGACTTCGAGTGCAATCCGGGAAAATTCAGACAGGGCAGACAATCCTGAACTTGCTCAAAAACCTGAATAGTAGCATGGAAACTGGAGTTCGAAAGAAATCCAGGAAAATCAAGGCAGACCGGAAAATCTCAAACCAAGGTAAAAACCCAAACTTTGCCCAAAACTTAAGATTTTCAAAATGAAACTTGGGAAAAACACTTGGGCAAGCAAGATAAACATATTCATCACATGCTAAGGCAAAGCAAAACCTCAAAATCGAAGGGGGAAAAACACAAAAAGAAAAAACAAAAGAGGGTCCCATTTTAATCAAATTTAAAATGGGGTGGTTATGCAAGGCATAACACTAAGAATTGGTCTATAGTAAAGAGTGTACCTCCCTTGATAATAGTAGTCAAAATTTTGCTATCAAGCTTCGTCTACATCAAAATCCTTAACGTGGGTCCAAGAAGGGTCAAGTATAACTTTCCTTTGTTCAAATTTCTAGCACACAATAGTGATCAAGGATGTACTTTTCCAATGATAGAATAATTCAGCAAAGGTGCCATGTTTAAATTAAAATATGTCATACTGTATGATTAAAAATGATTGTATCTTGGCCCAATCTAAATAACTTCATCAATTAAGGCATAGTTCCTTTTTATTTGATCATGCAATAATCTAGCACTATTCCTAGTTTATAGCAGGAGGGTACATTTACAACTAGAGGTTTAATCTACCCCTCTATTCCACCTTTTTCTATATAGAAACTTAATAAGTGTCATCTACCCCTCTTGTCTATGAGGAATTCTAAACATAAAAAAAGAAATAATTTAACCTTGAAAGGCTTAATCCATAATCACATGAAAATATGACATAGTTTGGACAGCTAGTTAACCCCAAATTCTTAGGTCTATTTATCCTTCCTTTCCTTCATTTATAAAGATATTATTTTATTAAAATCCCATATTATTTACAATAGCAACCTTTAGCTAATAGGCTTAATGTTTTTCAACAACATACCAGCTTTAAAACTACTCTTGAATCATACAATTATGGATGGAAGTGTAGATAAAATAGGGATTGCAGATGTGTTAAGGTTATTGGCATATGCTTTCTTCAATTCACTACATTTTGATGCAAAGGATTATTATGAGAAACCAATCAATACAAAGTATTACATCCTCTACCAGATACACCAACCAAGAGACATAATGTATAACAGTTCCAAGTTCTTGATATATTACCAACATGTTTGACATATATTTATTCACACAACAATATTTATAAAAACATATATCTAATAACTAATCATTCACATATATCTGATAACTAATCATTCACATATATTATATCATGTGGTGTATCATATCTATGCATGAATCTTGAGCTTCCATGATTAGGAGATTTCATATTTTATTAAAGTTTACAAGCTTTAAAAGGACATCATTTTTAGCTGCTAGGATCGAATATACCTAGAAATGGGGAAATAGCCTCAATCTCAATAAAGAGTTTATTGGCTTCATATATCATTTCAGTTCAATGAAGAAAAATTTGTTTTTAAGGCTAAAATAAATAAGCAATTAATTTAACCCACTTGGAAAAAGACGATGAAACAATTACAATCTAATTACTTGAAATAGGTCTGAGGACTCCACTGACCACTTGGAAATGATGATTGAGGACTGTGAACACTTAACCTACATTTTCTCAAAGATTGACAAATATTAGCATTATTAGTCAAATTAAAAAAACCAAATAAAGCATTCCTATGAAATACTTAAACATGCTAAATATGTAATCAATACAATAAGATACCAAAGTAACAAAAGAAAACATATACAAACATATTCAAATTCTATGCCATAGTGGGAGTGGTGCTCCTTTGATGTGGAAATAATGCCCTTTCCCACCCGCTCTGATAAAGCTTCCAAGATGTGATGAAAATGTATATAATGTTGATGCATGAAAGAGTGGATTGAGAATGTATGTGATGAAGTTCAATTGCCCTCAAAGATAATGATAGCAATTGGAGGATTAAGACTTTGCATAAAAAAAGTGGATTCATTTCAAGTAGAAGAGGCTTCGACTTATAGGAGTGAAGGGTTGAAGAAGAGGTAAAACTGGTGAATGTGGGATAAAAAGGGATCCAATAGGATTGTGACACTTGTCACAAGTCTATTGGATGAGGATGGGGCACATTTTGGGGAATGTGTAGAGTAAAGAGGATGCAAGTGTTGGGAATAGGATGCCAATATTAACTCAAAAGGTGTTAACTCAAAGATGCCAACTTGGGTGCCCAAGGTGGGTCCAAGTCAATCTTAGTTAACTGAAACATATCTCTCCACCAATTCATGCAAACATCATTCATGATTGATCATCCCCACTTAAATGAAAGTATCCACCTATTATCTGTCATGCAACTCAAGTCAACTTAGTTAACTGGTATACAACTAAAATTAACTACATGCAATTGATGATAATTGAACCATAACTAAACTAAACTAAACTAAACTAAACTAAATTGAACTGAACTAAATTGAATTGAACTGATATTGAGCTGAATTGAATTGAATTGAACTAAACTAAGTTGATACTGAATTGGAATTGGACCTCCCCACATGTTCCTATTATTTAGGAATAATCACAAATGTCAATTTACATGTTCATTTCATTTGAATTTAATCTCTTTCTAATCCTAGTGTTGGGGAACACTTTCCAAGGACTTAGGAGATACATGAAATATGTTTAGGATTGTAATTAAATGGCATCCTATTTCCAACATTCTCCCACTTGACATTATGCATTGCCATTATTCTAAACAAGGAGTCATTATTATAAATCAAGTATAGGACTCAAGGCCAATGGCTTTCCTGCACCAAGAGAACTTATCTGTAGGAACTGGTTTCCTAAGATAATCTACAACATTGATCAAAGTGTCAAATTTCTCAATCAATACCTTCCCACTCTCAACCATTTCTCACACAAAGTGATACTGAGCATCAAGATGCTTATTATGAGCATGATACATAGGATTTTTGGCTAAACAAATAGCACTCTGACTATCACATTCTAGTCTAATTCGCTTGCAATTAAAACCAATACCTTTCCCAAGTCTCTATAACCAAACTGCCTCTTTAGAGGCATGTGTAGTAGCCATGTACTCTACTTCTATGGTGGTCAAAGAAACCGAGGGTTTCCTCTTACTCATCCAACTAATCGCAACTCCAAACAAAGTAAACACATAGCCACTTGTTGACCTCCGACTATCCAAGTCTCTTTCCCAATCTGAATCAACAAAACCATGTATGTCTAATGATATGTGTATAATATCAATATCATTAGCACCATGATAAACCAAACAGTAATCAGAAGTACCTCATAAATATCTAAACACCCTCTTAACATAAGTCCAATGTTCTTTACCAGGGTTAGACATAAACCTACTTAGAACTCCCACTGCTTGGGCTATATCTGATCTTGTACAAACCATTGCATACATCAAACTACCAACTATACTAGCATATAGAATTTCAAACATTTCCTCATGATAAAAATCAGATTTAGGACCCATGTCCAAACTTAACTTCGTGCCAACTGGTAAAGGAATATTAACTGGTTTACTATCATGCATGTTAAACTATTTCAAAATAGTATCAACATAGTTGTTTTGACTTAAGCAAAGCTTTTTGTTACCTCTATCTCTTTTGATCTCCATACCAAGGATATATTTTGTGTCCCCTATATCTTTCATCTCAAATGTGGTCAAGAGTTGTGCTTTCAATTCTTTGATCATTACCTTTTTGTTACCAATAAACATGTCATCATCATATAAGATAATAATTAAAAGTTGATCATCAATACATTTTATGTAAACACAATGATCTTCCTCATTCCTAACATAACCAATTTTCAATGCAAAAGCATCAAACTTCTGGTACCACATTTTGGGTGACTGTTTCAATCCATATAAAGATCTCTTTAACTTGCAAACTAATAATTCTTTTCCTTTTACAACAAAACCATCAGGTTTCCTCCTATAAATCTCCTCATCAAGATCCCCATGTAAGAAAGCAGTTTTCACATCCATTTTCTCTATCTCAAAATCATAAGCATTATCAATAGATAAAAGGAATCTAATAGAGGTTAATTTAGCAACAGGAGAGAAGATTTCATTAAAGTCAACTCCCTCTCTCTAGGAGGAGCCCTTAGATACTAATCTAGCCTTGTACCTTTCAAGATTACCATCTGCTCCAATTTTCTTTTTAAAGATCCATTTACAACCAATGGCCTTTCTTCCTTTGGGAAAACTCTCAAGATCCCATGTGTCACGAGTAGCCAAGGAATCCATTTCCTCACGCATAGCTTGTGACCAAAGTTTTTTCTCATCTGAAGAAAAAGCTTCCCTGTAAGATCTAGGTTCATCATTAGTACTCATCAAAGCAATGGACTTTCTTTGGGAAAAATCTCAAGATCCCATGTGTCACAAGTAGCCAAGGAATCCATTTCCTCATGCATAGCTTGTGACCAAAGCTTGTTCTCATCTAAAGAAAAAGCTTCACTGTAATATCTAGGTTCATCATTAGTACTCATCAAAGCAAATATACAATGGAAATTAGGTGGGCTATACCTATCAATGGGATTTTATTGTCTTGTGGATCTTCTCAAAGAAGGTTCTTCTTGTTCCTCAATATGCTCATCATGAGCATCTATCTCAGAACTCTATGAAATCTCCTCATGCAATCCATCCAATTATTCTTCAACATGTGCATCTTCATGCTTCTTAGTTTTTATCTCAAAATGCATTGTTCAAGAAGTTTCCTTCTCCTTTGGTTGTTCTTCTCCTAAATAAATTCTAAATCCCCTAAAAATCACATCTCTAGATAAAGTAATTTTTTAGGTTAGAGGATTCCAAAGCTGGCAACCTTTTACATTTTCACCATAACCTATGAATATACATTTTTGTGTTTTTGGATCCAACCTAGACTGCTTTTCTTTAGGTACATGAACAAAAGCCTCACAACCAAAGATCCTTAAATGTGCAACACTAGGTTTCCTACCTAACCACATTTCATAAGGGGTTTCATCTTCAATAGATGAACTAGTAGATATATTGATTAAATAACAAGAAGTACTTACAACCTCAGCCCAAGGCACCGATCTAGCTTAGCACTACTTAACATACTCCTAGCTCTTTCCATTAAGGTTCGGTTCATCCTTTCTGCTACTCCATTTTGTTGAGGTGTATGTGGATTAGTTTTCTCTCTCATAATTCCTACATGCCTACAATAATCATCAAATTCCTTAGAACAATATTCACCACCATTATCTGATCTCAACACTTTTATTTTATGATATGATTGTTTCTCAATCAAAGCCTTAAATTCTTTAAAATTATTGAACACATCAGATTTGTTATGCATAAAATAGATCCAAGTGTATCTTGATACATTATCAATAAATATGACATAATATCTAGATTTTCCAATAGAGTCAATATCCATAGGACC
>VDFB02058242.1:646965857-647000112 GCA_007258455.2 Sequoia sempervirens | reverse complement strand
TTATTCTGAAGGTTCTATTGATTTTGGTGGTGGATTTTTTTTCTCGAAAGGGTTTCTCCACGTAAATGTTGTGTAACTTCTATTCTTGTCTTATTCTTCTACAACTTCTTTCTACTATTCTACAAATGGTAAAATGGATCTAAATAGATAATCATCCATAAAGAATTGTATCTAATCAAATTAATCATGCAATTGGATAATTGTGACAAAGAACACTTAATTGGATTTACAGTCACATAATTTACAAGTATTTAGCTAAAAATTTACCTTGATTTTCAACAATAGTTTGGATAGCTAGTTAACCCCAAATTATTAGGTCTATTTATCCTTCCTTTCCTTCATTTGTAAAGATATTATTTTATTAAAATCTTATATTCTTTACAATAGCAACCTTTAGGTAATAGGCTTAACGTTTTTCAACAACACATAGCAGCTTTAAAACTACTATTGAATCATACAATTATGGATGGAAGTGTAGATAAAATAGGGATTGGAGATGTGTTAAGGTTATTAGTATATTCTTTCCTCAATTCACTACATTTTGATGCAAAGGATTATTATGAGAAACCAATCAATACAAAGTATTACATCCTTTACCACATACACCAACCAGGAGACAAAATGTAGAACAGTTCCAAGTTCTTGATATATAACCAACATGGCTGACATATATTTATTCACACAACAATATTTATAAAAATATATATTGAATAACTAATCATTCAAATATATTATATCATGTGGTGTATCATATCTATGCATGAATCTAGAGCTTCCATGATTAGGAGAGTCCATATTTGACCAAATTTTACAAGCTTTAAAAGGACATCATAGTTAGCTGCTAGGATCAAATATACCCAAAAATGGGGAAGTGGCCTCAATCTCAATAAAGAGTTTATTGGCTTCATATATCGTTTTAGTTCAATCAAGAAAAAGTTGTTTTTAAGGCTAAAATAAACAAGCAATTAAGTTAACCCACTTGTAAAATGACGATGAAACAATTACAATCCAATCACTCGAAATAGGTCTGAGGACTCCACTGACTATTATATTCAAATCTTGAACATTTTTCATTGGCCCAGTAGGATCCAAAGATAGCTTCAAATAGGGACTAAAGTTGGGACAAATAAATAACTCTCTCCTTGAAATAAAACCAAATAGATTTTTTCCTTCATAAACCCATGTTCATGCACATGCCCATTACTTTCCATGTAATATGAGTTATCACTGCCCCCATCTCTTATGAGTTTAGAATCCCACAACCAAAATGAGCATAGATGCAAGGTCCACATATTCATCGTTCTCAAAATTCTCTTTCAATATTACCCACGTCATTGCAAATAGTAAGGACATTGACCACAGTTGGAGAATTTGAATTTTGCATCTGCCAATGGTGTCTTCCTTTGAGTTTCTCTATTCGTTCTCTCATCCTCGTACCACTATACTCCTCTCCTCCACATTTTCTTTTGCTCGACTATTCATCTTCTCTCTCACGTTGTCATATCTTTGTTCCCTTATTCTCCTACACACTCTCTTTGATCTATATTTTATGCATTCCACCTCCCACACTTTCATTTCTTCTATTTGGGTGATTTTATTGCCTTTGCATGGTCTCCTCTCCAATGCACTTTCATTGCCCTTCTTTCACTCTTTATCATAGAGGAAAATATTTCAAAAAGAAATGCATTCTTTCCCGCAACTCTTTTGCCTCCATCTCTTCTGTTTAAGTTTCTTGAATTGTCCCAACATTTTCTCCCTCTGCTATTCAAAGTCTCCCCTTTGCGAGCTATCTTCCAAGGCACTCACCTCTCTCTTCTCCTGTCTTCTCCAAAATATCTCACCGATTGAATGGGAAACAAAGGAGGTCATGATAATTTAAAGTCTGCATTTTTCCTTTGTTTCTTTTCTCATATGACCTACCATAATGAATGGCCAAGGGAAGGAAATCCATTCCTTAATAAATGTGTGACCTATTAGAAACCATGTTAGAAACCAAGATCAAACATGCAAACCAGAAAAACCTTCCATATAAGAGAAAAACAGAAAAAAGCAAGAGCTTTGCATGAAGCTGTGAAAATAATATTATTTAGGAATTGAGCAATTACATGAGATGATTTCTTTTATAAAATCAATGCATGCATAACCCTAAAGGAAACCCTAAAAGGAAACCCTAGTGTGCACACTTAATAATTAATAAATAATTAATTATTAATGTGCCTAAGTTTAGGTTAAGTAACTAAAGTGATAAGTGACTTAGTTAATTAACCAATATGATGTAATTAATTAAGTGAAATAACTTATTACTCTAACACCCCCCCTTAAGATGAACTTAGGAAGTAGCTAAAACACTAAGGAAAAGATACATGAAATCAAATATGGGTCCTAGCAACAAGGCCTGATCAGGTACCCATTTACAAATGTAATGAATGAGGTAGAGAAGAAAAACCCAGTGGGACAAAACCCCCCTACACTGAAATGACCTATTGTAGAGAAGCACTGGAAGAACACTATGGAGTAACACTGGAACCTGAATCCAACAAGCAAGGAAAGATACTTTTGTTTACTATTGAAACCAAATGAGAGTCACTGCTTGACTCAAGGAATCATGATAAAGCAATAGCATACTTGATGCCACGAAACATTGGAAAACTCACAAAATGGAACAACCCTGGAATCTGTGAAGCAATAGTAGTTGATTGAATGATGTGATAATGAAATGAAGTGCAAAGATTCAAGTTTTACCCTTCCAACTTCCAAAACATCCAAGTAATCTCCAAAACAACCATCGGGCCAAATATGGAATAACGATCAACTTGGGACAGATACAGAAAAAAGTGCATGGACAACAACCTAGAGCTCCTCAATACCTTTCCAACATTGCAAAGATGGCGAAAATCAGAGATTGTGGAAAAAAATTATGAGCTCTGATACCATGTTAGAAACCAAGATCAGACATGCAAACTAGAAAAACCTTCCACATAAGAGAAAAACATAAAAAAGCAAGAGCTTTGCATGAAGATGTGCAAATAATATTATTCAGGAATTGAGAAATTACATGAGATGATTTTCTTTATAAAATCAATGTATGCATAACCCTAAAGGAAACCCTAGTGTGCACACTTAATAATTAATTATTAATGTGCCTAAGTTTAGCTTGAGTAACTAAAGTGATAAGTGACTTAATTAATTAACCAATATGATGTAATTAATTAAGTGAAATAACTTATTACTCTAACATGACCATACCTTCACCCATTCCCTATGCCATTCCTCATTAATTGTTGTTTGTCTCCAAAATTACTTCTTTGACCACACATTGTTGATATCAAAGGGTCCTTTTTACGGGGGTGTGACACATACAAAAATGGAAACAAATCTTGCATGCACTAGCGTCGCTATTATAGTGTTATTTTTCTTTCACCAACCACTCTCTCCCTTATTTTGAGTATCACCATTATACTTGTGATAGGCCACTACGTCCATGGTGGACTGCCCTTAATATTTTCATTCATTTTTAAATAATCTAATTTGAATATATCGGTTATTGAATTTGAATTCGATATAAAATTAAATGTGTACATTTATATGTATATATTTATATGTATGTATATGAATACTTATATACATATATCTTTATGTATTTATTTGATCTCATTCATATTTATCATGCAATATATATATTTATATATACACATATATATATATATATATATATACATATATATATATATGTATATATATATGATATATATATATATGTATATATATATGATATATATATATATGTATATATATCATATGTATATACATATATATATATGATGCAGATCATCTACCAAAATCAACCAATCTTCTAGGGTACTTCAGACCTAAACTCAGAATGAGAAGATCAAATTAAACAATCACCAATAATTCACTTATTCTTTCAACAAAAATATCATCATTTTCTCTAGTTTCCATTTGAAAAAAAGACATCAATCGCTCAATCTTGCTTCTAATCTCTGGTCAGATACTAAAACAACTTTTATCAACCACATTTTTGACTAATTAAAAAAAAAAACTCTAAGAGAAAACTTTGAAACAACCAACTTGATCATCATTCACACCCAAGAAACCATTTTGCTCCTTGATTCCACTTTGCCCAAATCATCAAATCAACAAGTTTTGTTTTCTAAACTTTTCCCAAATCTTGAGACATATTTAAGAACATCCTTTTGACAGGTTCAACACCAATTCAATCACTAATACCACTATTTTTTCAGATTATCAATTGCATGCACTCAAAGATCTAGATAGCTAGTTGGAGTTCAAATCCCTAAATTGGGTGAAACTCTTAACCCATTTTGATTCATCTCAAACTAGATATATTTTTAGGGTCCCATTCTATCATATATTAACATAAATCAACATCAAATATCATTACTTTGGAAAGAACAATAGAACAATTGACTGTCCCATGGTTTTAGGCTCCAAATAGGCCTATTTTCCAAAGTACATACCATAAAAACACCTCCACAATCCCAAGTAACCACAAAAATTCTTCTATTAGGTCATTAAACTCAAGAATCAACAATAATTTGATCATTTAAACTCTCCCATAGGCTTCAAAAGAAAAACCCTTGATCTAGGCTTCACAATGCACAAATAAGTGAGGGTTTATTGTAAAAGTGAATTCCAAACCTTAAATCCACTTACCACTACTTTAATCACCTTAGAATAGGTTTGCACAAACTTAATCAACCACCTCCAAGCCTTTACAAAAGTTATTTCATCATACCCTAACCTGTAGCACCATTTCTTGCATGGAAATCCTTAAAATTCACCTATAGTAGCAACTCCACCACTTTTTTCCTATTTCCCCTATACTTGAACACATACAAAAACTAAAAAAAACAACCTATAACATCCCATTCCACTGATCTAATTGATCTCCATCAATGGAATGGTGGCACAAAACTTATATGACTCTAAAACCCCTATTTAAGGGTTACAAACTGTTATAAGCAAGAAGTCTACAAACAGTCCTTAAATTCACTTAGATCTTCTCAAGATCAATTTATTTGAAGTGTTTCAACTTTAATTAATTCAAAAAAATACAAAACTAAGCCTACTAATGTTGTACAGACCCAAAAATCTTGAAAAATCACAAAGGAAATGTTATTTCAGAAAAAACAAGGTACTCTTTATTTCAAAATTGGTTACAGGATACAATGATTGTCTTTTCCTTGACTTTTCCATGCTTTATAGGATGATTAATGTAGACATCAAAAATATACTGATTGACATTGTGCATTTGATCCTAATTTACTAACATCGTTTCTTCCTAAATCATCCCTTGGTCTAACCATTTAATCAAATCCCCCTATTTGATTAAATTCATCAATATTCATCTCTTAATTAAATAAATCATTTTATCTGATTAAGTCACTCTATCTTGTTAATTAAATCAACCCATTTGATCTTATTATCCCTATTTAATTAAATAATCAATTTATTTGATTAAAATCTCTAAAGTCCATCCATTAAATTAAATAAATTAAAACCTTATTTGATTTATTCTAACACCATCCCTTTTAATTAAATAAATCAAAATATTTATTTAATTAGCCTCTTATCATATTCTTCTCTTATTTGATTTAAATAAACCCATAAATCTAAGTCAAATAAGTCACATAATCAAATCTCCTGTTAAATTAATTAACCCTTTATTAATTTAATCTAATCTCCTGTCACATTCTCTAGATAATGCAAGATGCACATGAAAATAGATTTAATTCATTTATTAAATCCCTATTTTCCCTCACATGGCATCTTTTGGAACATTCCCTCAATTTGAATTCAAAAATTCCAAGTCAACATGTACATCCAACAAGGCATTTAAAACCTCTTACACATCCTTTGCCTTGAGCCAAGTGGCATTTATTGCATTTTCCCTTCCCTCTTACATGTCATTTCAACATACTTGAATTTCAAATATTGGCATTTATTGGCACAAACCCCAAATCTTGCACAACCATCATCCATTCATAGCTTGACAAGTGGCACCATATCATTGGATAAAATTTAGTCCCACATTGCTCAAATTTGGACTTTCATCCATCTTGAAATCCTATAAATGAAGAGCTCCTCTCTTCATTTTATCATCCACAATCCAAGCAAAGTTACCATGCTAAAATACTTAGCCATTTCCATACATCATTCGAATTCCTAGTTAGGCTTTTTTGCAGATTTGGCTTGGAGTTCTCATCTTTTGTCAAAGTGGATCAACATCATCTTCAACACATCAAGATTTCATCATAAGGATTGGGAAAGGGCCAATTTTCACATCAAATTGGCACCAATTCCCCCATGAGATCAAGTGTTTGCTATTTAAATTAGGATTAAATCTAGTTTTTATCATTTTCTTTGTGTTCTTCATTATTTTTCGTTCCTAGTTTGATTTGTAAATGGATTTCATGGGGAATCCTTCTTGTAGCTTGTAATTCCTTGTCTAACTCATTTATTCATGTTGTTTTGCAGGTATTAGGAAAAGGGTTCACACATTTGGTGCTAGAAGGAGGGCTTGACATCATTATTTTTAACTTTTCCTCAAAATTTCTGCATTTTCTTGACACACAGGAAATTCCAACGCGGGCTCATCAGCGTCGCTGTTTTAGCACCGCGGGCTCGTCAACGTCGCTGTTTTAGCAACGTGGGCTCGTCAGCGTCATTGTTTTAGCGCCGCTGGGCTCATCCTGCCAAAAAATTCAAATTTTCAACTCTACCGTTGGACTCGCCGATCTGCAAAAGTTTCAAAAAAATTCTAAACTCCGATGCTGGCAGAAACTGTGATGTTGGGGGAAACAACAACGCAATCGTGCTCTTTGTCCTGACACAGAGCACCATTGACTGGTAAGTGGCGCTATACGAGCAATGCTGGGAGAAAAAAATAGCGACGCCTTCATGAATTGTGACGTTGGAAGACAGTAAAAGGGAGAAATTTAATTTTTAGCACATGCTTTTAATTTATGGTTGCTTCTTCCTCTGTTTTCTACTTTTTAATTTCTGTGTTTTTTCTAGAACCTGACTATTTCTCTCCTTTGTAGGTTGATCGAAAACCAAGGGAAGAGGAGCATGGTGATGATACTTTGTCCAATCAAAGTGTTTTTAAACACTTAAGTGTTTGTTTAACACTTCCTTAGGAATTTGTCATCTTTTCATCTCTAGAACACTAGTTTTCATTTGGGCTTAAAAAGAACTTTTCAATTCCATTTATTGCAAAGGTTAAAAATGAACAATAGGATCAAAAAATTATTAGATTTTGTTTATGGGATTAAAAAATTGAACAAATGTTTATCACTTGTCTTTTTGGTGCTCTAAAATGAACTCACATATTGCTTTGAGGATTTAAAAAGAACAAGTGTAGTTGTGTTTTTTGTGAGGGCTTACTCAGACTAAAGCCATTGGAAAAGGACGTATGCACTTCTCTTGCACTTTATAGTGATCTTGAGAATCAAAAGGCCTTTTCCATGACTTTGGGATGAGATAAAGCAATCACCTCCACACTTCGATTTGGGCTTAAAATTGAACAAAATCTTGTGCGAGTGTGAGTGGGGGCTTTGTTGTGTATATTCTCTCTATTTGTTGTATACAAAGATTGATCGAGTTACGAATATTTTTCTTCGTTCACTTTTGTTTATCCTAGAGGGCTTGCCTTGGGGGAAAAAGTACTCACCTAAGGGAATGACTCAACCGGTAACACTCTAAAGCCAAGAGTATTTCCAGTTGGGATATAAATGTGGATATTGGAAGAAACGCCAATATCATGCAGTTGACTCTGACAAGATGGATTCGAAAGGGGACTCTTGCCACATTGGGTCAACTCCTACGAACGGAAAGTCCTTACTAAAACCCATGTGCTAGAATTTTCCAAAATCCTTTTATCTATTTTTTGGTGCAAGAACGGTCATTCTGAAGGCGCCCCACACTTTTATGGTCTTCTAGTAGAAATGGAAAACATGCCATGGGAGTTTCATGGGTATTGATGCTTGGATGCCCCGTATAAGTGAGTGCCATGGAGGGGAGCCAGTGGGGTCAAGCATCTAACCATTCGCTAGAGATAAGCGTAGCTGGACTTGTCCAAGTGGGAATCCAACAAATATTTTCTTACACATCCATAGGATTTTACTTATTCTTGGGTTACAAAATGCATTGCTTGATCAAAAACATCTCAAAAACAAACACTTAACATCATCCAAATTTCAAACCCTTTTGAAGATAAATACAATTGACTCAATCCACATGTTATTGCTTTCCCTTGGGATTCACATCCTTAGAGGTTTCTAAACATTGGATTATATCTCAATTTGTCTTCTTATGTAAACAATAGGAAAACCCTTGCCTTGAGTTCATTGAATTTCCAAATAATATATCTTGTGGGGTTTGAAGAAATTAAGACATTGGATATCTTAGTTTGAAAAAACCTAATTGAAGAAAGTGTTTTTGGTAAAATAAAGACATTAAGCAAAGCTAAACAAAATGAACTTTCATGTGTGTTGAAGACTCCAAATCCCAAAACAAAACAAATCATTGATTGGAAATCCGAAAGTGAATGTTCAAATGAAATCATTTCTTGGTTACAAAGGTCATTAGGAAGCATTTGCATGCTCTTCAATACCTAGGTCTAAAGCAAACAAAGTGTACCTTTTTAGGCTTATCTTAGGATCAAAACACATCAAAATCCTTTTCATCCATCCATCAAAACATCAAAACAAAATCCATCTCATCATCACCTTTTGGAAAATATTGAAATCATCCTTGATACTAGGCTTTATGGAAAAATTAAATCCATCGATATTATTGAGACAAAATCCTTGAAAACATTAGCAAAAGCACCTTTGATTAGGTATGTGTAGATGCATCCTTTTGCATATACTTAGTCAAAGTTATCAAAATCATCTTGTCTAGCTTAGTGTATGTAGATGAATCCTTCTTCATATGCTTAGTGAAACAAATCATCTTTCTTGAATGGGTGTGGGTAGATGCATCCTTCTCCTCACACATATTCAAATTATCATCCTTTGAACAAATTTATCCCTTAGATCATCATCCAACATCTTAGGATCTTTTTGTTCAAAATCAAAATCAAGGACAAAATGTCAAATCTCAAAATCCAAAATCAAAATCAAAATCCACAAAGTCCTAAAAGCTTAGTGTCTCATTCAAGACTTATCAAAACCCACAACATCCATATCATCCATCCTTAAACATCATCATCATACCATCATTACATTTTATCCTCAAGGCATCCTAAAACTTTATACTTTGGAGCATAAGATAACAAACAATCCAAATAATCAAGAGATTCATCTCCCATATTCTCAAAGATTGATCCTTGTTTTATGGTTCAAACGAGATCTCAATACAAGAAGAGTATGGAAGTCAACAAAGAAACACCTGCTTCAAGCGATCTTAGCCAAACCAACGCAGAAATGAATCCAGCAGAATCAAGCAATCCATTGACCCTCTCATCATCCCAAAATCCACAAGAAGAAAATCAAGGGGAGGACCTTACCTTTGGAATGTCTCAAGAGGAAATGACTGAAATACTACAAAATCCGGACAACCATAGAATCATCAACATCATGATGAGACTTAACCCTTCGTTGTACATGCTTGAACTAGCAAAACAAGGGGCCAAGTTGCCTTTGAATTTTGATGTGAGTACTATAGTAGATACATCATTTCCTCCCATCTCATCCACCATTCCCATTTCATCTACACCTCCATCCCAAAATATCACGCAAAACATCCCACAAATCACAACATCATTTGCTCCAACCCAACCCAACGTTAACAAGGGAAACACATTTCTCAATGCTCTTCAATCATATCCCCTTGTTAATAATCAAAACTTGGACGCAAACACCACATTGGAACAAAACATTCCCCAAAATCCATTGCACAAAAATGTTCCTCTCACTTTACATTATGACCCATCATCAACATCTTTTTATGGAGCACCAAAAACACCTCTTCTCACAAATTCACAAGAGGAGGGAGATATGTTCAGACTAGGGGGCATATTCGACACCACACAACAATTAATGCCCCTTACATTTCCACCTATTCCACCATTACCATTATCATCCGCACCACTTCTTGGTTTAGGGCTTCCCCCTCTACCAAGTATCAATCAAACCGCTATCCCAACCATCAATCAAAACATCACACCGAACACTCAAAATTTTTCGTTGATATCGCAACAAATGACGAACACACAAGCAATGGAAACAACATCAAACATCCCTTTAACATCGCAAAGCATGGTCTCTAAAGGGCCAATCGCATCAATAGCAATATACAACACCAAAAACATCAACACAACATCATCATCCACCACCATTCCAAATCCACCACCACCCCTACCACCACCAACATTCACCACATCAAACCAATTTGATGCAGCTTTGCAAGCCGCTTTCCAAAGAGGATACCAACAAGTGCAGAAATAAAAATCCTTACATCTAGCTACTCAATAGGATGCACAAAACGCTCAAGCTGCACAAGCCGCATTACAAGCGCAACAAGCACAACAAGCACAACAAGCTCAAGCATTATTACAACAACAACAACAAGCTGCCCAAGCTGCGCAAGCATTACAAGCACAAAGGACCGCTCAACCACAACTTCTATTGCAGCAACAAGCCACACAAGCACAAGCTCAATATCAGGCACAACAAGCACAAGCACAAGCACAACTTCTTGCACAAGCAGCGCAAATGCAAGCATATTAGCAAGCACTAAAGCAATACCAAGAGCAGCAAGAAGCAACAGAAATGGCAGCCCAACAACAAGTGTTATGGGAACAACAATAAGCACAACAACAAGCATTTTTGGAACAAAAACAAGCGCAACAACAAGCACAAATACTAGCGTAACAACAACAAGATCAACAATAGGCATCGTTCATTCAAAAGCAGGTAGAAGCCTACCTCGCTCGCCAGAACATACATATACCATTGAGCAACACACCGAACAATCCATCAACAATCGAAACACCCCACAACACATTCATCCCACCCCCTGATCTGCAAAGTGATGTAACGACACAACTTAGGTTGCTATCACAACAAGTGCTTGACCTCCAATTGGGATGAACAACCAAAACACCAAGCAACTTGTATCCCTATCCATTTGATAGGAGCTTAGAGATGAAACCATTCCCCAAGGGATTTGAGATCCCTAAATTTGACAAATATCGAGGGATGGGAAACCTTGAAGATCACATCAGGGAATTCCAGGTTCATTGCATGGAGGTCACATACGACGATACTTATCTGATGCGACTATTTCCTAGAAGCTTGGAAGGTTCCGCTATAGAATGGTTCTCTTGCTTACCTTCAGGCATTAGAACCTTCCAAGAAATAAGGGATGAATTCATTAAAAAATACGCATGTAACATTGCAATGGATGTCAGTCTCGAAGAATTATACGATCTAAAACAAGGAAAGAATAAATATTTTGCTTCATTCCTTCAACGATGACGATCCAAGGTCAATCAGAGAAAATGGACCATGCCAGAAGAACAACAAGTTTTCACCATCATAGCCAACCTTGAAAGCCACTTTTCATTTCATCTCAAGGTTCAGGGCATCACCACATATGACCAATTGATTTCCAAGGCGCTTAGCATTGAAAGAGCCCTTGTGACTCAACTCGTGGAATCAACATCATATCATGAACAACAAAACAATTTCCCACCATCAAATTACAACAATAAACCTCGAACATGGGAAAGGAACAAGAATTTTACTAATGATGGTGTCATAGATGCCAAGGTGGTCATTAGTGGTCCACGCCAAAATACACCCACACTGCAAATCCAAAATCAACACCAAAACACTCATCACACAACATACCAACCCAACAACAATCCAACCATCAATAACCTCAATGATCAAAGAGGACCACCCCAAAGCAAAATTTATCCCAAACAAAAAAACACCATTTTGGGGGAACCACTGGAGGACATAATGAAAAAGTTGATCGACGAAAAACTCATCAAGCCTCCTACATTCGAGAATTACCAAGAACCCGATGTCAAACCTCCTTGGTACAACCAAAATCAACTGTGTGAATTCCACAAAATCAAAGGCCACACCACAAACAGTTGCATGAGACTCAAAAACATCATCCAAGATCTCATCGACAAAAGAATCATAAACGTAGAACAACCTACACGCAATCAAGATCTTAAAATCTACACGAATCCAATGCCAAATCATGGAAACAAAGGGAATAAAAATGATAAAGGGAAGGCTAGTGTCAACCATGTGTATGAAATGGTCGTTGCCTCCCTAAATGAAGACTGCATGGTCATCACCATCAAGGGCGCCCATGCCGAAGATTGTGGAGTCACCACAAGAGGCGAAAAAGTCACCATTGCAGGATCATCCCAACCCAATAGAGTCCCTTCATCTAGAGTCGTTTCGCATAGCTACAATGTTGTAGAACAACTCAAGAGAACACCAACACACATCTCCATCATAGAGTTGTTAAAAATATCATCAACCCATAAGAAGATCCTTGAGGAAGCATTAGCCTCATCCACTGTCCTCGCAGATCTTGATGCGGACCAATTCCAAGCTATGGTTGGAAATATCATAACACCTAATCTCCTTACATTCTCTGACCAAGATTTCCCTGCCCAACCATCTCACAACTGTGCATTTCACTTGGAAGCCATCGTAAATAAGAGAAAAATAAAAAGGGTCTTGGTGGATGGAGGTGCGGGTTTGAACATCTATTCTCTCAGCCTCATCAAGCAGTTAAAAATATCAGAAGATTCCATCGACAAAGGGAAAGGCATCACAATAAGAGCATATGATGACCAAGAAAGAGTGTCTCAAGGAATGATTAAACTCCCTATTCAAGTAGGGCCGACGCTCATGGAAACCACTTGTCAGGTCTTGGACCTTGACTTTCCGTACAATATCCTCCTGGGAAACCCATGGATCCATGTGATGAAAGCTGTAGCATCAACCTTCCACCAATGTGTGAAATTCACACATAATGGTGAAGAGGTTACCATTCATGGATATCTTGAACCGTTCTCATATTGCAAAAATATTGAGGCAAAGTATTAAAAAATCCCCCAAGTGCCAAAAAATGATGAGGGCCCATCCACACCATACATCAACCCCGCCACTCTTGCATCCACCTCTGCGATAGAGACACCTGCCATCCTCGCCATTCCCACCATCTTTGACATCAAGCTCATTATCCAAGAGGATGGTTGTGGAAGCTACAAGTTCCCTAACAATGCTTTTGTGATAGGAGAGTTACCACAATCTCCTAGATCACGGGGACGTCCACAAGAAAACCAAGCTTCTTCATCAAAAACATATCCTGAAGACTATCCTGAATTCACAAGATGGGGAGACCTTGGCCATGAGGTTATTGAAGTAGATCCATCTCACATGTTATATCGAGATGAGAGACCGACACCTGAATTACCAATGGATGAAAGAAGTAGGGGCCTACAAATGATGCTCGCAGTGGGCTACAAAAGAAATCAAAGACTGGGACAAAATGACAATGGGATCATAATACCTCTCATGCCAGAGACGTGACCCATAACAAATCTTGGTCTTGGATGTACCCCTCCGAATAACCATACGTGGCCGAAATCCTCCAGTTAGAGCAGTTAATGTCTCTCCTCAGCCAGTGCTAATACAAGTACACTCACCAATAGTCACAGGTAGAGACACACATAATTTCATAACTGAGCCCTATATTAGTAGCGATGATGAAGATCCCATATCTAATCTACCTAGGTTATTCGAAGATACCACCTTGTGTATGATTAGCACCCTCTCCTTCAAAACCGATCATCTGAATCATGAGATCCGCTTAGTCTATCCCCAATTGATCGACTATGACCAACGAGGACCACCAGTTCTCAATACATTAAAAAATGATGAGGCACTTTTAGAATTCATGGGATTGAGGGATAACATTCCAGATGGAGATCATAAGGAAGGATTTATAATGGAGTTGGACACACAGGCCTATTACAGGCAAACGATTGAATCCTTCAGTTGCAAAAGTGAGAAACTAAGAATCATATCCAAGTCCTTGAGTGAAAACTACACTGTGGCACTCTCTGAAAAGAAAATAGTAAAAAGAAAGGACGTATCCAACTATGAAAACCTCTTTGAGGCACCCGAGGATGAAGGATTCAATCTTCCCTTAAGAGCTATTCGTCAGGAGAAGTCAGCAGTCTTGGCCGAAAAGTGCAATCTTGTCAACATAGGAACAGAGGAGACCCCGCATATCACATTCTATGCGGAATCATTATTATCAGAAGAACAAGAAATCCTAGCAACATTCCTAAAAGAAAGGAAAATAAACTTCACATGGAGTTATGCCGATATGCCAGGGCTCAATCCAGAGACTGTGGTCCATCACTTAGCTGTGTATCTAGAAGCCAAACTGGTCAAACAAAAGCTTCAAAAGATACATCCTCAAATCACCTTATTAGTCAAAATGGAGCTCAAAAAGCTGTTAGATGCGGGATTTATCCAACCAATTGATTATCCAGAATGGGTGTCCAATTTGGTACCTATTTCAAAACCTGACGGAGCCATCAGAATCTGTACAGATTTCAAAGATTTGAACAAAGCATGTCCGAAGGATGATTTCCTGCTTCCCAACATCGACATGATAGTAGATATGATGGCAGGGCATGAGATGCTATCACTTATGGATGGATTTTTAGGATACAACCAGATCATGATAGCAAAAGAAGATCAACATAAGATGGAATTCACTTGTCCATGGGGGACCTATTGCTAGAACATGATGCCATTCAGCCTAAAGAATGCAGGTGCAACCTATCAAAGGGCCATGACACTAATATTCCATGATATGATTCACAAGACGGTGGAGGACTATGTTGAAAATATCCTAGAAAAATCTAGAAAAAGATAAGATCACATAGCAACCCTAAGTGCTATCTTTGATAGACTGGAGGAATACAAAGTCAAACTGAATCCCAAGAAGTGCATCTTTAGAGTACAATCAGGTAAACTGCTAGGATACATAGTCTCCATGAGGGGTATCGAGGTGGATCCGGAAAAAGTAAAAGCAATCCTCGAGATGGAAGCACCAAAGACATTAAAACAACTGAGAGGCCTCCAAGGCCGACTACAATCCATCCAACGGTTCATAGCACAACTGGCAGATGAGTAGAACCCATACTCTCACCTACTCCACAAGGGGGTAGCATATAAATGGGATGCAAAATGTGAAGAAACATTTAACAAAATCAAGGAATATCTATTGACACCACCAGTTTTAATGCCACCCATCCCAAAGAAGCCATTGATCTTATATGTGTCAGCAACACTAGTAGCCCTTGGAGCTCTCCTAGCTCAACATGATGAAAATGGAACATAGAGGGCCATCTACTATATCAGCATGACAATGGTTGGTCACGAGCTAAATTACTCATTCATCAAAAAATCTTGCCTCATAGTAGTGTTTGCATCCCAAAAATTCAGACATTACATGTTGGTACACAAGATCAAGCTCATTGCCAAAATTGATCCCCTAAAGTATCTCTTATCCAAGGCAATGCTCACAGGAAGAATGGAAAAATGGGTAATGATGTCGGAGTATGATATCAAGTATGTAGAGCGGAAAGCCATTAAAGGTCAAGTTATTACAGATCAACTGGCAGAGGCACCAATTTATGCTGAGAATCCTCTTGTATCTGAATTTCTAGACGAATCCATTTTTAACCTCAACGTAGCGGACCACTGGAAACTATATTTCAATGGTTCATACACACAACACAGGTCAGGAGCTGGTGTCTTCTTCATCACTCCACAAGGAGATTGCATACCGAAGTCATACAAATTAGCATTTCCTTGCACTAACAACATAATGGAATACGAGGCTCTGACTATAGGTCTTAGGATAGCAGTACAATGGAACATCATAGCTCTGAAGGTGTATGGAGACTCTTAGTTGATCATAAATCAGGTCAATAATGAATATCAGACTAAGGATGACAAGCTAACTCCATACAAGAAATTGGTGGAGACTCTAAAGGAATCCTTCATCGACATAACATTTGAGCAGATTTCAAGAACCAACAACATAGCAACAGACGCCACGACTACAATTGGGTCTCTATTAGACATCCCTCAAAATGTCTTGAAATATGAATTTATGATTGAGCAGCTTCTCATCCCTACATTTGAGGTACCAGAATCAGAATATGTGTGTGAAATTGTTGGTCCTGGCGATCCTTGGTATCATGACATCTACACATATCTTCGCATAGGAGTCATACCTGTAGATCTTCCATCAAACCTAAAATGAACCTTTATGAAAAAGGCATCCAGATTTATCATCTTGGGTGATACCTTATACCGTAGAAGCATAGAAGGTACCTTGTTATGTCGTTTAAATGCTGAGGAGGCATTAACCGCTCTAACGGAGGTTCATAACGGTATCTGTGGCTTACACTCGAGTGGGATGACCATCACCAAGAAACTGCTAAGGATGGGGTATTACTGGCCCACGATGGAAAGAGAAGCACATGATCATGCTAAAAGGTGTTTACAATGTTAGCAGCATGGGGACCTCATCCATGCTCCAGCTCAAGAGCTTCACCTGATCGTCACACCATGGCCCTTTTCGCAATGGTGACTCGATCTCATTGGAAAAATCACACCTACCTCATCCAATGGCCATAAATTCATCATCACGGCAACTGAGTACTTCACAAAGTGGGTGGAGGCCATACCCATGACCTATATCACTGGAAAGCATATCTCAAAATTCATCCTAAATTATCTCATCTATCGTTACGGTGTCCCAAAATCCATCATCTCAGATAATGGGACATCCTTCAAGAACCAGAAGGTTCGCAAATTGTGCAAGAAATTCAAAATCTAGCATCACTTCTCCACCCCATATTATCCCCAAGGCAATGGCCAAGCAGAAGCCACAAACAAAACCATCCTCAAAATCCTCAAGAAAATAGTCAATGACACAGGTCGTGACTAGCACTTGCAGCTTAATCCCGCCCTCTGGGCTTATTGACCCAGCATCCACACACCCACTGGCACCACCCCATTCTCCTTGGTTTATGGATCAAAAGCCGTACTCCCCATTGAGATCAGGCTCCCATCTCTCAGAATATCATTGCAAAACCTCATCACTGATGAGGACTACCGGGTATCAAGATTAAATGAGCTGGAGTTACTGGATGAGAGACGCATAGATGCTTTGAATCATCTGCAAGTCTATCAAAATAGACTAAATGAAGCTACAACAAGAAGATCAGAAGCAGGACTTTCCAAGTCAGAGAATTGGTCTTAAAAGAAAATCAGAAGAATGTCCCAAATCCTAGCAGCAAAGGCAAGTTCGAACCTAATTGGTTAGGACCATTTGTCATAATAGTAAGTTATCAATTAGGGGTATATCAGTTATCAAAACCTGAAGGGGAACCTCTGCAGGAGCCCATGAATAGCTCCCATCTCAAAAAGTTTTATGCCTAACTTCTTTCAAGGTATAGAACCAAAAAATACAAAAAATAAGAAAAAGTCCTAAAAAATGGTTACTTCAGCGAAAACCTGGCAAACAAGCATCTTGGTGACAAAAATAAATAAATCAAAAAAGCAAAAAATCCAAAAAAATCAGAAAAAGGATAAAAAAATTGTCCTCTAGTGAAAACCACTTTGGTGGCACTTTGGGCAAGTACCTAGGTGAAAACCTGGCAAACAGGTGCCTTGTGTAAATAAGCACTATCCATCCACCAGGATCTTTATGACTTGATGTAAATCATCCATCCATTTCTCCTCCATCATCCATCGCATTCAGGTCTACATCCATCACACATCCACTCGCATTCGCACCATAGCTTGGTCCTGCGTTTGTATCATGATCCATCCTATTACTACTCAGCCCATCCTCAAGGTCAGTTTGTCCTGCCTTATCGGGGTAGTCTATTGCATCAAGCTGAGGGCATGTTCTTATCGGATCAGATTCATGTATGATCTTAAAGTCCTTAAAATCAAAAAATCCAAAAACATTAGAAAATCAGAAAATCTAAAAACATTCAAAACATATTAAAATCTAAAAATAGGTCAAAAAGTCATTCAAAAAGCTAAAAATAAGGTCATCTTGTCGAACTACATCGTCTCTGAGCTTGAACGTAGGCAAGGTTGATCTTTGATCATCCCCCGAGACATTTAGGTCAGTCCTATAGGAGTCTGTCATAATAAACCGACATTTCATCATGTATATCATCATTTGTAAATCGGTCGAGTCATCAGTCAAACTACGTGGTCTCTGCGTGTATAACATAGGCAAGGCTTGTTTGTTGACCAGCCCTCAAGACCCCTAGGATAGGTCTTTAGGTTAGTCTCTCGGTCAAAATCTCAGAAAACCCCAAAACATTTGAAAATTTGAAAATAAAAACATTTGAAATTTTTTTTAAAATACCAAAAAATAGCCTCAAAACATTGCGAAACATCAAAAACATCCAAATATTTGAAAAAGTCCATCCACCTCATCTCACTTGCACCCACAATAAGTACCACCCATAATAAACTGATCGTTATCTTCAATCTTTGGTAAAATAATTGGGAACAAGTCTAGCAGATTACAAGTAGAACTCCAAAACGTCAAGTCTTAAGTCTAAGTTAGTATGTAAGCAAATTGGTCATCTCTTCGTATCAATAACACATCATTTGAATTTGTCCCATATCAATCATCCCTTATAAACGAAATGATGTGCCGCCATCCACTAACATGTCCTAGGATGAATCCTTCCTACAATGGGCATTATCTTTTGGCAATAAGTTTCACTTATCATTCTTAGAAAACACATCCTTTTCCATTAGCGGTATTGAAGAGCATTAGTTTGTTTATTTACTTGATCTTTATCTTTTGACTTATCTTATTTTGCACTCATTCCAAGGACGTCTCGATGATATCCCAAAACAAAGTATTTAGAGAAATAGGAATGGAGCAATGATCATTATCTTTTGTCTGTTGTGCTTTTTGGACATTCTTCCAATATAACCTCGGCGAATACTTGCTTTGTTAGGGTGTATGGAAGAGGTCTAGGGCAACTTTTTGACTATTACAGGGATGGGTTTACCTTTCCGTGTTTTGGTTTGAGGTGTCTAAAACTTTTGAAATACATCCTAGCAAGGTTTCAGTATGTCAGGTGTGAACAAGAATACTCCTATCTGATTGTCGAGTCAAAGTCCATCACACTAAGTACCACGCCATTCTGGTTTCCTATACCTTGATGCATCATACCATGTGTGTTATCAAACATAAGAAAATTTGGCCCTTTGAAAATCCCAATTCCTCGGCAGGTAATCATCATCATCATCTGCATTTGTGTTATCATGTGTCTTGTTGAAATGACTTCTTCTTTTCTTACTAATTGTGCTAACCAGGTACTATGACAGTTGCTCATCATCACCATCATCACCATCGATCTTGCATCCACAAATCATTAGCATATTACATAAGCACATCATATGGACATCATTAGCACATTGCATTGCATATCATATAGGAAACATCACATTCTCATCATCATATAAACAGATGCATTCATATCATCGCATTTCACCCATTACATTGCATCTCATGGCATTATATCAATCATTGCATAAACATTCCATTTACACTTTATAAACATTTCATATTATCATATAAACCATCACATAGCATCTACAAAAACATTCCATAATCATTTATTGCATAATCATAGGCAATAGGCATATAAGCATTTAATTCATTAGACATATCATTGCATCACATACATCATCATTTAGGATAATAACATTTGTTATTCTAGGCATCTCAATTTCATTATGCATTAGCATCATATCACGACCATCGCATCATATCACATTCATCCATAAATCATCTCATATATAAACATTTATTTTACACATTATTGCATATACCATAGATCACACCATTTTACATATTAGAACCCATATCACATATTGCAACGGCGAAAAATAAATCATCATATAGATAACATCATTGCACATCATATCATAGGTAAGCATAATATAGATCGGTTAGTCATAATCAATTGCATAAACGCCATTATAAATAAATGCATCCATAAAAACATCATTGCAAAACATATAGAAATAAATCATACATGCATAGATAAGGGTACACAATGTATCGCATCAAAATCATCATCGAATCATATATCATATCATCAACTGTCATAGTACAAAAAATAAAAATAATCGGATCACTATACATGTATGTCAATCAGTACAAAAATGCCCATCGAGGCTATCAAAAATGAGCCCATAAGGCACCAAAAATGTGTATCATCTAGATCATGCTCGATCTCCATGAATGTTTCCCTCACCCCTGTCACTGTGACCCTCTGGTGGTCTCTGGCTGGCCCGCTCTGAGTAATCAGGGACCCAGTCTGCTCGAGGTACAGTGTCATGGTAAGCCCAGCGATAGTACTCTATCTCTCAGATAGCCTCCTTGTAAGATCATACCGGTATTGTACCCTGGGAGGAGGCCAAGGCTGTCATGCTCTCAATCTGTTGTATGCGGCCTAGCTTTGTAGCTTCCCATAGCTCTGCGGCCTGTCGTTGCTGTACAGCCTGATCCCTCTTTGCTCTGAGCTGCTCTCTCTCAGCCCGTGCTTGGTCCCTCTCAACTTTCAATGCCTGTAACTGTAAAATCAAGGCATCTCATGCGTCTACCTACCCTGCTGGTTGTACCCGTGGCTGTGCATGAACCTAATCCTCACCCTCGGCTCATGGGGGTGGGACTGGCGGATCCTGCTGCTGGTCCTGCATATGGACATCTCCCTGACCTGGAAAAACTAGGGGCACCCCTGGTGGGTCCTGCTGAATCGTGACCCTGGGTCCTCATCCTCGTCCTCTCCCCCTACCTCTAAGCCTGTGTGCCTCTGGATCGTCACCTGGAATAGTCAACCGAAGGGGAGGCCTGAACCAATCTCTGTAGGCCTGTGTGGTACCCAGATCTGCCAAGCCCTGATCATAGGCCCACGGTCAGGCTACCAAATGTCGAAAGTTGTCGACTGCCTCCGTGGTAGGAATACCAGGCCCCCATGACACCTATGTCATGTTGCGTGCAAACATGGCTACATAGTCGTCATCTGGCCGATCCCGGGGCTCTCCAAATTGACGCTGTACATACCCAGGCAGGTATCGCTCGATCATCGTATGCTCCCGCCCCTGCATGTATCGATCCTGACGACAGTAGAAGAGCTGATCTACATTGTCGGCCCATCCGGGCTGACCAAGGTATGGTCTCCAAGTAAACACAAGAATCTCATCTAGGACCCGCCTCCAGTAGGAGATCCCATGCTTGCTGGTGTGTGTGAATGACACACCCCCTCTGTATCGTACCACTAGGGCATCCTTTGCCCCCATCAGAACTGGAACGACTCATGGACGTAGCATAGAAATGTGCTTCCATGCCTAGACATGTAGAAGTGTCATGCCGGCCCCCAGTGCTTAGCCATCCATGTATGCGTACTCATGGATTTAGTGAAGCCAGAAGGATAGGTCCCCATGCAAATGGAACTGGCCTGTCCCAGACCATCCTCTCCCAACAGTATCCCCAACCTAGATTGAAATACCACCCTCGTCGGTCAGGGGAAACCAAACTTGAAATGATCACTACAACTGCCCAGCAGAAGGGAGGTGCTATAACTCTGTACCTCTCCAGCTCGATCTGCCCCTCGCAATAGATAATATCTCAAGTGGCGAGGACTTTGACACAATGCTCGCGTCCCTCCTCCATATCATAGATCACCCAATGGCCATGAATGGGCAATCATAGTATGTACCAGACATCCTCCAATGTGACGGTCACCTTGCCAGTGGGAAGATGAAATGATGACGTCTCATTGTGCCACTACTCTGCCAGCGCTGATAGCATCCCCAAGTGTGTGTGCATGGGCGTTGCGTACTCAATATGCCATAGGCCAGTGACCCCCAGTCAGTCCTAATCTATGTCACTCAAGTCGCGTAGGACACTCGCCAAATCCCGTGACTGGTGCTCCTGAGAATAGAGCTCCCTTGGTCCGTTCTGCATCAAGGAAAGTTAACATGTTAAAAATTTTGAAAAAATTCTTGCTTAATGCTCCAAACTCATTTCCAGCAGCACAATTTGTGAAGGCGTCGCAGTTTGAGTTTCCTCAAACTTCGATGCTGGACCTAGAGTTTAGCTAAATCGAGCCGCCGCGGCGCACTTTAACACTAGCATCGCAATTTGCATGAAAAGGGTTCTGCCACGGCGCACTTTGTCCAAACTAGCCCATCGAGTCCGAAGCTGAGCCCGAGCCCAGTGGCAGAGTTTCTAAACTCCAAATTGCACCGCTGCAGTGCAGAACAGCACTACTGTGGCGCAAAATGGTAATTAGCGGCGCACATTAAACATTGAGCGGCACTATAATAGCGTCGTTGGAGGTGAGCTCATCATTAAACATGTAATAAATGCGTTAAAATGAAAAAAAATGAAGCTTCAATTAGGGTCACATACCGGGGCATTGATGCTAGGTGGTCACTGGTAGGTTTGAACTCGGTCTGAAATGTATAGAGGAAGTTGTTGGTGTGCCATATCGTCAGGAGGTCAAAGCTTGAATCTCAAGGTTTGCTAGCAGAGGTGTGTGAAAATGACTTGAAAGTGACCCCTGGGGCCCCTTTTAAGCCTAAAAATTAGGGTTTCTTGACCCTCTAGGGCTGTCCTAATAAGGTTTCGATCCCCCAAACCTGTTTTTGTCCATTCGAGGCTTGTTTTTCTTCGTTTCATTGTGTTTAGACACGTTTTTAGCCTCCTAGACCCCTTTTGGATTGGTCGGGCACTTTGTCACCTTTTTTCGCGAGATCACCCAAAAAATTGAAAATTTTCTCCGATCTCTCGAGGGGGCATTATAATGGCATGTTTTCTCTCGCCATGCAGCAGTGGGGCAAGTTTTTAATATCAAAATTTTTTGGCTTTGATCGAGATCGTTTATTCTTTGAACCAACGCAACAAATGCATTGCTTCAAAGAGGGGCAAAATGTAGACATCGTGAATCTGATCCTAATTTACTAACATCATTTCTTCCTAAATCATCCCTTGGTCTAACCATTTAATCAAATCCCCCTATCTGATTAAATTCATCAATATTTGTCTCTTAATTAAATAAATCATTTTATCTGATTAAGTCACTCTATCTTTTAATGCTATCAGATTTCCACAATCCATAGTGCTGAAGATTGTTAATTTTTGGATTTTTGATTGTGTTAGAGCTTTTTTCATCAATGTTTCAGATCACACTCAGTGATCCATCATCAGGATGCTAGAGAGCACAGGAAATGAGAAATGGTTAGATGGAGACTTAACTTTTGCTTAAAAGGAAGAGAGGTGGAGGTTGAGGAGAGATATGGGTACAAAGACCAATCTTGGTCTTTGTACCCATCTCTCTCCTCAACCTCCACCTCTCTTCCTTTTAAGCAAAAGTTAAGTCTGCATCTAACCATTTCTCATTTCCTGTGCTCTCTAGCATCCTGATGATGGATCACTGAGTGTGATCCGAAACGTTGATGAAAAAAGCTCTAACACAATCAAAAATCCAGAAATTAACAATCTTCATCACTCTATCTTGTTAATTAAATCAACCCATCTGATCTAATTATCCCTATTTAATTAAATAATCAATTTATTTGATTGAAATCTCTAAAGTCCATCCATTAAATTAAATAAATTAAAACTTTATTTGATTTAATCTAACACCATCCCTTTTAATTAAATAAATCAAAATATTTATTTAATTAGCCTCTTATCATATTCTTCTCTTATTTGATTTAAATAAACCCATAAATCTAAGTCAACTAAGTCACATCATCAAATCTCCTATTAAATTAATTAACCCTTGATTAATTTAATCTAATCTCCTGTCACATCCTCTTGATAATGCAAGTTGCACATGAAAATAGATTTAATTCATTTATTAAATCCCTATTTTCCCTCACATGGCATCTTTTGGAATATTCCCTCAATTTGAATTCAAAAATTCCAAGTCAACATGTACATCCAACAAGGCATTTAAAACCTCTTACACATCCTTTGCCTTGAGCCAAGTGGCATTTATTGCATTTTCCCTTCCCTCTTACATGTCATTTCAACAAACTTGAATTTCAAATATTGGCATTTATTGGCACAAACCCCAAATCTTGCACAACCATCATCCATTCATAGCTTGACAAGTGGCACCATATCATTGGATAAAAGTTAGTCCCACATTGCTCAAATTTGGACTTTCATCCATCTTGAAATCCTATAAATGAAGAGCTCCTCTCTTCATTTTATCATCCACAATCCAAGCAAAGTTACCATGCTAAAATACTTAGCCATTTCCATACATCATTCGAATTCCTAGTTAGGCTTTTTTGCAGATTTGGCTTGGAGTTCTCATCTTTTGTCAAAGTGGATCAACATCATCTTCAACACATCAAGATTTCATCATAGGGATTGGGAAAAGGCCAATTTTCACATCAAATTGGCACCAATTCCCCCATGAGATCAAGTGTTTGCTATTTAAATTAGGATTAAATCTAGTTTTTATCATTTTCTTTGTGTTCCTCATTATTTTCGTTCCTAGTTTGATTTGTAAATGGATTTCATGGGGAATCCTTCTTGTAGCTTGTAATTCCTTGTCTAACTCATTTATTCATGTTGTTTTGCAGGTACTAGGAAAAGGGTTCACACAATTACATCAGTTAGAGTAAATTTCCATCTCCATTCAACCAAACTTTCCATTTTCCCTCATGACTCTTCACATTCTAGCATTTTTTGCATTTTTCTAATTTTACAACTTTGCAATTTTTGCAAGTTTTGCACTTTTCACTACTTTGACCACCTAGAGACCTATCAAAGACTCAATTACATTGGAAATGACCTTCAAATTCCCTTTTACAATGCTTTTACATTTGAGAATTCAAATTTTACAAAAATGTTTGATGGAGGCTTAACAATACCAATTGGTGCTCCTACACCAAACAACCAGCCTAGAAAAACTTTCCAAGTCCCTTTGGAAACATGTTGTAGTTCATTATGCTTCTCAACATGTCTTGAACTGCTTCTTCTTTCTTTCTCTTGACTTTTTTCTTGGTTCCATCCTTTTCCTTCAGCTTTTTCTTCATTTTTGACTTCTCTTGTCTTCATGTGTCTTCTATTGCCTTTGCCTTCTCTTTCTCTACCCATCAGGTTCTCAAACACTCTTCTCTTTCAAAAGGACACAAGACTCCTTTCACAACTCTGAACTTTCCTCTAACTCTTTCTCAACCAAAGGACATGGGACTATCCTTTCACATTTCCTTTCTAAGCAATCTTCCTCTTTTCCAACAATTCATCCTTGACCTTCTCTAACCAATCATCTTTCCATCTACTCCCATTAGTGGAGTACTCTCATAACGGCTGCAAACTCAAGTGATTCTTTAGAAAAATATCCACCTCCCTCACTGCTTCACCACACAACTTCAATAAACCATCCATCTTACCCAACAATAGATCCTGGAAGATGCCTCACTCTCTCTATGCACCTTCTACCCAGCTTGATCTCCATTGGAGGATGGTGAACATAGACATCAGCTTGTCTGCCAATAAACAACTTGTTAGAACTCTTTCTCTTTGTAGCTTTAAGATGGATCAAGCACATGCAACCAAAAACTCAACAACAACTGAACAAACCACTAGATCAGCTAGCTCTGATACCAATAGATGCAGAGCATCTACCAAAATCAACCAACCTTCTAGGGTACTTCAGACCCAAACTCAGACTGAGAAGATCAAATTAAAAAATCACCAATAATTCACTTATTCTTTCAACAAAAATCTCTTCATTTTCTCTAGTTTCCATTTGGAAAAAAGAAATCAATCACCCAATCTTGCTTCTAATCTCTAATCAGATACCAAAAAAAATTTTATTAACCACATTTTGACTAATTCAAAACAAAAAATCTGAGAGAAAACTCGGAAACAACCAACTTGATCATCATGCACACCCAAGACACCATTTTGCTCCTTGATTCCACTTTGCCCAAATCATCAAATCAACAAGTTTTGCTTTCTAAAATTTTCCCAAACCTTCAGACATCTTTACCAACATCCTTTTGACAGGTTCAACACCAATTCAATCACTAATACCACTGTTTTGTCAAATTATCAATTGCATGCACTCAAAGATATATAGATAGTAGGCATCCAAATCCCTAAATTAGGTCAAAATCTTAACCCATTTTGATTCATCTCAGACCAGATATCTTTTTAGGGCCCCATTCTAGCATATATTAACATAACTCAACATCAAATATCATTACTTTGGAAAGAACAACAAAACAATTGACTATCCCATGGTTTTAGGCTCCAAATAGGCCTATTTTTTAAAGCACATACCATCAAAACACCTCCACAATCCCAAATAACCACAAATAGTCTTCTATTATGATGTAGGAGCATCTAGGGTGTAAGAGAAATCTCTCATCACCCAAAAAAATGTTTTTTTCTTTTCAATAAGGGCTAAATTTAGTAGGGTTACCATTTTTGTAAGTTTGCATGTATGCACAGTTGGGCACAAAATCTTACACAGATCTACAGAATGGTAAATTGAAGCCAACAGTGAAGAAATCACTTCAATACCATTTGTCATTTGAGAGATATTAAAATTTTAATTTTTGAAAATCCTAGTAAATCTTTGTGGTCAATTTTGAGGCAATTAGAGGCGTGTTACGGGCTTGAAAATTGGTGGAAAACAAAAGTGGATGGCCTTTAGGCCCTACTTTCTATCACCAATATTTCTCGATACCTTTCTGAAAAAGCATTATAATAGAAAATCCGACAGTTAGATCAAAAGTTATGACCCCGCGAAGTTGTAATACCAAAATTAATAAAATTTCAAGATATCTTCTTGAGGAAGTTACACTTTCCAGAAGATTCTAGGGTGGTTACACCTTCCAAATAAAGGATGTAAAGGGGGACTACAGAGGGGAGGTGAGAGCAGAGTAGATGGTGGCTTTGATTTGCAGAATTGCAGATTTATGTAATCAGAAAGCCCATGAGATGGCAAATATAATGTTGCAATTTCATTTTCATTTTAGTGATAATAGAAAATATTTGTTTTCCTTTCATTTTGTTTGTTCCATTATCTATTGTTTTTGTGAGTTTTAGATTTTAAGGGGAGTACCCTTCATCATATTAGGTCATTAAACTCAAGAATCAACAATCATTTGATCATTTAAACTCTTACATAGGCTTCAAAAGAAAAACCCTTGATCTAGGCTTCACAATGCACAAATAAGTGAGGGTTTATTGAAAAAGTACATTCCAAACTTTAAATCCACTTGTCACTACTTCAATCACCTTAGAATAGGTCTACACAAACTTAATCAACCACCTCCAAGCCTTTACAAAATTTATTTCATCATACCCTAACCTGTAGTACCATTTCTTAAATGGAAACCCTTAAAATTCAGCTGTAGCAGCAACTCCACCACTGTTTTCTTGTTTCCCCTATACCTACATACACAAAAACTAAAACAACCTATAACATCCCATTCCACCAATATAATTGACCTCCATTAGTGGAATGGTGGCATAGAAC
Source organism: Sequoia sempervirens (assembly GCA_007258455.2). NCBI lineage: Eukaryota > Viridiplantae > Streptophyta > Pinopsida > Cupressales > Cupressaceae > Sequoia > Sequoia sempervirens. Next base: position 646,972,436 of record VDFB02058242.1, on the reverse strand, counting down.
TTATATGACTCTCAAACCCCTATTTAAGGGTTACAAACTATGATAAGCAAGAAGTATGCAAACATTCCTTAAATTCACTTAGATCTTCTCAAACTCACTTCATTTGAATTTTTTCAACTTTAATCAATTCAAAACAATAGAGAACTAAGCCTGCTAATGTTGTACAAACCCAAAAATCTTGAAAAATCACAAAGGAAACGTTATTTCAGAAAAATAGGGTACTCTTTATTTCAAAATTGGTTACAAGATACAATGACTACCTTTTCCTCACCTTTTCCATGCTTTATAGGATGATTACATTAGTTATAGTAATTGTCCCTTCATATCCATTCGACCAAACTTTCCTTTTTCGCTCATGAGTCTTCACATTCTAGCAATTTTTGCATTTTTCCAATTTTACAACTTTGCAATTTTTGCAATTTTTGCACTTTTCACTATTTTTACCACCTAGAGACCTATCAAAGACTCAATTACATTGGAAATTGCCTTAACATTCCCTTTTACAATGCTTTTACATTTGAAAATTCCAATTTTACAAAAATACTTGATGGAGGCTTAACAATACCAATAGGTGCTCCTGCACCAAACAACCAGCCTAGAAAAATTTTCCAAGTCTCTTTGGAAAAATGTTGTAGTTCATTATGCTTCTCAACATATCTTGAATTTGTTCTTCTTTCCTTCTCTTGAATCTTTTTCTTGTCTTTGTCTTGGTTCCATCATTTTCCTTCAGCTTTGTCTTCATTTTTGACTTGTCTTCACTTGTCTTCTCTTTCTCTAGCCATTAGGTTCACAATCACTCTTCTCTTTCAAAAGGACATAGGACTTTCCTTTCATAGCTCTAAAATTTCCTCTAACTCTTTCTCAACCAAAGGACATAGGACTATCCTTTCACATTGCCTTTCTAAGAAATCTTCCCCATTTCCAACAATTCATCCTTGACCTTATCTAACCAATCATCTTTCCATCTACTCCCATCATTGGAGTACTCTCAAACTAACTTACAACTCTCATAATGGCAGCAAACTCAAGTGCTTCTTTAGACAGATATCCACCTCCCTCACTACTTCACCACACAACTTCAAAAAACCATTCATCTTACTCAATAGTAGATCTTGGAATATGCAGATATTGTGCATATTGACATTGCCATGTAGATTTAATTTAAAGATGGTAAGTTGAGGAAGACACCACCAGCTGGGCATGCACCATAATGTCCAGCAAAGGAATCGCTCAAAGGTCAAAGGAGGTTGATGATAGAAGATTCCTCATGCAAACCAAGTGTAACCGCCTTGTAGTGGACTTTAATGTTGGTTGAGCAGATGCAAGCATTACTGTTGTGCTAGATATGCAGTTGGACCTAAATGTCTGACCAGATTCCATGCACGCATAACCACCACCACTCCACTTTCTTTTTTTTCCCTAAATGGCATCCTCCTAGTCGTGGAGTTGACTGCCTTGTTTAGCTAATAGTATAAATAAATATTTTATGTTCCTTCCTCATGAGGTTGCACGATTTGATATTGTACTAGCACTTTCAAGTTTTCAGTAATATAGATACATTACTCTTTTGTACTCATGATTTATAGTGAATAAAATAAAGTTTTGAGTTCAAGCATTTGAGTTCTCATTAGTTTTAGAGGATACTTATCCAAGGGGGCCCACTTGGTGAGTAATTCATCCTTTTAGTTTAGTACTAGTTTAGTATTACTTGTTGTTTAGTAACTAGTTATAAATCTAGCACCAACTGTTCCTACAGCCACTAGAATTTCATTTTGTGACTGTTCCTACAGCCAAAGTAGATAGAGTAGTGCCATGTTTGTTGCTCAGATTTTCATTACTGTTATGCATTTTAGTTTGATGTAGTTGTTGATTGATGATTGGCATTTATGGTATTTCCTTCTAATCAATTTACTCTCGGCATTGTGTGTTCCTTAGCTATAGAATCAAATGGCTACTTTGAGTTCCTAGTGCACATACTGTGCTAACCCATTTCAAGTTCACATCCCTAGGTTGAAAAGTTAAATGCACCTTCATGATGATTGAAATAGCTATTCAAGATAGATGTCCAATCTCTGAATCATGGTTGTAAGGGCTTAGTTATTATAGCATTGTAGGAGGCCAACACATTTCTTGCATGGAAACCCTTAAAATTCACCTGTAGCAACAACTCCACCACTGTTTTCTTGTTTCCCTTGTACCTGTACAAACACACAAACTGAAAAAAAACAACCTATAACATCCCATTCCACCAATCTAATTGACCTCCATCAGTGGAATGGTGGCACAAAACTTATATGACTCTCAAACCCTTGTTTAAGGGTTACAAATTGTTATAAGCAAGAAGTCTACAAATAGTCCTTAAATTCACTTAGATCTTCTCAAACTCACTTTATTTGAAGTGTTTCAACTTTAATCAATTCAAAACAATAGAGAGCTGAACCTACTAATGTTGTACAGACCCAAAAATCTTGAGAAATCACAAGGGAAACATTATTTTAGAAAAATAGGGTACTCTTTATTGCAAAATTGGTTACAAGATACATGATTTCCTTTTCCTCAACTTTTCCATGCTTTATAGGATGATTAAATCAGTTATAGTAACTATTCCTTCATCTCCATTCAACCAAACTTTCCTTTTTCCCTCATGAGTCTTCACATTCTAGTAATTTTTTCATTTTTCCAATTTTACAAATTTGCAATTTTTGCAAGTTTTGCACTTTTCACTATTTTGACCACCTAGAGACTTATCAAAGACTCAATTACATTGGAAATGACCTTCACATGCCCTTTTACAATTCTTTTACATTTGAAAATTCAAATTTTACAAAAATGCTTGATGGAGGCTTAACAATACCAATAGGTGCTCCTGCACCAAACAACTAGCCTAGAAAAACTTTCCAAGTCCCTTTGGAAACATATTGTTGTAGTTCATTCTACTTCTCAACATGTCTTGAACTGCTTCTTCTTTCTTTCTCCTAAATATTTCTCTTGTCTTTGTCTTGGTTTCATCCTTTTCCTTCAGCTTTGTCTTCATTTTTGACTTCTCTTGTCTTCATTTTTCTTCTCTTACCTTTACCTTCTCTTTCTTTACCCATCAAGTTAACAATCACTATTCTCTTTCAAAAGGACACAAGACTTTCCTTTCATAGCTCTGAACTTTCCTCTAACTCTTTTTCAACCAAAGGACACAGGATTGTCCTTTCACATTGCCTTTCTGAGCAATCTTCTTCTTTTCAAACAATTCATCCTTGACCTTCTTTGACCAATCATCTTTCCATCTACTCCCATCAGTGGAGTACTCTCAAACTAACTTACAACTCTTATAATGGCTGCAAACTCAAGTGCTTCTTCAGACAGATATCCACCTCCCCCACTGCTTCACCACACAACTTCAACAAACCATCCATCTTACCCAATAGTAGATCCTAAAATTTCTCACTCTCTTTATGCACCTTCTACCTAGCTTAATCTCCATTGGAGGATGGTGAACATAGACCTCAGCTTGTCTTCCAACACACAACTTCCCATAACTCTTTCTCTCTGCAACTGCAAGATGGATCAAGCACCTATAACCAACAACTCAACAACAACTAAACAAACCACCAAATCAGCTAGCTCTGATACCAATAGATGCAGAGAATCTACCAAAATCAACCAACCTTCTAGGGTACTTCAGACCCAAACTCAAACTAAGAATATCAAATTAAACAATCACCAATAATTCACTTATTCTTTCAACAAAAATATCTTCATTTTCTCTAGTTTCCATTTGGAAAAAAGACATCAATCACAAAATATTGCTTCTAATCTCTTGTCAAATACCAAAACAACTTTTATCAACCACATTTTGACTAATTCAAAACAAAAACTTTGAGAGAAAACTCTGAAACAACCAACTTGATCATCATGCACACCCAAGACACCATTTTTCTCCTTGATTCCACTTTGCCCAAATCATCAAATCAACAATTTTTTCTTTCTAAAATTTTCTCAAACCTTGAGGCATATTTACCAACATCCTTTTGACAGGTTCAACACCAATTCAATCACTAATACCACTATTTTGTCAAATTACCAATTGCATGCACTCAAAGATCTAGATAGCTAGTAGGAGTCCAAATCCCTAAATTGGGTGAAACTCTTAACCAATTTTGATTCATCTCAGAAAAAATATATTTTTAGGGCCCCATTCTAGCATATATTAACATAAATCAACATCAAATATCATTACTTTGGAAAGAACAACAAAACTATTGATTGTCCGACAGTTTTAGGCTCCAAATAGGCCTATTTTGGAAAGCACATATAATCAAAACACCTACAGAATCCCAAGTAACCACAAAAATTCTTCTATCAGGTCATTAAACTCAAGAATCAACAATCATTTGATCATTTAAACTTTCCATAGGCTTCAAAAGAAAAACCCTTGATCTAGGCTTCACAATGCACAAATAAGTCAGGGTTTACTGAAAAAGTGAATTCCAAACCTTAAATCCACTTGATACTACTTCAATAACTTTAGAATAGGTCTACACAAACTTAATCAACCACCTCCAAGCCTTTACAAAAGTTATTTCATCATACCCTAACCTGTAGCACCATTTTTGGCATGGAAACCCTTAAAATTCACTTATAGCAGCAACTCCACCACTGTTTTCTTGTTCCCCCTATACTTTCACACACACACAAATTAAAAAAAAAAACCTATAACATCCCATTCCATAGATCTAATTGAGCTCCATCGGTGGAATGGTGGCACAAAACTTATATGACTCTCAAACCCCTGTTTAAGGGTTACAAACTGTTATAAGAAAGAAGTCTGCAAACACCTTAAATTCACTTAGATCTTCTTAAACTATTTTTATTTGAAGTGTTTCAACTTTAATAAATTCAAAACAATAGATAACTAAGCCTGCTAATGTTGTAAAGACCCAAAAAAATTGAAAAATCACAAAGGAAACATTATTTCAAAAAAATAAGGTACTCTTTATTTCAAAATTGGTTACAAGATACAATGACTTCATTTTTATTGTCTTTTCCATGCTTTATAGGTTTATTACATCATTTAGAGTAGCTATACCTTCATCTCCACTCAACCAAACTTTCCTTTTGTCCCTCATGATTCTTCACATTCTAGCAATTTTTGCATTTTTCCAATTTTACAACTTTGCAAGTTTTGCAAGTTTTGCACTTTTCACTATTTTGACCACCTAGAGACCTATCAAAGACTCAATTACATTGTAAATTACCTTCACATTCCCTTTTACAATTCTTTTACATTTGAAAATTCAAATTTTACAAAAATTCTTGATTGAGGCTTAACAATACCAATAGGTGCTCCTGCACCAATATATATATATATGGACACACACACACACACACATATATATATACAAATATATATTGGAATGGCTTATAAGTTACATATATTATCATTTAATTAAAATAAGGAACTTTGATTTCATCTCAAGCATCCATTTACATAAACTAAAAAGGAATTTTCTTTTCACTCAATTTTCACATAATGGAGTCTCTTATCTTTTCTTTTGATCATTCTTTTTAATACCCACTTTCATTTTTCTTTCAAAAATAGAGCTTAAGTAGACAATTTAATCTACAAGCCATTAATTTCAATAACAGAGACAATTTGAGTTAGGTAATTTCATTCTCTTATATATGGAAACAATCCTACTTCAACTGTGTTCTTGTCCTTCAACCTATCTCCATGTAATTGCACACAGTTGCACTTGCAAATTGATCGGTATATTCAATTCTTGGTAACATATTAAATAATTTCCAAAAGTTTGAAAAGTCAACATCAGTCAACTTCTTTCATTCAATTTTTGAAAATTCAAAGATCTCCATTTAATATTTAATTGAATTTCTTCAATAATTCAATTTACCGTATTATAATAAATATGCAATAAAATTCGGTATGAAAATTTTTAATGAGGTCATGAGTGAAATATTATGGTGTTTGCACATAAAAATAACCCCCAAGCAGCAATTGTGTATGGCTCAAGGGAAAGGACACCATTCTTAATGACTGTGTGAGCCCTCCATTGCATACCCATGTCATTCCCATTTATTGCAGGTTGTCTCCTCATAACTACATATATCTCCTTGTATTTTGTTTGAAAGTTTCGTTTAAGTGATGATTGGTACCCACATCATGCCCATACTAGGACCATTCCTTCTCCTACACTATACCTATAGTTTAATGCATTAGAGGATGACCATATTGTGCTCATTTTCCATCCTTGACCAATTGATATTTCTTTCTATTATATTTTATATTCTGTCACATGGGCATTGCATGGAGATTGACCTCTCCAGACAAGGATGTGACAACAAACCAAAGTGAATGAGATAGATAATGTATTGATTGAAGAGATCGTTTCTGCTCTTGACAACTTGATGTAGGAACATTGTGCAATATGTGCAATGGGAAAATGGCAATGTAGAATCAGAGGCAACAGGTACCAGAATGCATGGAATGAAAAATGAATCTTCTATGAGAACACTTGAAAAGAAGCAGAGTAGAGTGACTGAGATGGATAATGTATTGATTGAAGAGAT
>VDFB02058242.1:646873040-646965757 GCA_007258455.2 Sequoia sempervirens | reverse complement strand
CTGCCTTAGATTCCTTTTCCTTAGGCCCACCTCTTACAAACAAGGCATCTTGGGATCTTGTTTTAGACTTCCTCTTCATCTCCTATGATATGAGAGTAGGAATTATATTGTCCATCTTAGGATATGCACCACTACCACTAATAGCAGTAATTAGATTTTCCCAAGACTCTAGTAAAGAACAAAGTAACAAAATGCATTTATCTTCATCTTCTAGTTTTACATATATAGATGCTAACTGACTCATAATCAGATTGAAAGAATTTAAATGATGTGCAATAGAATCACCATCTTTCATATTTAAAGAATACAACTGTCTTTTTAGATACAACTTATTAGTAATACTTTTAGTTTGATAGATATCACCTATCCTCTTCCACAATTTGTATGTGGTAGTTTCATCTAAAACATTCAAGAGAACAACATCAACAAGACATAATCTTATGGTCACTCTTGCCTTCTCATCAAGATTAGCCCAATCCTCATCTAACATCGTTGTAGATGGCTTTTTATCATTACAAACAGCTAACCACTGATCTCTCTCTTCAAGGAGATCCTCCATTTTTAGTTTCCACGTCTCATAACTAGATCCATTGAATCTCTCAATATCTAGACAAGAAGTAGAAATCATTGTAACACACTTCTTTTACAAATCAGAAATAACACAATAGTAAAAGCTCCCACTACAGCCAAAAAACCTTCAAACTTTTAAGAGAAAGGCATCCCAAACCCTAACCAACCATTAGCTTTGATACCAAATGTTGAAAATGAAGGTAAATTTGTAGCTTAAAACTTGTAAAACTATGTGACTGTAAATCCAATTAAGTATTATTTGTCACAATTCTTTGTGGATGATTAATTTGTTTAGATACAATTATTTGTATATGATTAATCTGATTAGATAAATTTTACCAATTGTAGAAAGAGACAGAAGATTGTAGAAGAATGAGACAAGAAGATAGAAGTGACACAACATATACATGGAGAAACCCTTTCCGGAAAAAACTCCATCACCAGAATCAATAGTGCTTGTATTATTTAACCTTCGAGAAAGATTACAATAACATTCCATTAATCCTTGATTGATTATGCTTCTTTCCTTCAATAATCCTTCTTTGCAACCTGCAATAAACTCACATTGAACTCTCATACACTTAATTGGATTTACAATCACATAGTTTTACAAGTTTTAAGCTACAAATTTACCTTCATTTTCAACAGTAAGAGGATTGAATGCATATGGTTGAGAGTGTAAGAGAATTTGGGTGAGGATGTAAGAGAGATTAATGCCCTTGTAAGAGACAGTATGGCATGCAAGAGGGAGTAAATGCCTTTGTAAGAGGTATTTATGGGTGTGTAAGAGGCTTTTGGAGGGAAATTGAATGAAGGGGTGGTTGGGAGGAATATTCCTAGGAATATGTCATTGAGAGGATAAATAAGGTAATTAGATAATTAAAAGATACGAATTTCATGTGTAATCTAGTTAGTTGACTATGGGTTGAGTTTGACCAAGGTTGAGTCAAAAGCTAGAGAATGGGTAATGAGGATTATGAGTTAATTAATCCAGAATTAATCAATTCATGTGGGTTAGGGGATTGTGACATTTGATTTAAATAATTTGATTTATTTAATCAAATGAGAGGACTTAGGGGATTTAGTTAATTAATTTTATTTTTTTAATTAAATTAGATGAACATTAGTGAATTAATCTAATAAATTGTTTTATTTGATTAATAGTAGAAATGATGATTTGAGTATCTACATTTTGCCCCTCTTTGAAGCAATGTACCAGTTGTGTTGGTTCAAAGACAAATGCTACCAAGATCAAAATTCAAAAAAAATCTAATTTTTTCAGATGTCCCACTGTTGCTCTAGCAGAAAGAATTACACTGCTACAAGGATGAATTAATTAAATAATGTTAAATCACTTAATTAATAGACAAATATAAAAATTTATAATAATTAAATAATAACTATTATTTAATCATTTAGGGAAGAAGGGTGAAAGTTAGTTAAATAGTGTTGTTCACCAGTCAGGACAATTTAGGGTATCTACATTTTTCCCCTCTTTGATACAATGTGATTTTGAGCATTGTGTCAAAAAAAAAAATTTATTGCTCAGGAGTTGCCCTGGTATGCCTCAATGATGACGAGATAGCATGGTGCTCCCTCAAGAAATTTGGTGAAAATTCTAGATAATGAACCAAATTTTTCAACAAGCTGATGTGATGCATTTAAGTGCAAGGACTGACAAAAGAAATGTTAACTAGAAGAAAATGTTAGTAGGATTTAGAAGATATAATAAATTTGATGATTGATAATATGTAAAACATGATGAATTTGTTTTTGCTTCATGGAGACTAGGTAATGTTTAGTAATCCTTATTAATGTAGCAAATAGACACGATGCACCAGGGTATTAATGACCAAGGTGGCTATGTATCTATTGTGTGGACTTTGACTCTACAAACAAGGAGTATTCTTGCTCATATCAGACATACGAAAACATTGTTAGAGTGTGTGGGTTTAGAAGTTCAGATTGTTTTGGACCAATGCACAAAGAGGTATGAGGAACCAAACATGCAAGGCCACTTTAGTTGCTTGAAATGACTTCCACACACACAAGGAAAGTATTCACCATGGTAATTTTGCAAAAATATCCAACAAACAGAGCAGACATGAAATCAATGATTAATGCCCCATTCCTTCCTCTCTAAATCCTTATGGAAATCCTCAAGAGATCTTGGGAATGTGACAATAAGATAAATCAAAAATATAAGATCATAAAAAGATAAACAATGTTGTTGTATCCCTTGCCATAGATGTGTTGATGTTTCAGGATGTTTATCCATCTATTTTGTCTATTGTAGGAACATCTTATCCATTAAGACACATGTCAGGATGTTGATGATGATTCTCAAAAGGTAGGGTAGTTGCTATTTGGGCAATGTTTTAGTCTGATGATGATCCAACCATTTTATTTCTTTGCTTGGAAGTTTTAGATTTTTTTGTTTGCTTTGTTTGTTTATTGCTTTGTCAAAGGTTGGAGGTGATGATTTGTTTATTATGGATGGAAATTTTATTGTGGATAGGTGATAATGGAGATAGTAATTTTGAGATTTTTTGAATGTTTTTTATGCTTTTGGGGTTATTTGATGTTTTTTTTACTTTTTCAAGAGTTTTAGATACAATTAGGGGGACCTAATGCGACTGACCTAGTGCCTCGAGGGCTCATCGATGATGGCCTTGCCTACATGATGAACATGGAGATTTCGTAGTTTGACTATATTTAGTAACACTATTTTTGGAGTTTTCTGACTCTTTGCGAATGTTTTTGGATTTTGATAAGATATTTGAATTTTTTTGGATTTTTTTTTATCAAGTTTAAAGCCAAGAGGGACACCTAAAGGGACTGACCTAGTGCCTTGAGGGCTCATTGATGATGGCCTTTCCTACGTGCAAGCTTGGAGACAACATAGTTCAACTATATTTACTCAATGTGGTGTGTTCAAAGACAACCTACAATGTTTTGGGATTTTTTGTGTTTTTTCAACTTTATTTTTGTTTTGGATTTTGACAATTTTTTTGATATTTTTTATTTTGTTTTGATAGCTTTCTATAAGTGATGGGATTAACAAGGATCCAATCCATTACTAGGTTTAGGAGGATGCCCCCATTTCGGTAAAGGGTTATGTTTATTAGGTATAGATGGATAAGATGGGTGGTGGATAGAGATGGTGCAACAAGGTTCAACACTTGATTAGTTATCGAGCCATGGTTGGGTGCATGTTTTATTATGGTGATGGTTGGAGTGGATGCAATAATAGATAGATAGTGCTGATAGATGAGGATGTAGTCTTATTCAAGTGTAGCACCTATTTACCAGGCTTTCACTATGATATTGGTCCTAGAAGTGCCACAAGGTGGTTTTCACTTAAAGGACATTTTATTTCTCTTTACTATTTTCTTGATTTTTGATTTTTTTTTCTTTTTTTGCTTTTTTGTTTGGGATATTCTGATACACTCAAGTGTAGAACTTCTTGAGATGACTACTGTTAAGAGGTTCAACTAGAGGTTCTCCTTTCGGCGTAGCCAACTGATATGCTCTAGAGCCATAGCTTGTTGTAATGATGTCAGGACCCAGTCAGTTTGGTTCAAACTTACCTTTCCCATCTTGATTCTACTAGATTTTCTAATTTTCCTTTAGAAACAAGTCATCGACCTAAAAGTTCTTGTTCTTGATTTTCTTGTTGTAGCTTCACTTGAGCCAATTTTGATAGGCCTAAAAATGGTTCAAAGTGATGAGGTAAAAATAACCTCATAAATATAACAAGTCAAATACCCTTCCTTATTTCTCCCAGTCACTTTTACCCTACCAATTATTTATCTTTAGGATTAGTAATTGCTTACTTTTTATGAAAAGATGTATAATCTACATTTCCTAGAATTAATTGAAATAAGTTTACTAGAGCTAACATAATTGGTATAGTTTTTAGTATTGTACAGGTTATTATGCACGGTCAGTCAATATGCTCAGCCAAGTGGATTTGAAGTAGACTCCAATACAGTTGAAGATAAGCGCCAGAAGTCTAGGTGCCAAAATTTGTGGAAGAGCATGGTGGATCGAGTCTTTTTAATGCTTTTTGTTATTTTCTGTTCAAATATTTTCTGACTCACTCCGAGTCTTTTTAATTTTTTATGTTATGGACCTAAGTCTATTAGTTGAATTATGTTGAAGACTTTTTTAGTGGTGATATTCACCATCTGAATTATAGGATTTTGTTAGTAGTTTTTGTATAAGTATGTAACCACCAGAAATAATGAGAGAGATATTGTTATATTATCATAATGTATTCTTAAACTATGTCTCTAAGTTATAATTTTGATATGAATAAAATAAGCCTTTCCCATCTTATTCTGATTTATTAGTATTGTGCAATGGAATTACTGTGGATCAATTAATTTCAAAGATACAAAGTTTATGTGATCTGAGTTAAGCATAGTAGCACCTAAGAGTTGGCCACTCGAAGGACTATAGAATAGATAGATAAGTATTTAATTTTCAATTCTATTTTTTTTATTTTGTAAATGATAAATGTGAATGAATGTGATTTGTGTGTGTCAAGCTTTGTTAAGTTAGTCCTGTAGGTTGTAGTTCGAGTTTGTAATCTTTAGTTTTGTTTATCTGAAGTTTCGTTGCATCCACTCTGGTTGATAGTTATAGGTTGTTAAGTTTGTTTTTTTTAAGTGCTAGATGTTAGTTAAAGGTTGTTTTCATTTCAACTCACAGTTTTATTGCAAACACTTATTTTAAAGTAATTTACATTCTTTCTAGCTTAATCATTTATGCTTTCTAGTGTAGTGGCCTCTTTAGCTTAAGTTTTGTTTTCAACTTTTCCAAACACTTAGAAAACCTGAGAGAGATAGTTGGGATGTTTCCTATTGCATATATCCTCTAAACACTACTTGATCGATACATTCGATTCATTTTTCAACTAAAGAGATAGGACCTAATGACAGCCTATCACAAAGCACTCAAGTGTCTTTCATCTAGAGTTCAAGCTCATTGAGTCTGGATGTCTGATACCCTTCATTGCTAACAAGATCCTTCAATGAAACTCTTAGGGATGGGATTTCAACCTCTATAGGAAGTATTTCTTTGGATCCATATACCAAGGAAAAGAGAATCCACACCTGTAGGTATTTGAATGTTGGTTCTATAAGCCCATAAGGTTGGGTTTAGCTATATGTGCTTGGTGCAGGGGCACCCTCATGCATATGAGATCAATTTTTAATTTTTTGTCTTATTTTGTGTTGTTTCATGTAAATAAGGTCATTTTAGACCATTAATAATCATTTGGAGTCATTTGTGAAAGTTTGGGGTCATTTGGATAAAAGATGTAAAAGTTGCACAATGTTATCAAAAAAGTTGTCAAGCAACTTTGCAAAAAGTGTCAAAATATCATTTTGGTTAACAAATTGGTTAAACGGTTGGTTGGAGAGTTTGGGAAGGTTTTTTTGGCATAAATATGTACCTCCAACTCGCATTGAGGTTTAGATTGGAAGATTTCAAGATATTTTGTGAATGAAACTTCTCTTTTCTTGAACTTTTCCAAAGTTTTCTACTAATCTCTCACATTGTATAGATCTATATAGCCCCATTTTGACCTTCACATGGTATGGTTGGAAAGATAATTGAGTTAAATTTCATTTGGTTTTTTTTTGGTTAATTTTCATTAAGTTTAGAGAAAGTTATAGCAATTTTACCATTAGCAGTCGCAAAAGACTATTTCTACTGAAAGTTGCAAGTTGTAGCAACAAGTTGTATGAATTTTACCTTTCATATTTTGATCTTAAACAAATTGTAAAAGTTTTTTCATAGAATCTAATTTCTTTTGGTTTTTATTTCATTAAATTTCACCAAGTATTGTGGGAGATATAGCTATTTCTTTGAAAGGTGCCAAAAACCTTGCCTAAGGTTTCCAGTTGGAGGAAAAAATTCATTTCTTGAGTTTTGTACAATGAAAAATGTTGAAATTATCAAAATAATTTTTTTTAGCATGTCCTAATGAATTCCAAACTTTTAGCTTGTTATCTCATGGCCACCAAAATATATGCATGACAGTTTGTTTTATGTTGTTGGGTGACAGTCCTAGAAACCCTTGTGGGTTGAGAGTTTGGAAAAAATTGCTCATTGTTGGTTCTTGGGTGTATGGAAAATGGTTGTAAGGTGTCTTAAAATGTATTCCCTATCATTTTTACCCGTATTGTCATGTTATTCCCATAGTTGAGTGATCTTAGGCTTCATATGCAATATTTCACAAGTTGTGTTGGGTGCACCAAAACATGGCCTTGAGTGATCCATTGTCTTATTTGGTTATTGATGGATGTGAAACCCTCGAAATATGTTGTGTAAGGTTGAATAATGTCACAATCCATAAATTTTTGTTTATTATTGTTGAATCTCGAGTTGACCATGTTGGAAAGCCTCAAAGGTTGTATTAGGAAGCATCAAGTCATGAATGCTAATGCACCATTGCTTTGAAGTGTAAAGTGGGTTTTGTGAGTTCATTCTCTACGTCAAATTGGTATCAGTCTTTGTTGATGATGGAAGAGAAAAATCCATCTGACGAAGAGGAAAAATATGAATAAAATGAGTCCATTGAGACTCAAAATGTTATTTCTAACACTATTTGTGAGTGTGTGTTTACAGGCGCAGTAGATGAAAATAAAAATGGAAGAGTCTAAAGAAGGAGGATAAGTGCATACATTGTATGAAGATTTTTATAAAAATGTAGCACACTATAGTGATGAATATGTTGCAAAAAAAATTGAGGTAATGGTTGTATTTTTGATTTTATGGATGATGAATATGCTATCAAATTGTATTCCAATGCATAGACAGTGGTACTGAGGCATATAAACGAGAACTAGAATTTTGGAACCTGGAAGTTGAGAAGATGCTAAGTAAGAGATGGTGAAAGAAGAGGAAGAAAGATACATGGAAATTCAGGAATGTAGAACATATCAGATTTGTAGGTTAAAGGAGTCCAAGATGGAAGACATCAAAATATTTGCATATCACATCTCAAATGGAATTGAGATTTTTCTTTCCTTGGGAGTATGGTGCAGGGGCAGCCTCATATGAGATAAATTTTTGAGTTTTCATGTAAATAAGGTCATTTTGGACCATTAATGATCATATGGAGTCATTTTTGAAAGTTTGGGGTCATTTGGATAAAAGATGTAAAAGTTGCACAATGTTGTTAAAAAAATTGTCAAGCAACTTTGCAAAAAGTGTCAAAATGTCATTTTGGTTAACAAATTGGTTAAATGGTTGGTTGGAAAGTTGGGGAAGGTTGTTTGGGCATAAATATGTACCTCCAACTTGCATTGAGGGTTGGATTGGAAGATTTTGAGACATTTTCTGAATGAAACTTCTCTTTTCTTGAACTTTTCTGACGTTTTATGTTGTTCTCTTGCATTGTACAAATCTATATGACCCTATTTTGACTTTCACATGGTATGGTTGGAAATATAATTTAGTTACCTTTCATTTTGTTTTTTTTTGGTTAATTTTCATTAATTTTAAGAAAGTTATAGCAATTTTACCATTAGCAGCCCTAGAAGACTATTTCTTCTGAAAGTTGCAGTCTATAGCATTGTACGGATTGTACCTTTCATATTTTGATCTGAAATGAATTGTGAAATTTTGGGCATCAAATATACTTTCTTTTGGTTTTTTTTCATTAAATTTCACCAAGTATTGTGGGAGATATAGCTATTTCTTTGAAAGGTGCCAGAAACCCTGCCTAGGGTTTCCAGTTGGAGGAAAAAATTAATTTCTTGAGTTTTGTATAGTGAAAATTTTTGAAATTCTCAAAATAATTTTTTTTTAGTATGTTCTAATGGATTCCAAAATTTTGGCTTGTTATCTCATGGCCACCAAAAGATATGCATGACAGTTTGTTTTATGTTGCTAGGTGACAGTCCTAGAAACCCTTGTGGGTTGAGAGTTTGGAAAAAATTGCTCAATGTTGGTTCTTGGGTGTATGGAAAATGGTTGGAAGGTGTCTTAAAAGACCTTCCCTATCCTTTTTACCCATATTCTCATGTTATTCCCATTTTTGAGTGATCTTAGGCTTCATATGCAATATTTCACAAGTTGTGTTGGGTGCACCAAAACATGGTCTTGAGTGATCCGTTGTCTTATTTGGTTATTGATGGATGTGAAACCATTAAAATATGTTTTGTAAGGTTGAATAATTTCATAATCCATACATTTGTGTTTTTTATTGCTGAAGCTCTAGTTGACCATGTTAGAAAGCCTCAAAGGTTGTATTAGGAAGCATCAAGTCATGAATGCTAATGCACGATTGTTTTGAAGTGTAAAGTGGGTTATGTGAGTACTTTCTCTACATCAGTTCTAGTCACAGTCAGTGTCATTAACAATTTTCTGTAGGATTTTTAGAATGGTCTTATTGGATGCTTCACCCTGGTCATTTCCTTGGGGATAATACGGGGTTGAAAATTTGTGTTGGATAGAGAATCTTGAGCAGTGCTCGCAGACATGTTAGTTATTAAATGGAGTTCCATTATTTGTTATGATATTTTGTGGGATACCATATCGACAGACTAAATAGTTAAGAATAAACTTAGCTATTTGTTTCCCTATGATATAGGTTAGAGGAATAGCCTCTATCCACTTTGTAAAGTACTTTGTAGCAGTGATGATGAATTTGTTCCTATTGGATGAGGTTGGTGATATCTTTCCTATTAGGTCTAGTTCCCACTGATAGAAAGGCCATGAAGTACCAATAGGACACTGATCTTGTGCAAGTGTGTGCACAAGATCTCCATGTTGGCATAGACAACACCTCTTGGAAAAATGAATTTCTTTTTACTCCAATGGCAACCAATAGTACCTTGTTCGAAGTATCTTCTAGACTAGGTTAGGTCCACTAGAGTGAGATCCACAAACACCTTCATGTACCTCATATAAGGTAGTGTGTGCTTCTTCCACATTAAGACATTGGAGTAATGTACCATCGAGACTTCTGTGGTATAAGGTAACTCCTAGGATAGTAAATTGGGAAGTTCAATGGATGAAGGTTTTCTTTTGATTGGTTGTTAGTTGGGATGGTATGATTTTGTGTTGGATATAGGATAATGTGTCCTCATACCAAGGCGAGTTAGGACCAACAACATCACACACTAGTTCAAATTTTGAGATGTTGAATTTTGGTATAAACAATTGTTCTACCAAGAATTTGTATCTAGGAATGTTCTCAGGTATGTCAAGGAGTGAACCGATAGTAGCCATAGCATCCGTTGCTTTATTGTTAACCCTTGGGATTTATTCAAAGATGACGACCAGAAAGTATTTCTTGAAGCTATCCACCATTCTCTTGTATGGAAAGAGCTTGTCATCTTTAGTTTGGTATTCATCGTTGACCTACCTTATGACCAACTAGGAGTCACCATAGACTTGTAGTTCCTTAATTTTCCACTCTACGGCCATTTTCAGCCCAGTGATCAATGCTTCATACTTAGAAATAGTGTTTGTATAGGGGAAGGAAATCATGTATGCTTTTGGTATACTATCTCCTATGGTTTGAGAAATAGGATACCAACCCCTGAGTCGTGTTGAGTGTGGGATCCATCGAAGTACATGGTCCAATGGGTTGACTCTATTGTCAGCAGGATGCTCTCATCTAGAAATTTTGTTATGAGAGGTTGATGGTCTTCAATGGGTACTTCTACTAATTGATCTACTATCACTCGTCCCTTAATGGATTTTTTGTCGACATATTCTATATCGAATTCACTAAGTATCATGACCCACTTAGCGACTCTTCCTATAAGATTTTCCTTTCCCAAGAGATATTTCAAGGGGTATATCTTAGATATCAACTTGATTTGTTTGGTTAACATGTAACTCCTAAGCTTTTGTGTTGCAAAGACAATTGATAGGAATGCTCGTTCAATGGGTGTATAATTCAAATCATAAACAACTAGGGCACGACTAATATAGTAAACTACTTTTTCTTTGTTCTAGTCATTAAGTTGGGCTAATAGAGCTCCCAAAGTTGTCAGTGTTGTGGACAAATAGAATCATTGCTTTATCCTAAATTGGAGGTATCAATACCGAGGGAGTGATAAAATAGTCCTTTATCTATTAAAAATATTGGTCACACCTTTCATCCCATTTGAATGCTACATCTTTTTGGAGCAAGTGTGTGAATGGATGACATTTAATTGCTAGTTGTGCAATGAACCTTCTAATAGATTGAAGATTTCCTTGTAGACTGCGTAGCTATTTTAATGTTCTCGGGGGAGGTATTTCTGGGATAGACTTGACTTTGGCAAGATCTACCTTGATACCTCTTTTGGATACAATGTTTCCCAATAGTTTCCCAAATGTTATGCCAAATGCACATTTCTTTAGATTGAGATGAAAATTATATTCCTCTATTCTATCAAATATCCTAGCTAAGTTAGCTAGGTGTTCATGTCGTGTGACTAATTTAGCCAATATATCATCTACATAATCCTCCATGGTAATGTGCAACATGTCATGGAAAATGGTAGTCATCACTCTTTGATATGTGGCTTCTACATTCTTCAAGCCGAATGGCATGACATTCCAGCAAAAAGTTCCTCGAGCATAGGTAAAAGTTGTTTTGTGTTGATCTTCAGGGCTATCTTTATTTGATTTTACTTAAAAAATCCATCCATTAATGAACGCATTTCATGACCAGCAATTAGATCCACTATGATGTCGATGCTGGGAAGGGGGAAGTTATCATTAAGGCATGCTTTTTTGATATCTCTGAAGTCTATACAGAAATGTATGCCCCCAGTGGATTTCGACACTAGTACAAGGTTGGAGACCCACTCAAGATAGCCTATGGGTCTAATAAATTCCACGTCCAATAGTTTCTAAAGCTCCACCTTGACTAAAAATGCTATTTGTGGGTGCATCTTACGAAGTTTTTGTTTAATTGGTTTTGATGTAGGGAACATCGTTAGATGGTGTACCACTAAAGTTGGATCCAACCTAGGCATATCTCCATATGTCCAAGCAAAGTTGATCTAACATTCCTTGATGAATTTCATGAAGTTGAATTTTTCCTTAGGATCCAATGAAGTTGCATGATATATTACTTTAGGTTCCTCTGTTGTTCCAACATTGATGGGTTCTAAACCTTCAACCAAGGCTGCTGAGTTTTCTTGATACTCTGTAATGGGGATATTGAATCCTCCATCTTTGAGTGCCTCAATAATGAGGTTTTCACCTTTAGATAAATCCTTTATTTTTCCTTTCTCATGACCTGATAGAGCCACATTGTGGTTTTCCCTAGGGGATCTCAAATTGAATTTTAGATTTTTCATTTCAATTTTGTGACTGGAGGACACAATCTCCCCTCTAAAGTATGCTCCTTGTGCTAGTTCTATGAAAAAACAACCTCATGATCTCCTTAGTGGATACCTTGTTGAATTCGAATGAACTTTGCAATAGCTTTGTTGTTCTAGAATAGTTCCACAATAGGTGTGTGGTGTTGTTGATCCTAATCAATCAACTATGGGTGATGTAAGGGTAAGTTATCATTGTTATCAACAAAGCTTATGGTGGTTGTGGATGGGGAAAAGGTAAGGATAGTAAATTTATCCAAGTCCCAAAGGGTATCCAGGTCATAGTCACTAGAGGCGCAAGAATCTCATTCCCATTTGTTGGAGTCTATTTTAGTATGGTAGTCCTCAGTTGTAGGTCTGAAGGTGGTGGTATTTATGCTAAAGTTTTCAAATAGGTTTGTGATTATTAGGTTGTTGTCCATAATATGGTATTTATCCGATGTCTCTTCAATAGTAGAAGGAGCTACTTCCTGATAAGAGGTGATTTCAGTGTTTGGAGTAACCATGTCTATCAAACCATAACCTAGTCCCCTGTTCTTCTTGTGTTTTTCTATTATACCTTGTTCATGTAGACCAATGCCACCTTTTCCAGTGTATCCCATATTTCTTGCTATTTGATAACCTTTATTGCTAAGATCCATAGGAAGGGGATGCATTTGTTCTTGTTCTTCTTATTCTTCTTTATAGATCCATGATGAGAGGTCCTCTTCATATACCACTTCATTCTTCATGTCTCCCCACTTGGTGAAGATAGTGGGTTTGACTTCATATGTCACAAATTGAACATGTTTTATTTCCTTTGGTCGCCCATAGGATTTTGGTGACAAGGGAATCTCCCCAATGCAAAAAGATTGTTTGAAGTGGTATTCTCCACAACCCTTGTCAAGCACCTAGATCTTGATTTTGGATTTAGGAGGATCTTTTGATGTGGAAAATTTTGAAGATGAAGCAAGTGATTTTGGGTCGACATAGGAAAATGAGTGAAATGGTATGTCATTACTAGATATTTGAAGGAGTTTTTTGTACTTCTCCAAGTTTGAGCAGTAATGGAAAGGTTTGGGTTCAACTTATACTGTAAATTCCTTACCATTGTAAGTAAATTTTAAACACTAGTGAAAGGTTGAAGGGACCACTTGCATTGCATGGATCCATGGTCATCCCAAGAGAAGGTTGTATGGCAACTCAAGATCAAGTACCTGACAAGTTGTTTCTGCTATAGTTGGACCTACTTGTATTGGAAGTCTTATCGTTCCCTTAGAGTTCCTCTCCATATCATCATAAGTCCTTATGGTGATAATCTTGTTCTTGTCTATCACATCATTAGAATATCCCAACTACTTTACCATTTTTATAGTACATATGTTTAATCTTGCACCCCCATCTATTAGGACTCTTTTGATTTTGTGTTTATGGACACAAAGCTTGATTGTGGAAGGATCTTTGGAGAAGGTATTTTTCAGAAAAGACCAAGTGATGGGGTAAAGTGATAGTACTAACCATGGCTTTAAATTGATCAGTGTTAAGGTTGTTAGGTATCGAAGACTCATGAGAGATTTCTCCAAGATCTCTTTACGTGCTAGTGATAATTTTAATAGCTCAAGGATGGAGATCAATGTTGGAGTTTTCTTTAGTTGGTCAACAATGCTATAGTTAGTGGAAGGCTTGAAAATGGCTTTGGCTGGAAGTGGGGCTCTTTGGATCATGACTTTTCCTCTTTGGGTAGTCACATTGCATTTAGGGCTTTTGCCTACTATAGTCACAAAATTGATATTTTGATTGGCTTGGGAGATGGTTCCTACGACTTCATTTGGAAATATTTCCCCTTACCTTTGTCATTTCCCCTAGAATGGTTTGGTAGTGAATCCTTGTCTATTCCCATGTCTTGATTATCAGAGGATCTAGGACAATGTTCACTGTCAACCTCTCATTTTTCTATTAAGTCTTGTATGATGTTCTTAAGTCTCATACAATTATTCATTGTGTGTCTCTTGATCTTGTGGAATTCACATCGATCATTCTCATTGTACCAAGGGGGTTTATATTTTGGTTCATCATAAGTTTTTTTATCAAGATTGGGATGCCTGATAAGGTTCTTTTGGACAAGTTTTGCATAACTGCCTCAAGAATTTCTCCCAACAGAGTGATTTTTCTCTTAATTTTATTATTCTACCTTGGCAGCCCTCTTTGAATATCTTGCCCTTGATTTTGTTGTTGGTTAGTATGTTGATTCTTTGGAGGATATGTAAGCTAGTTTTTTTTAGCGTTGTTTGGTGGGTAGTTTGGTTGAGTTGTTTGGAGAGTGTTCTATGGATTGTTAGGAGTTTGCACATTTTGTACAAATTTGGCATCTACCACTCCATTGTTGGTAACATTTTTATTATTTTCCCATATTTTTGGTTTGTCATTAGAACTTGAAGCTTGGTCTTTTTTTCTATATAGTTTAATGACTCCCCTTGCTATGAGAGCTCTTTCACTAATTAAGCCATTTTCAATAGTTTCCTCAAAATTACTAGGGGACAACATGGTGAGTTGGTAACTAATATTCACTTGTATGTTGGTGGAAAAGATATCTATCAAGTATTTCTCAAGAATAGGCCATTTACATTTGCTAACTTTATGTCTCCATCTTTATAGATATGAAGCAAATGATTCCCCTTGGATTTGTTTAATTTTATACAGATCAAGGACTGTTACATATTGTTTTATGTTGTATGAGAAATGATTGAAATTTTTTTCTAACAACTCATCTAATGTTTTGATACTAGGTGGTAGACGAGAGAACCACTCGATAGTGGCCCCATTGAGACTTCATGGGAAAAGCCTCATTAAATAGGTATCATTACATTGTACATCCATGCAAGCTACTAAGAATTCTCGCACATTCTCTATTGGATCCCCTCTTCCCCTATATTTGTCAAATTTTGGTATTTCAAAGTTCTTGGCAAAGGTATCATGGATAAGGACTAATCAAAAGGATATGGACATATGTCTTGTAGAGCATAGATCTTCTTCGACTTTCCAATTTGGATGCTTGATATCCTTTGGTTGATATTTTGTATTTGTATGGTTACATCATCACTTGGTGCATTCATTTGATAAGGAGAGATATTATAACGTTGTTGCCCCACAATGTTGTGTGCATTGTATTGGGGGGTTTGTAAATACAATGGCCCTTGGACCATGTGGTGTTGTGGGTTTGTATATTGATGATATCCTTGAGGACTTATGTGGGCATGTTGTGTATTAACGGTATGATGTTGTTGTTGTTGAGGTACATTGTGTTGATGTTGAGGTATGTTATGTTGTTGTTAAGGTTTGTTGTGTTGTTGTTGAGGTACACTATTTTGTTATTGAGGTACGTTGTGTTGTTGATGAGGTATGTTGTGTTGTTGTTGAGGTACACTATGTTGTTGTTGGGGTAACTAGGTTTGATATTGTGATAGAGTTTGTGTACCAATGTTATGTTATGGAGGATAGGGTTTTTGATTTTGTAGGTACTTGTTTTTTTGTGGTTGAACATATGTTTGATGTTGGGTATTTACATTTGGTGGTGTTGAAACTTATGTTTGATGTTGAGGGTATTGGCTAGACGATGATCCATATTGATTTTGTGTGTTAGGATTATAGTATTGATGATGAGGCATGTATTGATTTTGGTTTTGAACATTCCCTTGGTACATTCCTTGATCTTGTGGTGGAATGTTAACATGTAGTTGTGCTTGTAAAGGGTTTTAGTCTTGTTTTTTCACTACATGTTGCTGCAGTTGTCTTGGTGGATGGTTTCCCATGTTTTTCATATTAGTATTGGGACCTTGTTGTTGGTTATTCCAAGATGTCTCATATATGTTGGGTCCCATTGTGTTAGCATTTTGTGGTGGCATGTTTTTATTTTTCAAGAGGTTTGGATTCTCTTGAGTATGTTAGAATGCCACCACTTGTTCAATTTGTGATGGATGTCTATACAATGGATTCTCCACATTTTGAGGAAAAGATTGGTCATTGATATGTGTGTTTGAGAATAATGGTGGTATCTTGGGGTCAACCACTGCTTTGGGTATTTTTCTTACCACTAATTGGTCTCCCAAAGAAATGAGGTTTGGATCCTTAAGAACCTCAACATTAAATTATGTGCGAAATTTGGTCCCACTTTGTGCTAGCTTGAGGAAATGTGTTAGGATCTTTCCCAATCATCTTATCCATAAGTTTCTGTATTTTTGGATCTTGGGAGTGCTCTATAAGTACTTCATCAGTGATTTCCTCATCACTCTCATACTCCTCTATGATGATGTCTATAGGATTGGGACATTAATCTTGTTTCTTAGCAAATCTATCTTGATGTTGGATGAGAAAAATATTATCATAGGATGGTAAATCAAACCATTATCTTGCTAGTATTTTTAGAGAAACTTTTACTTGCAACCTCATAGTAGCACCCAAAATCCGATTTTGGGTGCTACTATGAGGTTGCAAGTAAAAGTTTCTCTAAAAATACTAGCAAGATAATGGTTTGATTTCTTGGGTTCAATACGTTTCCACAACTACGTTAATGTTTGGTTGTTGATTTTGGTGATGTTGAAGGATGTTGATAAGATATGGTGTAAATGTTTATGTCCAAAATATGGTACTTACAAACCCTATGTAAACCAAGTGAAGGATGGTGATGTTCAATTTTTATTAATAGGTCCAATGATTTTCTTTGATAACTAAATGGAGTTTTTAGACCAATGTTTGAAAATCAGTTCTTTTGAAAAATTTGAGGCAATCCTATAAGTAGGACAATAGCGGTAGGATTTTCGGATAATAGCGACAATATTTTAGAACAATATGTTGAAAATGAAGGTAATTATGTAGCTTTAAACTTGTACAACTATCATATTGTGGATTTAATTAGGTGTTCTTTGGTTCAATTTTTTGTGGATGATTAATCTTATTTAGATCAACTTTACCAATTATAGAAAGTGACAGAAGATTGTAGAAGAATGAGACAAGAAGATAGAAGTGACATAGAATATACATGGAGAAACCCTTTCAGGAAAAAACTCCACCACCAGAATCAATAGTGCTTGTATTATTTAACCTTTAGAACAAGATTACAATAATATTGTATCAATCCTTGATTGAGATGCTTCTTCTGCCTTCAACAATTCTTCTTCACAACCTACAATAAACTCTCTTT
This sequence comes from Sequoia sempervirens, assembly GCA_007258455.2. Taxonomy (NCBI): domain Eukaryota; kingdom Viridiplantae; phylum Streptophyta; class Pinopsida; order Cupressales; family Cupressaceae; genus Sequoia; species Sequoia sempervirens. The sequence continues at coordinate 646,948,669 of VDFB02058242.1, read as the reverse complement.
GACTCTCATTGAATTCACATCCAACTCTCTTCAACTTGCTACAATAAATAGACAATTGTAAACATTGTAAACTCCAAAAAGTTGAAAATTACAAGAGGATAAAGCTCCCACAAATATTTATTCCATTCTTGTGCAGGTAGAGTTATGGATCAATTTGGGTGTCCCAAACTGAAGTCTTAACTGATTGTTGGTTTTGAAGATATCTTTCAAGCTTCTCCTCAAAGTTGGTACCCAAGAATGGGCCCACTTAACTCAGCCTTGTAAATATCCTCTCCATGCAAAGGTGTTAACACCAAGATTCCAACTTGGGCGCCCAAGGTGGGTCCAAGTCAATCTTTGTTAACTAAAACATATCTCTCCATCAATTCCTACAAACAACATGCATGATTGATCGTCCCCTATTAACTGAAAGTATCAACCTGTTATCTTTCATGCAACTGAATTCTTAGTCATGCAACTCAAGTCAACTTAGTTAACTATCATTCAACTCAAATTAACTACGTGCAACTGAAGATAACTGAACCATAACTGAACTAAACTAAACTAAACTAAACTAAACTAAACTGATACTGAACTGAAACTAAATTGATAGTGCCACTCTACTCATGTAAATATCAATCCCTAATATGCATTACATAAGAGTTATCAATTCACCAAATAGTTAACTGAAACAAGGTGGGTTCCACCTTCCATGTGTGCACCCATGTGCTCCTATTTTGTAGGAGCTCATCTTGGATGCCCCCACATGTTCCTCTCATTTAGGAATAATTACAAATGCCAATTTACATGTTCATTTCATTTGAATTTAATCTCTTTCTAATACTAGTGTTGGGGAACACTTTCCAAGGACTTAGGAGATACATGAAATATGTTTAGGATTGCAATTAAATGACATCCTATTCCCAACACAATAACAGTTTTGTTTCAAGACAATTGCAATAATTTTTTTCAAAAGTGACTATGTTTTGATAGTGACTATCATAAAGTAGTGATAGAAATAGTGGCTAAATGAACAAAAGCAAGTAGATTCTAGATCAATTGTGGTAATGTATTCAAACAATAGTGGAAAAACTTGACAATAACGACTCTGTTTTAGCAATACTTAGTTTTGTGACTATTTTTCAAAATGTTTGCAAGTTTGACTGAGTTTGATATGATGTTTTGGTAATCTATTTTGATGGAAAGTGATGCATACAACAAATAGTTTGAGATCCAATGATATATCCCAAATAGTATCAATCAATACATCCTAAGAAATAAAGGTGTACTCTTCTTTGTAGGCTTACCCCACCCCTGAAGGAGTGATTTTAAATTGAATCTATAGAGGGAATAAATAGGATATATCAAGGAAATGTACTATCTTGATACTCCAAGCCAAAGAGGATTAACTCTTAAGCCTTATGCCTCAACTATAAATTTGACATGGTAACTTCTAGGAACAATGTTATTCCCATGCACTACTTTGAAGAATGTTTCAAAAAACAAGGATGGGCTTCTAAAATAAAAGGTGTTTAATGGCAACTGTAAACACTAGATGCATGCATCATATGTAAACTACTTAAAGCTTTAGCCACCCTGTACAACCCATTACATTCATGGGAGGGTAGAGCCATGTCATGAAATTCTTGTCCAAATTTAAGCTACTTTCTTTCAATTTCACAAACTTTATATAGCCTACTGATAAATGTGCTTTTAGGGTCACTTATGAGGTCTCCATTACAGGATGTGTCTCATAGGCAAACCCTTATCTAAAAAGAGGGTGACCACAAAATAAAAATAAAAAAATCAAAGTGTTTCTTGTCATCCAGGATCGTCAAAAGATGCAGGGGGAGAGGATACACACTTGGCTTGCCAATCACGATGGACATAGTAGACAATTTATTGCAATTCGATTTTAAGCCCAAAATGAAGTGATTAAAGATAAAAATTCATGTTTTAAGAGCATCAACTTCAAATATTTGAGACTTCAAACAAAAAAGTCCATAAACCACGAGAAAGTGAATTTATTTTTAGAGCACCAAATATAAATGTTCAAGTTGTCTTTTTCAATTTTAGTGCACCAAGAGAAAGTGAATTCAATTTTAAAGCACCAAATGTAAATGTTCATGTTGTTTTGTTCAGTTTTAGTGCACCAAGAGAAAGTGAATTCATTTTTAAAGCACCAAATGTAAATGTTCAAGTTGTGTTCTTCATTTTTAATGCACCAAGAGAAAGTGAATTCATTTTAAAACACCAAATGTAAATGTTCAAGTTATGTTGTTTAATTTTAGAACACCAAGGGAAGATGATTTCATTTTAAAAGCACCAAATGTAAATGTTCAAGTTATCTTGTTCAGTTTGAGTGCACCAAAGGAAAGTGAATTCATTTTTACAGCACCAAATATAAATGTTCAAGTTGTTTTGTTTAGTTTTGGTGCACCAAAGGAAAGTGAATTCACTTTTAAAGCACCAAATATAAATGTTCAAGTTCTCTTGTTTAGTTTTAGTGCGCCAAAGGAAAATGAATTCATTTTAAAGCACCAAATGTAAATTGTGAAAGCTAATCCTCTAATGGCCACAAGTTGTAAACAAAGATATTAGTAACAAGAAAAAACTTATTCTACTCAAATAAACTTGCAAAAACTTGAAAAAAAAGAAAAGAGATTGACATTTTTTTACCCTTCTTGAACAATTATTGCAGCAATTTCAAGTAGCAACAAATTTCTCAAATTTTCATCAAATTTGAAATCATCAACCATTCTGGAAAGATAAAATTAAGATCTACAAAACCCAAAAACCTTTTTGTAAAATTCAGCATGGAGAATTTATTAGAGATGAATGAAACACATGAATTTTTAAAGGTTAGCAATAAAAAAAAATTGATGAATAGGCAGCTATCTATATTAATTCAAATACAAAGATACATATTCACAAAAAAAGGGTGGGTGGTGAAAAGGCACACCCCAAGAGTCAAATGGGCAGTGCCCAGAAAAAGCAACATATCACATGGGCTAAGCCTAGAAGTCCAAAATTACAATGTAAATAAAAAGGCCATTAAGCAACTAGAGTAGTGCTAGCAAAACCAAGAGGGTCTCTGTCATCCAAAGTTTTCCCCCATACATCAGCAAGGTCTGGAGTGACGTCAGGAGGAGGACCCCAACCATCATCAGCATCTTTTTTCTCTTTATCTTCTTCCTCATGCCGGGGCGAGATTTCAAGCACCAAATGCAGAGAATTTTTACCAGTGGTAGGCCAACTAGAGCAAAAAGCAGGAGGTTCATCAGAGAGCCACCTAGAACTGCCACCGCCACTCCTTGAAGCACCACCAAAAGGCCACCCCTAGCTAGCCCGCGATGGAGGAGAACGATTTCACCGAGGAGTGCAAGAATCCTGTCGAGGTGGGGGATGGGAACGGGGATGCGTAGAGCCACTCTGCTACCAGCCCCTAGAGGGCGACCAGCTGCGGGAAGAGGTGGGCGAAGCGAGGACCCAAGCAACAGTACAAGGGGCACTACCCCAATGATCTAGGAGAACCTCAAGTTGAGCAACTTCAAGTGCAACTTTGTTAGCTTGCACTTCAAACTGTAAAAGCACATTAGAGAAAATCATAGCTTTAGCATATAAAGATACATGAATATCCATTTGAGTATGTGAAAAAATGCAAGCATTTCTATCTTTCCAAATATTGAAGAGAATTTCCACCCTGAAAGTGTGCCAAATCTGGGTGAATTTTGTAAGAAACCTGGGAGAATCTCCTAGCAACTCCATATGCCAGGAGAAAGGTTCTGGCCTAAAGGGCCAAAAAAAGTCATGAATTCAAGTCCAAAGTTGTTGGCCTCTGGGGAAAAACAAAAAAAGATGCTTTAAATTCTTAGCTTGCCCACAAAAAGGGCATCAAGGGTCTTGGACCCCCAGGTGAACCAGCCAAGAACCCACAGGCAAGCCTCAGAAAAGAATACACCAAACAAAGTGGGCAAGTTTCGGCTCAACACTTGTAGACCAAGTGGTAACAAATCTTTTACGCCAGACATGAGCGGGAGATTGAAGAAGCCACCTCTGGTTCAAACTCTAAATCATAGGAAAATATGGTGAGAGCCACTTGTAACCAAGCCAAGGCTTGTAGTTCCTAAAAGGGGTGTCTAGATACCACTTCTAGTCTTTCCACCAAGGTTTGGTCCCATGAATTCCAACCTTATGAAGCATTTCAGCAGGAATGGCATTCACCATACCACCATAAGTAGCATGATCCTAGTTATGAAGCTTGTACTAGGTACGAAAAACTTCCCACGACATAATATGCATGGTGGGTCTATGAAATATCTATTGTAGGGTATGGATACCCTTTTTGTGAAATCTGAGCACCTTAAGCCGAGGTGACTTAGCCAGCAGCTAACCATTGCAAGCAAAAGGAGGCGACCACCAAATATTGTGTTGGTTGAGAGAAATCCCATCTCAAAAACCAAAGCCAACCCAATGGAGCTAGGGTTTGACAGCTTCCCAAGCCCACCAGATGTTTTTGGCCACAAATGTCCCAACAATCTAGACTAGTTCTTCCATGACCAGAAGGGTTTGAAAACCAATCACCTTCTAGGTAGGTCTATGGACAAGGAAGCCAGATTGAATACTATGCTTGAGAAGAATTTTCCAAGCCTCATCCCCAATAAGGGCACGAATAATCCATTTAATACACAAAGTAGTCCCTTGTCGTTGAGTAGACAACAACCTGAGACCTCATGAGTCTCTGGGAAGGCAACAGAATTCCCAAGCCACACAATGAAACCCTCTGTGATATTTAGAGGAGGCCCAAAAAAGTTGTGAAGAAATTTCTCAAGCTTGCCATAGGCAGCTTTGGAGGGTGCCCAACAAGAAGAATAATAAACATGGGTGGCCGCCAAAATTTTTGAACACACCTGGAATTTCCCTGCCAAAGAGAGGTGCTTGGTAACCCAATAAGCAAGCTTCTACTCAACTCTGGAGAGAATGGCTTGCCAAAGCTCAGCTGGTGATTCCTAAAAGGCAAATGGAATGCCCAGAAACTAAAAAATTTCTCTAGGCCCAATCCACTTCCATCCATACTATTACAACCAAGGAAAAGAGGGCAAGATAGACTATCAGTAACACAAAGTTTTATGCCACTGGATGGCATAGCCGGAAGCAAGACAGAAGGTATTAAGACACTCAAGAGCTGTCGCAATGGATTCTTCTTCCTCCAGAAGGGTAAGGAATGAGTCATCAACAAAATGGCCATTAACAAGTTGAGCCTGAGAGTTGGGCAGAGAAATGCCCTTGACCTGCTGCTGGAAACCGCGTTGGCCAAGAGGTAACCAAAACCCTCAGTTGCAAGCACATACAAAGAGGGGGCTAGCGGGCACCCTTTCCGAATGGAACAAAATAGTCCAAAGGGAGAGGATTGATGGCCATTGATGGTGATACAATCTAAGGCATCTGCAAAGAGCATTCAAATAGATTGAATGAAATTGGACCCAAAACCCAAAGCTTGCAGCATAGCAAGAATAAATAGCCATTCAATACAATCATAGGCCTTGGAAAAGTCAATTTTAATGAACACATATTTCTGGTTTAAATGTTTGGCCCATTCCATGCCTTCCCAAACAACAATAATATTATCCAAAATAAATCTGGATTTCATAAACCTAGTTTGTTTCGGACACATAATCTGAGGTAGAAGATGGCGGATTTTAAGAGTCAAAGCCTTGGCGATAATCTTGTAGGAGACATTAAGAAGTGTGATAGGTCTCCAGTTGCAAATTTCTTCTGGGTCACTTAGCTTAGGTATGAATTTTATTTTACCTTTATTAATTAAGTTACCTAGAGAATTAGAATGAAAAGCTTCTAAGTAAACTTGATGCAGATCGTGCCCAATATAGTCCCACATGGCTTTGTAGAATTCACAAGGGAACCCATCAATTCCTAGGGCTTTGTCATCATCCATGGAATAGATAGCCTCTTTGAGATCATCAACTGATAATAGTTGATCACAAAAAAAAAAATTGAGCTGAAGAAAGCTTATTTGGCGCAATAGCAAGACAATCCTAAAGGGGTTGTTGTCGCAAAGGCATGAACTCTTGTGCAGTGAAGACTTGCTCATAATGACACACAAAGGCCTAAATAATATCAAGTAGCTTAGAGAGCACCTGAATGCCATCTTTTTTTTTTAATGTCTAGGGATGAGTTTCTGGCACTCATAGCAAAAAAAAACTCTTTGGAGGCATGATCACCAACTTTTAGCCAATGTAACTGGGATTTGATTTGCGCACCTCTAGTAGCATAGTTAGCAATTTGTTTCTTGTTCCTTAATTCCACACCTTGACTTGCAATGATGGAGAAAAGGATTGGCTACCAAAGCCTCAGTAGCAACACGGAGGTCAACGGTGGTAGCCTCATAACACTACCGGCAAAAAATGGCCAGTTGGCACCCATAAATGCGTAGAAATCTAGCTGTACAGATGATAGCCTCATTCTACCAAGAAATCCAGCCTGTATGATGAGCTGGTCTACGCTCCAAATTCTAGATTCTACGAATGTGGGCCAGGGTAGGCTTGTGGCAGAGTAAAGACGTGTTTAAAAAAAATGAGTTTTACATGTACAAGGCTGTCGAGTCTCCCATTCAATGCAAAAATAAATGGGGAAGTGGTTTAACAAGGTCACATCTACTAATGGCTTAACTAGGAGAGAGGAGCTATCAAAAGAGAAAAAAGATTGTGCCAAGATCATGGCATGATCAAGGCACTTAAATATTTTGTCAGAATTGGCTCTATAATTACACCAAGTGTGCCAGAGAAAATGAGAATGGTGGTGGCTAATATTGGGATCAAAAAGCCCCAATTTATTGTGCATGTAAAACCACGCCTCCCTTTCCCCAACTATCCATCTAAATGGAAAAGTGTCATCTTTGTCAGACACCATTTCTACCATATTGAAGTCCCCACATAGTAACCAAGTAGCAATTAGTAAAGAATTAGAAATCCAATGCCATAGTAAAGAGCATTACATTGCATCATTAGAAGCATAGACATTAATAATCCCAAAGGAATGATTATCAATGTTGAGAAAGATCCAGACGAGCCGATGAGTGGGATCAGACCTGTGATTAACCACAGAGGAGTGCCACCGTGGGGCCAAAAGGGTGACAGCTCTGCCACGCCTAGCATCATGAGTAGTACAAAACATTTTATTGGTTGGCCAAATAGAGCGACAAGCCACAGCAAGAAAAAAATAAGAAATTTTAACTTCTTGGAGATAAAGCACTTCAATACCAAAGTACTTACATAAGGTATCCTTGAAAAAATACTTTTTGGAGAGGTTTTTCAGACCTTGAAAATTCCATGAGAGGAACTTCATGAGTGAAACTCCTCCATGTTTTCGAAACCTGATTCCTCTTCATTTAGAGAAGAGAAACGATTCTGCAAAAATTCTGGCAGAACTAATCCAATCTGGATGAACGGAGAGGACCTCCTCCACTTTTCATGAATATATTCTCCTTCTTCCCTAGGAGGGGAAGGGCTGCGAGATCACCTTTGAGCTCCCATCACAAGAGAAGAAACATCCAGTTGTGTTAACATGAAAGCAATTGACCGAGGCGTAGCCTTTGGCCTAGGCTACTGTGAAACATAATCAACTCCAACCGGAGCTTCTTTCTCCTTCACAGAAGGGTTTGAAACATATTTCACTGGCTCAGAGGTCACGGGACTTGACCTAGAACTAGTGGAATTATTCTTTTGGTTCGTAATCGTAGTCCATTTCGCATCAGGTTTGGTAGTAGATGTAGCCACTAAATGAGGCTTTTCAGCATCTCATGGCAGAGAAGGTGTACGAGGCACTGCTAAAGGGAAATCCTTAATATTGGAGTCTGCTAACAGAAACCTATAGCACGTGTTGGGAAGATTAAAATATGTGACCTTCTGGGTGTGGTGAAGAGCTCCAATTTGGATATCAATGGAGTCTTTCAAATCTTTGGAAAGGTCCACTTCGTAATTAAAAAAATTTAAAAACATAGAAAACTAAAATTGCAATAACTTTTTTTATTTTTCTATGAAATTAAAAACTGTAAAAAGCTACAAAAAGCTAAGATTGAGATCTTCAAAACCTAGAAATGGTTTTACAAAATTCCACGCGTCCATTTTTTATTATTAAAATAATATGATGGGTTTTAATCGAATTCTTGGCTATAACCTACATAGTTCTTAAAAAAACACTCAAAAGATTAACCAGGCGTGCCAAAATGTGTAAGAGGGAATTGGATCAAGAAAATTACAACAATGAAAACAAATCAATTGAAATCAAAACAAGATAAATCCCAACTTACTCATGAAATGTGATTGTATAGCAATGAATTCAACAAGCAATGTTAGCATAAATGAGAACATAAACGAATTCAAAGACTACAATTTTACCATCCTACATCAAAATGTATTAATATTGATCATGGATGTTGGATTGCTTGTGTTGAGGTTCAAAATATCACAACAATATTAAATAGAATATTACTATTTTATTTCTCCTGAAGAAGAAAGACAATACATGGTAATCTAACTCCCAAGGTCCTGGTAATTAGTTCTCAATTATACTGATATCGCTCAATGGTCAATATAACTATAATGTGAAAGGGTCCTTTTCTGGTAATAAGGAACAAAACTACATCAAGTCAACTAATCTATGCTTTGGGGGTTTTAAATAAAGATAAAAAAGATGGATCAGAGCTTTAAAATAGAAGAATATGAATGAAAGTTCTTAATATCCAGACATGCATATCAATAATGAGTGTTTATTCACCAAACCACAACTACAACGAGATACAATCCATATAATAAACCATACAACTGCATACATCCATAGTGCTAATTCAATACCATCACCATTCACTAAACTTTACTTCAAAATAGATCATTCTCTCATCATTAAACACAGAGCAAATAGACATAACAATAACTTCATTCATAGATAACCCAATGAGATAATCTTTAAATCTAGTTTCCTCTATTGATTCTCATCAAATAGAAAACATTTAGGCATAGAAAATCACTAGCATATAGATTGATCATGCATCATTAACCTTATTGAAATAGGTCCAAACTTGATAACATAAAAACTTGTATAAAACTGTAAAAATTATATCTAAGTTCAACTAAACTTCTTAAAAGTATCTCTACTAATAGCAATGAAATCCTAGAACTAATTACTATTCTCTATCATTAGGTGCTTGATATTTCTTCAATTAGCTGACCTTTACAAAATAGAACCCAAAGATACATATAGACAATGCTATGCATAAATTCCTCCTAATCAAAACTTAGATCCACAAATCAAGGAATCACAACTAAATGAAGAAGTAGACTGCTAATCATTAGTTACCTGGTCAGATTGCTCTATTCCACAAAATGCTCTACATTGCATGCTCAAGGATGTACTCATCGTAATTAGAAAACATTTGTTGAATGTTATCCAAATCAGGCCCATCCAACAAAGAATCAACCTTGTTGGTGGTGAGGGTAGCTTCTTTATGTTTATACCTCAAAGTGTAGGGGACCTGCTCCACTTTAATCTTCTTTGGTTTGGTACCCTACCTTGAAGTTTCTTCTAGTTGGCTCCTTTGGGAAGCCTCTTCTGATGCTCCATACATTTCTCAATCTCTGCAATAAACTCTTGTATTAGAAGATTAACACATAGCAATCAATACATCAATCAATACCTACCTCCATCTCTTTGAAACAACATTTAAACTTAACCAAACTTCAACCTTTATCAAAGATGGAAGCACAGAAGCACCAAGGACATGAAATAGTTTTCAACACTGGCGGGGTCGGAACTGGAATAGAAACCAAATTAGAAACTAAATGTTAGTTCCAAGTTCAACTTCCACCCCGGCTCCGATTCTGCTCAAGGAAAAGCACAAGGACTCAATACCACAATGATCAGAATCAGAATCATTTTAGGATCTAATCCTAATGGAAAACAACTTCAGGACAAGTTCATCCCTGGGTCCGCTCCTGTCCATTCAATATGAGAAATGGAGGATATTTTCAAAAGACACTGTCACATGAATTTTAAAGACTTGGGTCACATGGGCCCATGAGGAAATCCAAACAAAGGGGCCTAACCCCATCCTTGACCACATAAAAACTAACTTTAACCCAAGGATAGGATATTTTGTAAAGGTTATCAAGCAAACCCTAGCTTGCTCGACATGTCGACTCTAAAAATTAGGGCATCACAAAATACCCAACACGGAAAACATAGAGTCGATACATGATTGAAATGAGAAAATGGTTTTCAAAATGAACTCCATCATTTAAGCACAAAAACCTCTCACAAATAAAAACCCTAATTAAGAACTAGGGCACGACAACATGCACCTATCACGAAAGCGACAACAAACAAGAAACAAAAGAGAAAAGAAACCTACCTTTAAATGTTCGCAAGAAATAACTAAAATATGACCAAGATTTTCTCCACAACTTGCCTTCACAATCCAATCGATCCTCTTGAAGTTCTTCTGGCTCTGGCATGCTTAAACATCTCGAATAACAAAGATAATGAGCTAGTTAAATGTGATTAGGAATTTAGAATCAATTTCACGCGTGCAAAGAGGTTGCAATTAATGGCATTAATACGGTTGGTCAGAGGCAGAGAAAATAACGTGAACAAATAATTAAGTCCCATGAACACCTAAAGCAGGGTGGACGCGGACCCAGGTCCAAGACAACATAAAGAAACTCTCACAAGTTCTTTACCCAGCTCTAAACTCGGCTCTGATCCCACAACAAAGACAACAACAAATAAAAGAAACAAAGGGGGGGCGGAAATGGGAATGAAACCAAACTCAGAACATTGGAAAAGTTCAAAGTTTGTTTCCAATCCCAGTTCCGCTCCTGACCAAGAAATAAGAAATGAAACAAAGACAAAAAAAAACCAAGGGAAGTGAGACCAAAACAAGAATTGGACCCCGCCCAAACACCAATGGAGAAAAACACAAAGCAAACGGACGGATTCAGAATCAGAACAAGAACAAAAATTTGAAATTTAGAAAACTCCAAGTTAGGTTCTAGTTTTGCTTCCGCTTCTGACAGGGAAAAACAAGACATAAGGAAAATGACAAACAACCCAAGGGAGAAAGAAAACTTGAGAGTGTGAGACAAACTGATAGACAATGAAAGGAAACAAGGAAGAGAAGGTAGACCCGGAGTCGAAACCGAATCTGAACTAGGAACTTTGGAAAAGTTCAAAGTCCAGTTTTGGTTTTGGCTCTGCTTCTGACAAAGAAAAAGAAAGAAAAGACATAGGAGCAAAACAAACAACTCCTAAGACCCAAACAAACAACCAAAGACAAACAAAAACATAGGGGGACCCATTTTGTTCCAAAATAAAATGGGTTGGTTATGCAAGGCATAGCAAATGGCGACTCAGCTACAAAAATGGTTTACCCATTTTTAAGATACTGAAGAATTCAATCACCCAAAAACCTTTGATTTATGAAACATGTTAACTTAAATATGATCAGAATATTTAAGTAAAATTGAGTTGGAATCTCTAATGTAAATCAACATAAACTACTTTTGAATCTAAGTGTGTGCTTATACGGTGCATCTTTCTTCATAAGAACTTTCTTCACACCTGAACAACTATATCTAAGATCCAAGCTACATAGGTTTATTCCTTCAACTATCGTGCAATGAAATCTTGGGCATTGCTCCGCTACCAGTCAAGTGTCCATAGCCCTGATGGAGATACCTCTAATTCTCTTAAAGCATTGTTCTATTGTCAGTTAGGCATCCATAGCCCTGATAGAGATACTTGAATTACCCATTTAGGATTGAGTTTTCCTTTATTTCAGTAGTTTTCTTTTCCTCTTTCTTTTACAAGTTTCACTTGTGGAAATTCTTTTTTTAAAAAATTCAATACTCAGACATTACTAGTCTGAAACATGGGTTGAGAACTATAGTGGACCCTATGACAGTTTTGGGGAATCAGATTTTTCACTTGAATCGGAGATATAATCCCCCTAAGATGAATAGGCACTTTATAGTCAGATGTTTTATCTATTTTGTGACAAATTTCAATCATAGTTCATGAGGTTATCTACAATATACCTTACTCCTAATAGCTTTCAGACCCATGCTAAAATGACCATATGACATAAATTTTAGAACAAAATCTCTCGACAGATATGCCTAAAAATGCCTAAATCAATTTCTCTCCTAGTGCCTACAACATACTTTGAATAACAAACCCTATATTTCAAGATGGAAAGAAAAGAGGGTCCCCAAAGAAGACAAAAACAAACACAAAACAACAAAAAGAAACAAAGAGAAAAAGAGAACAAACAAACAAACAACCAATAGAAACAAAGAACAAATAAGTACACATAATACATATATACAATTAATTTAGAAATCAGACCCTTACGAGCCAAAGTAATTCTTTTGCACTTCCTTTTGAATTAATGGCTCAATCAAAGTATTGACCAAGTGCTACTTTTGATGAAAGGGCTTCGCTTCCTTCTTATCAATGTATAGCTTTAGAGGTATTGTATGCATGATCACAGAGGTGTCAAAAGTCTTTAAATCTTCATAACTCGAGGCAATTGCCACAATGCCTTCTGTGAACACCTTAATTATTTCATTTCCGATCTCCTCAGTGCAGGTCTTGCCTATAAGAACATTTATTTCGGGACCCGAATCAGCCAAATTAATAGATTCATACTTCCCTCCATCACTTTGTGTTGGCACTCTCTCCCGAGCCCGAAGATCAAAATCAAATATTCTTTCTAAAGCTACCATCCCCTTGGGAATGTTGTTACTTTTCAAATTCATTATCCCTTTAGTGTCACAACTCTCAAGATCCCAATCCCCATTATCTCTTTTTGATTCATCTATTATATGTCCTTCAAAAACATCAGAACTTGCCAAGAAGGAGAGTATGTGTTGGTCATCGTCGAAGACCTGAAAATTCCAAACATTATCTGGGGTTGCTGGGATTGAAACTAGTTCTACTAAAAATATTTTCAACTTGGAGTCCTACATAGGCTCCAAAGTGCTAGCAGTGACTACAAGGGCATCTGCAATCTGATTGTGTTCCCTAGGAATCAAAGTAATTCCAAAAGTGTCAAAAATCCTCAATTAGATTCCAAACTCTATTTATATAAGCAACCAATCTTTTTTTATGGCAAGTATATTGGCTGCGAACCTGTTTGACAATTACTTCAGAATCCCCCATCACCATAAGAGATGTGACTTTCTTCTAATGGGCGAACATCAGGCCTCAAGCAAGTGTTTCATACTCTACTATGTTATTAGTGCATCCAAACTGCAATATGTAAGAAGAAAATTAATTCTTCCCCTTTGGATTGGTTAATTCTATCCCTACTCCACTTCCTGACTTGGACTTAGATCCATCAAATTTTAGACTCCATAATTTATTTGGAGTTGATATTTCTTTCTTCTTTAGGGCCACATGTATTTGCTTGCTAGAAGCACATGGTGGCTCGGACTGGTTCTAATCATCAATATTTGAAGGTAACTAGGGGCGCAGTTCACCAGAAGGTTCTCCTGAATTCAAAATATGTTCAGGAACTGATTCTTGAACCTCCTCTTGGGTCAAATCATGATTTAGTACATTTTTCACCAATACCTTGGGCATTGGAAGGGTTTACGAGGTAGGTGTAATAAGAAAATACAGAGATTCCTTAGTCTCTCCTTGTAGTTTAGAGCATAGAACCCAATTCTGCTCGAGTTGAGAAGATGATTCTTTCTCAACAAGACTGGCTCTCCTAAGGATGGTTGCATCTTTTGCTTCAAATGGAAATTTATTAGTGGAGATTTGAGATTGACATTCACAAGTTTCCTCAACTTGGGAGACATGGTTCAAGATGTCTACACAAGGTTGACAAGTTAACTTAGAATGATTCTAGTAATGGACCCTACACCAATTGGGAAGCAACAAACTCCACATATCAGCTTCTTTTCCCAGTACCAACCTATCATGTTGCAATTTTTTGATTAAGACTTGTTGGTTAATTGTAATCATTGGGTTAGTTGGTTCTAGAGGCAATAGATCATCAGATTGAAGCATAGAGAAAGTCATGATTTCCTCCTACTTGTAAACTCCTATCTTGGTTTCAAAATAGGCTACCTTGTTGGGGGTATCATATTTAGTAATCATATGCTTAAGCCTAGGTTCACTTTCAATTTTGATCTGCGTTGCAATCCCTTCCCAGGGAAGCCACATGTGTGAGAAATCCAAAGAAAAATATCCCCCAATACTCTTCATTAAATCTCTACTCAAGAGCATACCATAAGTTTCAGGGATATCAACAACTTGGATATCCATGTAAGTTTGGATACTTGGATCAAATCTAACCTGTACATGAATATTCTTAAGTTCTTCTACCACATTGACTTCTATTTTATCCAATTGGATCACTTTTTTATTTTTTTGGAGTGGACTCAAACCTAACTTCCTACAAATTGAAAGTGGCATGATGTTTCTCGATGCCCCAGAATCTAGCAGACAGTTGTGTAGATTCTTTCCAAAAATTCTTAAACTCAAAAGGAAAGGTGGAGTACTAGTCTTACCTTTATAGAGTGTTGCATTCATCTCGTTAGTGGGAGTCACCTTTTCTTTTCCTTTTGACCTGTTTGCTTCCTCCAAGGCTTTCAAAAAAAATTCGTTTTGAGTAGGTCACCATTTCATAACATCAAAGAATGACATTGAAGTCTTTTACTTCTGCATCTTTGCAATGAAATCAAATTTTGAATCATTCCTCACCTGATGCGTTGTAAAGAAAGGTGGAATACCTTTATTCTAAGAATCTGATGGTCCCTTTGGTGGTGGTGGGTTATTATCTTCATTCTGATTTGGTGGGACCATGTTATTAGGAGGGGTAGAGGTGGTGAATGGCACTCTATTCTGATTTCTAAGGAAATGGCCTCCCTTGGTTTGGAAAGCTTGGGCATTGTATACATCTTCCACTAGTTCGTTCTCTTCCTGACTAGGAAATGAAGATTCCTCCTCAAACAACTCATAAGTCATGGAAGTATCAGTAGATCTGCCAAATTTAGAAGCACCTTGTAATGGAGCATTAGCTTGGGCTATCTTAACCATCTTTTCCATCTCCAGGTAATTCACCTCAAAATGAACCGTAGTATCATGTAGCCTACACCAATTGGTCATAAGGTTGAGATCTACCACGTTGATAATGTGTTACTTTTCATCGCCTGCTTGATAATTGTACGAAAATCCTCTATTATTGAGTCCAGTATTCCAAGGCCTATTGTTGTTAGACCTTTGATTATATCCCCTATTCTGATTTTGATAGTTTTGATTAGAGGAGTTTTGGTTCTAGAAATTCCTATTAGTGTTCTAGTTGGTGCTATAATTTTGGTTGGAATTTTGGTTGCCATAACCACCCTGATTAGAATATCCTCCCTAATTCTAAAAACCTTGGTTCTGGTTCTGTGGGGGATTATGTCTAAGTTGAGCCATATCATTAGACATCTGAGATAGGGTCTTTTTGAGAGTCTTTGTCTCATTGGTCAGTTGTAGAGTCTTTGCACTTTCTACAGTCTTTACTACAAAGGGCTTATTAACATGATTTGATCCTCCAACTTGATTTTGATAATTTTGAGTTTGTTGGGAGGAATCCTGAGGATCATTGGTGAAGAATGGTGAGGGAGGTGAAGCTTGGAATTCAGACATAGGTTCGTATTGGGAGTAGGAAATCCCTAGGAGCGTATTGAATAAAGGGGGAAGATTGGGCATTTGGTATCCTATAGGAGGAAGAACTCCTCCTAGACTCCAGGATTGCAAACTTATTTTTTGTTGCAACTAGATGGCCAAGTGATATACTTTAGCAATAGAATCAATTTCGAGTGGCTGATATGTCCTCTTCAAGAACAGGCCAATCAAAGGATCCACAACCCTTAAGTACGCCAAAATGGCAATGTTCTCAGCAACCAGATAAGGATGTTGTAACCTTTGGTACATTCTTTGGAACCTTGTATTGAATAAAGGCAGTGGTTCATGATGCTCTTTTCTTATTGTGGCAAGTTGGTGGTAGAGAATAGCAGGGTCTACATAGACCCATGATTAATAAAGGCATTTTCCAAGTCTGTCCAACTTAGAATCGACCCTTGTGGTAGGTTTAGATACCAGTTGTATGCCATGTCTCCCAGTGAGTAGGGGAACAATCTGCACACAACGTCATGATGGCCACCTGAGCACGAGTATAGGCATCCTTAAATTCTTGTATGTGCTCCTCAACACTTCTTGATTCTCCATGCATGTACTTAGGATAGAACCTCTTTGGGTTCTTTGGGAGATCATGTATCCCCCTGGAAATAGTCCCTAGTGGTGAGTGGTTATTGACAAAGAAAGTCATGGGTCTTGGTGGTGATACTCATTGAGTAGGTTGTGGAACGAGTCAGTTTGGCCTAGGAGGTGATATGGATAGATTTGGTGGAAACCCAGGTGGGGTGAGCGGTGGTGATAATGGTGGAATCAAGACTCTACAATCCTGGGGCCTATACCTGATAGGGGTTTGGATTTTGACAAATGGTTTAGGATTCTGAGAAGATCTAAGAACTCTCTCGTACCTATCTAGTGAGAATGACCCAATTTGAGCCAATTTGTTCCTCAAATCCTCCTTCTAGCACCAGATCTGTTGAGGGTCAAAATATCACAACATTAAATAGAATATTACTATTCTATTTCTCCTAAAGAAGAAAAACAACACATTGAAATCTAACTCCCAAGGTCCTATTAATTGGTTCTCAATTATGTTGATATCGCTTAATGGTCAATATAACTGTAATGTGCAAGGGGCCTTTGCTAGTAACAAGGAACAAAACTGCATGAAGTCAACTAATCTATGCTTTGGTGGTTTTAAATAAAGATAAAAAAGATGGATCAGAACTTTAAAATAGAAGAATATGAACAAAAGTTCTTAATATCCAGACATGCATATCAATAATGAGTGTTTATTCACCTAACGACAACTACAACAAGATACAATCCACAGAATAAATAATACAATTGCATACATCCATAGTGGTAATTCAATACCATCACCATTCACTAAACTTTAATTCAAAATAGATCATTCACTCATCATTAAACACAAATCAAATAGACATAACAATAACTTCATTCATAGATAACCCAATGAGATAATCTTTAAATTCAGTTTCCTCTATTGATTTTCATCAAATAGAAAAAATTTAGGCACAGTAAATCACTGGCATACAGATTGATCATGCATCATTAACCTTATCAAAATAGGTCCAAACTTGATAACATAAAAACTTGTATAAAACTATAAAAATTGTATCTAAGTTCAACTAAACTTCTTAAAAGTATCTCTACTAATAACAATGAAATCCTAGAACTAATTACTTTTCGATATCATCAGGTGGTTGATCTTTCTTCAATTAGCTGACCTTTACAAAATAGAACCCAGAGATACATATAGACAATGCTATGCATAAATTCCTCCCAATCAAAACTCAGATCCACTAATCAAGGAATCGAAACTGAATGAAGAACTAGACTATTGATCATTAGTTACCCAGTCGGATTGCTCTGTTGCGCAAAATGCTCTACATTGCATGCTCAAGGATGTACTCATCATAATTAGAAAACATTTTTTGAAGGGTATCTAAATCAGGCCCATCCAACCAAGAATCAACCTTGTTGGCGGTGATGGTAGCTTCTTTATGTTTACACCTCAAAGTGTAGGGGAGCTGCTCCACTTTAATCTTCTTTGGTCTGGCACCCTGCCTTGAAGATTTTTTTGGATGGATCCTTTGGGAAGCCTCTTTTGATGCTCTAGACATTTCTCAATCTCTGCAATAAACTCATGTATTAGAAGATCAACATATAGCAATCAATACATCAATCAATACTTGCCTCCATCTCTTTGAAATAACGTTTAAACTTAACCAAACTTCAACCTTTATCGGAGGCGGAACCACAGAAGCACCAAGGACATAAAACAGTTTTCAACACTAGCGGGGTCAGAACTAGAATTAGGACAAAACTAGAATTGGGACCGGAATAGAAACCAAACCAGAAACTAAACGCTAGTTCCAAGTTCAACTTCTACCCTAGCTCCAATTCCACTCGAGGACAAGCATAAGGACTCAATACTGCAATGATTGGAAGCAGAATCATTTTAGGATCTAATCCTAATGGAAAACAACTTTGGGACGAGTTCATTCCAGGGTCCACTCCTGCCCATTCAATATGCAAAACGGAGGATATTTTCAATAGACACAGTCACATGAATTTTAAAGACCTGGGTCACATGGGCCCACTAGGAAATCTAAACAAAGGGGCCTAACCCCATCCTTGACCACATAAAAACCAACTTTAACCCAAGGACAGGATATTTTGTAAAGGTTGTCAAGCAAACCCTAGTTTGCTTGACACACTGACTTTGAAAATTAAGGCATCACAAAATACCCAATGCGGAAAACACAGAATCAACATGGGATTGGAATGAGAAAAGGGTTTTCAAAACAAACTCCATCATTTAAGCACAAAAAAATCTCACAAATTGAAACCCTAATTAAGAACTAGGGCATGACAACATGCACTTGTCATGAAAGCGACAACAAACAGGAAACAAAAGAGAAAAGAAACCTACCTTAAAATGTTTGCAAGAAATGACTGAAATCCAACCAAGATTTGCTCCGCAACTTACCTCTGCAATCCAATTGATCCTATCGAAGTTCTTTTGGCTCTGGCATGCTTAAATGTCTCAAATAACAAAGATAATGAGCCATTTAAACATGATTAGGCATTTAAAATCAATTTTTTGCACGCGAAGAGGCTGCAATTAATGCCATTAATACGGTTGGTAAAAGGCAGAGCAAACAATGTGAACAGACAGTTAAGTCTTGTGAACACCTAAAGTAGGACGAGTGTGAACCTAGGTCTAAGACAACATAAAGAAACTCTTACAAGTTCTTTACCCAGCTCCAAACCTGGCTCCAATCCCACAACAAAGACAATGGTAAAGAAAAGAAACAAAAGGGGGGCGGAAACAAGAATGCAACTGAACTTAGAACATTGGAAAAGTTTGAAGTTTGTTTCTAATCCTGGTTCTACTCCTGACCAAGAAACAAGAAACGAAACAAAGTCAAAAAAAACCAAAGGAAGCGGGACCGAAACAAGAACCGGACCTCGCCCAAACACCAATGGAGAAAAGCATAAAGCAAACGGGCGGATTCAGAATTGGAACAAGAACAAAAACTAGAAATTTAGAAAATTCCAAGTTAGGTTCTGCTTCTGACAGGGCAAAACAAGACACAAGGAAAACAACAAACAACCCAAGGGAGAATCAAACCTGAGACTGCGAGACAAACCGACAGACAATGAAAGGAAACAAGGAAGAGAAGGTGGACCCGAAGTTGAAATAGAATCCAAACTAGGAACTTTGGAAAAGTTCAAAGTTCAATTTTGGTTTCGGCTCCGCTTCCGACAAAGCAAAAGAAAGAAAAAACTTAGGAGCAAAACAAACAACTCCTAAGACCCAAACAAACAACCAAAGAAAAACAAAAACAAAGGGGGACCCATTTTGTTCCAAAATAAAATGGGGTGGTTATGCAAGGCATAATAGCTTGGTCAATACGAAGTCTCCATGTGCAAAAGCTTCAAAGGTAGTAGTAATGGTTATCTAGAATGCAAGTATTTGCTCAATGTTCTTCAATAGCCAATTTGACATGACCTCTCCACAAATTCTTTAGATTATTCACCTTTTTGAGAAGGAAGAAGATTGTTTTATAGATTTTCAAGTTTCAAATGAACGATCAGGATTCAACAATGAGAGATCAGGATCAACAGTTGAGAATTGTTGAGAGGAAATAGATTGATCAATTAACTTATCTGATTGATCCAATTAAGGGATTTAATTGAATAATCAGTGGGATTAGATTGAATGAATAATGGGATTGAAGAAGTCAAATTGAGTGTTTAGTGGGATTAGCATAATCAATGGGATTGGGAAATAGATTGAGAAATCAGTGGTCATGATTTATTCAATCAAGATATGTGAGGATGTATTAATTAATTTAATAATTAATTAATGTTTGAGAGGAACGTGCAAGTTGCATTTGACTTTAATAAATAAAGGTATATTTATTTATTTAACCATGTTGTGTAATTTTGGGGAAATTAAATAATTGATTTAATTATTCAAATTTGGAGAAGAGAAAGTAGCTTAATTAAATAATTAAAGATAACTATTTAATTTATTTAGAAGAATAAGTAATGTTAGTGACATAATTAAATAAGTTGTGTTTATTTAATTAATCAAGATAGACAAGGTTAAATTAGGACATTTATTAAATAAATGAGATTTATTTAATTAGTCAGGAATGATGATTGAGGACGAATTAATTAAATAATGTTAAATCACTTAATTAATAAATGAATATAAAATTTGATAATAATTAAATAATAATGTATTATTTAATCATTTAGGGAAGAAGGATGAAAGTTAGTTAAATAGTGTTGTTTACCAATTAGGATAATTTAGGGTATCTTTAGTTTGTATACTGGCTCACAACAATCTCTACCTTTTAGGGTCTTTGTAAGTTCATATGTGCAAGAATATCATAAGCTCACTACTTCAAATGAAATACTCCAACACCCTATCTATGTTTAAGATATTGCCACAAAAGTTCATTTTATGGATCCAATCGGTCGAAGAGCAGAGTAGGTCGAAGCAACAAGCGTTGGAGTTTGACACAAAAGATTAGTGAACTCGATTGATTATTGTTTTGAAGGAGATGAACGACTATTTGTTGCAAAATACATGCCAAATGATACCTTGTCCAAGCATCTCTTTCACTGGGAGAAGCAACCAATGCCTTGGGTGATGTGATTAAGAGTTACATATTATATTGCATACCACTGTAATACTGAAAATTGATGCATTTATCATAATTTAAATGTATATAGAGTGCTTTCTAATGAGAATAACAACCTCGACTATCAACATTAGCCCCACTTAAAAAGAAAATAGAGGTTTCATCCAATGTATTGATGGGTATAAATAAAGTAACATCATCTCTATCAGTAATACTTTCTCCACTTGCAAATGCTTTACATGATGCATTGGTTAATACAAGATACATAGATGAAGAGGGGTATAATACCAAAAGTATAAAAGGAAATCTAGAAATTAATGTTTCCAAAGGTTGAGCATTGATCTTCACAAAGTTTAGAAAGTTATAAAGATGTATAATTTAAAATAGTTGAACTCATTCATCCATGATCATTAGGAGAAAGTATACATGATATAGGCGACTACTTGAAAGGAAGGAACTGAGTGCTTTAGAAAGAGGCATTGACACCATCGAAACATTTCCAATGAACAAATTTGGAGCAGATGTAATCATTAAATGTTCAAAAAGATATGTGAAAATGTAGAAGTAGAGGCAAGGCATGTTAATTAATTGACAAAGATGCCAAAATACAACTCCAGAGGATGTTAAACTGTTAATAGAATTTGATAATAATTTCATGGACGAAGCCAAGGAAATGTGCAAGGATGTTGAATTATCAAAGGAGATCAATGAGTTATGTTACAATTACAAAACTCAGGCGATGAAGTTGAAGTGAGCCACTACTTAGTGTATTAGTTTTCTATAAGTTTGAGGGGATAAAAGCTCTGTGAGGTTCAAAAAATCATTGGTTAGGTTTTGCTCGAAAGCATTTTGGTACTTTTATTTATAGTAGGTTGGGATTGAGTGTGTATTTGTAGGCTAGGAGTGCATGCAAGCTTTGGTGGTCCTATTATTTCAGATGTTTTGGAGTTCTCAGGTGTTGGGGTTTATGAAAACCATGACAACCCTATTGTTCCAGATGTTTTGGAGTGCTCAGGCTTTCCAGAAGACTCATAATTTTTGATGGCCAATGCAGCAGAGATGCAGTGAGAAGAAGAAGAAGATGATGATGATGATGATGTCCTGAGAGAAGAATATGGCATGGTGGAGATTTTCGGGGACAAGGAGGCAAGCTGACTTAGCTACCTTAGATTGCATGTGTTGCAACATAGAGGGCAAGAGGGAGCAGGGATTGTGGCTGCTCACAAGGGGACTCTGAAGGGGGAAATTAGAATTGGACTGGTTCCTATGGACACATATCTCACGTGCCCGATGGTTGACTTTCCCGATAGCTGGCTTAACTTTGTTTACATTCCCCTGCTTGGTTAGTCTCTTCATAACAGGACACAATATGTGCAGAATTTTTAGGTAAGTTGCTTGCCATAGTTTCAGTGAATTTTATTTTTTGGAATCTTTACGCTACCAGATCATTTTTTTTGTGTTTTATTCCATTTGAATGTCTCATTCTAGGAAAAACCATTGCCTTAGGTTTGAGGCACAATTATTATTGATTTACTAAGTTATCTTCTAATGTTGTGAGGATATTTATCTCATAGATGAATTACCCCCAATTATTCACATTTTAGTTACCATATTACTGGTTTAGGGTTCCTTTACAGGGTTTTGATTGATATCTATCGTGTTTTTGTGAATTTCTATTATTTTAATTGGTTGTATTTACTTTTGGTTGTAGGAGTGATATCTAGTGCTACTCTCTACATTCAAGAAGATTTTGACATTGCAAACAAGAGCATATTTTTGTTGGTAGTAAAACATGCCAAACTTCATGAATTACCTTATATCTAAACATAGGTTCTTTTGTCTAGTTGGCTTGTTTCACTATTAAAATGATTCACAAATTTGCTATCACACTTTTTCATGTCATCAAGGAGGAGGCAAACAGGAATACTGAGGGTGAAGGCCCTAACTAGATTGGGGATGATGTTTTAAATCTCCTCATTTAGAAATGGGAAGGTGTGGCCAATTAGTGGTTTGGTCTAATTTTTTTTGTTGGGTCTCTGTTGTTAGTTTGCAGTGTTTGTATCCTTTTTGGTTGTTTTTAGTTTGGTTACTATAATGTTCTATTGAACTTGGTTCCTTTTTGGCCCTACGAGCTCTTCGTGTAAAGGGTACAACACCCTATAAATGTTGCTTAACTTATCAAAACATATTATTGTCTTTTACATTACTACCCCACTCTATTTTAAGAGAGATATATATAGTTTTCTCATGTAAGCCTATAAATAGCTTCACTGAATGGTTTTATTATTGTTGCAAGAGACTATAGTGAGTGTGACAATTGTAGTAGCTATTATTGGATTGGTAGTAGGAGGGTTTATCAATGATATCTATGGGAAAAAGAAGGCAATAGTTATTGTAGATATTGTGTTTGCAATAGGAACAGTTGTAATGGTTGTGTTACCTAATCCCTGGATTTTGATAGTAGATCAGAAGGGATTTGGTTACTCTCAATAAGCTTATAAACACAGGAGGTCAGTTTCTATGCTATCTCATCAATTTAGCTTTCACAAGGGTGTGTAAACAAGATTTTAAACTCTCCTTTTGTCATAGTGCTTTTTGTTATTATTTTTTGATCAAATTCAGAACACCTTATTGGAGGGAAATTCCATAAAATAGCACAAATGTTTTGGAATCCTTAGCCTATTGTTATGCATGTTGTAAAAGCCAAAATTTTCATTCTATTGTTATGAATAAAACACCTATAGAGTTACATGGTATGTGGAAATATCTTGTCTATTTGAACTAAGATTATTATTGTTTTTCTCAGGTTCCAGGAACATGGTTTTGGATGCTTGGAGTTGCAAGATTACCTATTGTACTACAATTGGTTTTGGTTATATTTATTCTTGAATCTCCTTGCTAGCTATATAAACATGTTATTTTTTTATTTTTTTCCATGTCATTTTTGGGTATAAAATGTTGGATCTCAATTGTGTTCATGGTTTGTTCATGGTTTGTCCTTGATGACAAAATCACTTTCTTGGTTCTCGTGATCTAACAATTTCAGATTTGGTCTCTCAGGATCTTTATGCTTTGACATGATACATATTTGATTACTCTTGGCTATTACAAATGGTTAATCATTATGATTCAAGTTCATGTTGATTATCATGAGAATTTTGGTTCAATGTTATGAATGCTATTCTTTTGCAAATGATTATGATTATATCAGACTGACAATGTTGATAAGGTTTGGTTCAGGTTGTTTAGATGGTGTTCATTGTGACAGGGCTTGCATTAGCTTATGTGATAAACAATATTGTTATCTTGATAGGCCTCGGGTTGATCATGGAACAGTTGTTTTGACATGTTGGCCCTTTCTTTATTGCATGATAGGTATATTATTTCAATTGCTCATTATCAGGTTTATCATGGAATCATTGACAAGATTCATTTGATTATGTCTTCATGGCATGTTTTCATTCTATTGATCTTCATGGTTGTCTCATAATTATTTTGGTGTCAACGGTTATGATACATTATTTGACACATGGCATATTGGGTTGGAATTATATTAATGCTCTCTTTGGCACTTGAGTTTGACATTTCATTTGGCATCAATGGTACATGAGATTACTATACACTCTTTAGCTGCAGATTTATGAAATTGTTACCTTCACATGATCAGGTATATTGATTCAAGGCATATACAAATGATGGTAATTTTTATGGTAATATGGTTTCAGTTGGTATGACTTATTGTTGATAAATATGGCACATATCTTTGGTTCATTGGTTATTTATATTGCTTTATCAAGCATTTACTCCGTCTCTGGCAATTTGGTTATTGTTTCAATGGCTCCATGAAACTTGGATTAGTGACATCATTGCTCTAAAGCCATCTTGAACTCACATTTTGTTTGAAGGCATTATATTCACCTTAGTTCAGGTATCTCACTTATTTGATGGTTTTTATTGGCTCACATGGCATATAATTTTTATCGTTTTTACTTGGAGTCTTCTATGCCCAAGTCTTGACTTTATAGTTGGCATCCAAAGGCAAGTGTTTATCTTTATTATTCGAAGCCTTTTCACTTTTTACATATGATATTAATTGATCATTGGCATGCTAATGTTTGTGGATTCATGGTCTTTAATCGAGCTGAGTAGAAGAAGTGTTAGTACCTTTTTAGGTTTTACAACTTTTGGTGGAAATTATATGTTGAACAATATATGAGCTGAGTCAATGTAGAAAGGCAGGAATATATGAAGGTATTGAAATTGCAAATAAGATATATGATGTTTAGTATGTAGCAACAACTTGTATGAAAATTATGGAGGTAATGATAATGTTGACTTTGTTTATCTCTTTGGAACTTTATTTATTTATTTGAGTCAGTTGAGCATAAAGTATTGGAGAGTCAAAGGTTGAGAATAACATTGTATTGTTCATGACTCTTGTGGACAATAATATACACGTGGATAGTGTGACTTGGCATTTGAGTTGGTAATAATATTGTCGGTGTTTTTAGTCATGCACATGGATTTCAAATGATATAGGATATCATTCCATTGTGGACTTCAAATCTCATTATGATATTAAAAATTCATTGAATGACTTAATGAAAGAATAGGGAAAAATGATATTGCATTTTTATTGTTCATGGGTTTGGAACCCTAGCCATGTCGCCGCCATGAAGGAAGTGTAACTGTTGTTTTTTTATTGATTTGCTGGTTGTAATGGCTTTGATAGGAAACAAAATTAGTGGAATATGGAAGCTATGCATAATGTTCTTCATTGGCTGAGAGCTCGAAGGTAGAAGAAGATTATCTGGTGTCTCAACACATGGGTTAGTAAATTCATCATAATAGAATTTCAGGCACTATTTTTTATTTTGTTTTCTTTAGAATATCAAGTAAACCTACCTATCTTTATTGAATGATTTCAAAGGGTATTCAAATTCAAGGTTGGCCTGAAATGTTTCCATCATTTGGTGTTTACATTTAGCAAATAACAGTTAATAGTTTTCTTGCTCAAATCAGAAAAGGTATAAGCATTTTTATGTGTCAGAAGTTAACGCATTTCAGTTACTGGTGAAATAAATCATGGCTTGATAAAATAATGAAGATCTATGACTTTTGGTTGCTGGGTAGTCGTGCATTTTGAAAAATCTTTCAGTTTCATTACAAAAATGATGGATCATGCATATAGAATTTCTGAAAATAGTTTCAAATGGCTATTTCATTTTTAATGAAGATTTGGGTTTTGTAAAAACTATTGCATTTTGAAAAGGGAGCTTTGATTTATTCTTGTCAGAGTTTATTGTAGCCTATTGTACAGGCGTTACTCATGTTAATCCATCATATGTTGATCATCATTCTACTGGTTCATATTCTAAAAATAGAATGGGGGTTTCAGATTCCTTTGAAAAATGAAATCTATGAAGATTTCTTTTGTTGGCAGACCTATATTGGAAAATATATATACACAGTTTTTGATCACTATGAAGATAGGGAGGTGATTATATGATATCATAACTTACAGTTGTATCAAAAATGAAATTGTGAAAAAGCTTTGTTATAAAAGTTTGAAAACATGATGCAAAGTAATATTATAAAAAACCTTTTTTATTTAATATTTTAAGGATTCATGTTGAATCTTTAGGGTATTAGATAGAGAGGTATGTGTGAGCTAAATGAAATAGAGAGATCCTCTATGTTATTGTAATTTTGTAATCTGAAAAGGGGTTGGTACTCCTTGAGATTGGTGTCTCTAAATGAGGGGTTGGTGCTCCTTGAGTGGGTGCTCAGAAATTGGCTTGTAAGGAATTGTAAGTTGTGGTTTTTGAAGTTAAGCCAGTGAGGCAATTTAGGAGTGGTTTTTCTACCCCAGGAGGGTTTTCCACTCGGAAAATTATTTGTCTTATGGTCTCTTTGTTTTGATGTCATAATGCTTCTTGATTGTGATAATTTTGTGAGTATCAGTCTGAGCATTGTTGAATGTTAGTTTCCACATCTCTGAAAATGGTTATATCAAAATGTCTTGCACGAGTGTTCTATCATTGTTGAAAGTTCTGATTCAATAAAAAGTATTTGTTTGATTCATAACTCAAGAATTGTTATTATGTGCTTAAATTTTTTCTTGTGTCATTTTGTTGCACTATTGTTGCAGTGTCTTATAAAGTTGCATTGAAATCAGGTGGTTAAGAAGTGATTCAATAATGTTGGTCTTCATTTACACAGTCTTATGAGTTGCACCTGTACTGTCATCATGCTTTGTTTGTTAAACATTGTCAGTCACAATTGTTTTGGAAAATGCAAGATATCTCACTCAAATCATATTGGCATAAGTTGTCTAATGGACTAATTTGATGTTGTCATATCTTTATTTACTCCTTTTCATAAATTCTTTCAAAGTGATTACTCTACTCTATTGTCAATAGAAAGGATATCAGAATTAAAAAATTTGGTCGAAGTTGAAAAAGGTTTAGACACTGATTCACCCCCCCTCTCAGTGTTTGTCCATAACTCCAACATAAACATGCAATTTACAACTTGACTTGCAATTTACTTATGACTTACTAACATTCAATCTCAACACTTATATTTAGTTTTTCTCCAACACGACATTTTTAACCACCATTGTCACCAGTACAAATTTAAAAAAACACAATATGAGACACGTCAAAATATCCATGTACAATTTTCCAATAACACAAGGAGAAAGATTTAGTGTAAAGCTATATAATAGTTGCAGAGTAGAATTTAACCTTGAATCTTTGTTTTGGTGCTTTGATGGGTTGATCTAAAATTTCTTTGATCCACTTTAATTAGCTTGTGATTTAAGCTTTCCAATGCAATTCTAAACCTTAAATTTTGAGCTATGTGATAGAAGTTATGATCTTGACAAGTGGGATGACTAAAAATAAATGACTAACAATTATATGCAGTCTACTTCTTTAGCAAAGCATCTTTCTTTGTTGCTTGCCTAAAAGCTTTTGGCTTGAATTTTTCTTCAATATCCTTTGCATATAGTAACTGCTCCATCGCTAGAATTCATCAGTAGGAACTCAATGAACTATGTGTCACTTGTTTTGATATCACTCTCCAAATATCAATAAAGATATTAAAGTAAATAGAAAGGTTGATGAACAATTTTTTTGGAACTCGATAAGTATTTATCAAAAGCATAATTTTTGATTTGGATAATCTATTAGTTGTAGGTTACACTTAGAGTGTCACTAAGGGGAATTTAAAAGCTAATATTTGTTTGTAGAAAGCACAAGTTTTAAATTTTAATGATTGTGAGTTGTGAAAAGCACTTAAATTGCCAATGAAGGAAGCCCCTACTATTCATGTGAGATATAATATAAACAATTATAACTATTTATGAAATAATAAGGAGATAAAGAAAATTTCTAAAATCATATAATCCCTATCAAATGCATGCATGCAAAATAAATGAGGCACTCTACTATTGTAGGTCTATACAAAATGGATTTGCTAAGAATTTATAAAGTTCAAGAAAATGTGTTGGGTAGGTGTAAATATAACATTATGCAACCTTTTAATAACATCCTTGTGGCTTTCCTTGGAACAACATATGAACATTCATTAAAGGATAACTGAAAATGGATTTTTGTTAGAAGTTGTAGTTGTTAATACACCAATAGAATTGCATGAAAAATGTGGAAGCATATACACAGAATGATTTGTATGCCTCAAATAAATATGGTCTTATGTATTGCAATGATTGCAAGATATGTATAAAATGGATTTGTTGAAAATTATTTTGAAAATTTCAATCAAATGTACTTGGTAGGTATAATGCCAAACTCACAATCTATAATGGCATTCTCTCACCCTGTGGGAAAATGGAAGCTTTAGAATAGGATATGGACATCCATGAAAGCATAATGAAATATATGTGCTTAGATCCAACCAACAAATCCCTAGAACATTTTCATAATTTTATAATTTTATAAATGTTCACAAATCCCAAGCAAAAGGCTCAACACCTTTTAGAGAATCCTACTATTTGGTTGAAACTAAATAGTAATAGTTTTGAGTCATGCATTCATCTTTGAAAAACTTATACAAAGCTTAGGTTAGAGACGAACAAATACCTTCTAATAAATGTAAATGGTGGTTTGAATCAAATGTAAACTAAGATATGTGACATGGTCATTGTGACATAAATCTTGGATGCAACTCTTCTTCTCCCCCCTTTGGATCATACATATTTCTAGGATGATCCTAGTAAATTTAAGGATATATTTGATTGGAAATAGTTCATTAGAAATTTAAAATGTGATATCAATATATTGGAGTCCCTACCACATTTTTATGAAAATGTAAAGCCTTTGAAAAAAAATTCATATATCCTAATCAAAGATCTCTTGTTATAAGATAGGAGTACTTCCTTTACTAAAGCATCATAAGGTTCTATACTTCACTCATACAAATTCTTGACTTTTCAATAATGGTCTTCCTAGTTCCAATCAAAAGTTGAGATGTTGTACAAACTTTCAAGCATTGAGACATGAATCATCCACTAAGGAACTTGGGAATGTTGGCAAAACAAGGGCAGACAATTGAGAGGGGGGGTGAATCAGTTGTCCCAAAACTTCAAAACTTATTCAACTTATTAGCCTTATTATCATATATGATTATTAACCATGAAAATAAAAATTAGCAACACATTAGAAGCACACATAACACCAAGATTTTTACGTGGAACCCTGTTAGGGGAAAAAAACACAGTGGAGGTTTATCCATAAGATTATACCCTATTAAAAGTATAAGAAGATAAAATATGCGGAATGTACATGCATTCGGGCACACTGCCTAGAGCTCACTGCTCAAATACAAAGAAGACACACTATCTTACAAAGAGATTTGGATTAAATCCATCTGTAGGGATTAAACTAAGAAAATAGCATCTGCTAATTCCTAGTTACAGTTCCAGTTAAGTGCATGAACAATACTTCACTCTTCTACACACTTCTTCACTTTTCTTCACACTCTACTCTGCCTTCGAATGATTTAGAACATTATCCACACATACAGACACACAATCAAGCATCCACTAGCATACAAACAACCGCTCTTATATATCCACAACAAGAATTTTCACCGCTACAAGTCGGCTACAAAGAAATAATAAAATGAATATAATTGTTGGCCCAAACCATCCATAATAATTAATGTGCATCAACTAAAGTTGGCCACAACTTAGTGAGAACCCAAAACAACATCTCCAACATGAAAACTCTTTAATTAAATTCTCCTCGAAGATCCACAACATGCTTCAACACCTTGTCAGCCAAGAACAAGAAAAATATGAACACGCAAGAGAAAATCGCCAACCATGATCACAATGATCAATGCAGACGTGCAACAAAGATAGATCATGAACTAGAAACATCCACAAGCATCAAAAACCAATAGAGAAGCATCCATAGCAACTGCACTAACTGAAATAGCATCATCTTCAATTAGAAACACCAACTAAAGAAATAGAAAAACTGTCAGAATGAAAAATCTTCATAACTCGATCAAATCTTCATGTGGATCTCTGAAACTTGACGTGGATAAACTACATACACTCAAAAAAAAAAAACCTTTATTCCACAACCTCAGATCATCAATGTATAGAACGTACCACCATACTAAACATCACTTCACCACTGACAACCTGCAACTCATTTCTTACAATTTTCTCAATATCCTCAACATATATAGCTTCAAATGAATTAATGCTAATAGTGTTGACATCAATGACAACCACATATCATCAACACAACCACAACATCCAACAGGGAATACCTTAGTATCTATGATGAATAAGAATAGGAATAAAAAGGTTGCACTTCACTTAAGATTTGAGAAGGATATGGTGGTATTCACTAGCTATTCAGACAACTTGACATTAGAAGTAGCTAAGGAGTTGAAAAATGAGATATGTAGTAGATCATTGGAAGGAGAAAGATATTGATGGTGAGGAGAAAATAAGTTAAGGTGGTTGTCATACGAATGTCCATGAGACTTCACTTCTATTGAAGAACTTAGTATTTCCATAAATATTTGAATATTTATATTATTACAGTTGGAAAGTTGTGGAGATAAAGAGAATGGTTTAATATATATGGATGGGATTCTATAGAAAAGAGAAGCTAGTGTTATTTGTGCTTGTGTTTGAGCAGTGTGAAGTGGAACCTTGTCAGTGGAGTTTTGGTTATAGGAAGTGATAACTATGACATAGTTATTATTGTTTTCACGAGGAGTGCACCATGGCTAAGTGTAAAACTTAGATATCCTATGAAATATGGGATCTTCATGTTGTAGATTTCCTATAGTGAAGATGAACATCCAAAGAGGGTTGGTTCCCCTGGTGAGCCTCCTATAATTATTGCCTTTATTAGGACAAGGGATAGAAGAACTAAAATTTAGAATAATACTTAATCTTATCAGGTGATGCACTAAAAATATGAGACTTATACTTGTTGTTTCAACTCACAACTTCTCTCAAAAAACCAATTTTACTCTATGCACAACATAGTTTTCACAAGCTCACACAACAATGTTTCATAAAAGGTTGTATTTCAGGTTTTTGAAGGAAAAGTGAAATTTTTCACAACTACAACTACTAAAAGACATAACACAACCTATGACCTATATAATTTTTGCTTATTCTATTATAAAATTTTTTACAATGAGACATAATTCAAGGATCATCAACAAAGACACTCAACACATGAATTTAGAGAAGGAAAATATGCTACTTTTATTGAAAAATGGGAATTTGCTTGTACAAATCTAAAAAATATCCTTGAGAATACATAAATTGTTGCCCTTCTCTTGCATAAGGCAAAAAAGAAGAATGAAATAACTAACTCTAAAAAGAGTTGAATGCTTGGCTTTATGGAAAGCCTCCTTAAGATAACTGAAGTTAGTCCTCATGGAAGATGTTGAGCTTGCATGAATGTGGAACTCCCTATGAACTAGTTGTAAATCATGCAAAGTCTAGTGAAAAAGAGTTGACTTGAATTATTGACCTCTTGACCTTTGCATGCCCTTGAAGTGTGCCCCCAACTAAACTTGAACTGATCTTCACAAATATGCATGAAAATTTTTGGAATTAATGTCTTTAATCAATTTGCATGAAACTATAGGTTGTTGGTCATAAAAGGAAAAAAAAGAAAATTAGGGCCCCAAACTACCTCAATTTGCATGCTTTTGGCTTCAAACTCCTCTTAACTCTAGTTGTAACCATGTGGGCTTCTTAAGTAGGCTTAAACTTCCTATTAGTGCTTGAAAACTGGCCTTTTAACTGTCTTAACTCATGAAACCCATGCATGATGATGTGTCATTTGGAGCTACCTGAAGATAACTAGTCCTTCTAGGAGGTGTAGGAGAAGTTATTAATCTTTTAAATAATGCATCATCTTGACTTCAATTTACTGCTTTGTATAGCCACTCTTCCTTTATATTTGCTCAGTATTTATATCTTAATTTATCACAATACTTAGGTCACTACCTTCCTCATTTGTGCATACCATTATAAAATTCTACCTTATGTCCATTAAAATTATTTTTTCCTCTGTATTCACTTCCCAAAGAATCTTTGGAATCTCATGAATTCTCTATAGTAGGCCTTAGCATTATCCTTATTTATCTTGTTCCTCCATGTTTACTAAGAATTTTGTCCTTCATGTTGGGATTAAGGTGTCTCAACCTTAGATTCCTAATATTGATTTAATTTGATGTAAATTAATGTATTTATTTGAATAATTTAAATGCCTATGGTGTCATGTCACTAATTGGGACCCACCAGTTGGGTGGCATCCCTATTGGAGGTGACTAGATGACACATCATCATCCCAAGTGGACATAGGCATCCCACTTTGGAATATATGACATCTTAAAGATTTTATTACGTGTCATATGTAAGGCATCTTTGAATGCATGGGTGAAAGTTGGCGCCCAAGTTGGGTTATGAAAAAGTGCAAGAGAATCAACTATTTTTAGCCAATTATGACAAATTCTCTTATAGCTATAAATGCTATCAGCTATGACAGTTGTAATATGTGTAAGGCATCTATCATAGCCTATTTTTAGCATATTCTAGGTGTCCAAGCTTGAAAGAAGACTATTTTCATGTTATACACTTGGAAGGGGTGTAAGGGAATATGTTACATGTGTCTAAATGCATGGCTAAGGTGTTGAAAGTTGTGCCTCCTGGATGACCCACACCTTCTAGATGCTTCATGAAGCTTGTATCACTCTATTTATTGAGTACCTTGTGTTGTAGAATGGATAGCTTGTTTGCACGTAAGGAAGTACTGCCAGTATTACTCTAGAAAAAGGTGTTGGTGTTGAAGCACTTGTTGAAGAAGCTTTGTACTTGGAGAAACATTGTAATCACTATTTGATATAATAGAGAAATATTGTGCTTTTGGAGGGTGGGGTTTTTTACCAAAAGGGTTTTCCCCACAGTAATCTTGGTGTCACTATTTATGCATTGTTTTATGTGTGTACTTGTTGATTTAATCCATTATTCTCTGTGTATCTCTCATTGTAACTAAATAAGGTGTTTAAAATAAATTTTTGTAACTCTCCTCTAATTAGATTAGTGTAGGAAGTTGTTTCTTCTCACCCAATTTCCAATTAGTTGGTATCAGAGCCTGGCCAACCTTGGTTCCTTTGTTGGGTAGAAGGTTTTTTTGAGATAATCTCAGTTTCATTGGGATTTTTGCAGAAGAGTGTATTTCATGACCTTGTTGCAGGAAAGAGATGGCAAGCACATCTTGGAGGATTGGGATGGAAAATTTTAACGGTGGTAATTTTGAGGTATGGAAACTCAAAATGGAAGACATGCTAGTAGACCGAGATTTATGGTGTATAGTTTCCAAAACCATGCCACAAGGCATGAAACAAGAGGATTGGGATATCATGGATAGGGAAGCCAAGGGTCTTATTAGACTTTGTTTGGATAATTTCATTCTCCTGAATGTCCATGAAGAGAAAACTTTTTCTTCTTTGTGAAAGAAGTTTGGTGATGTCTACCAGGCTAAGTCCTTGGTAAACAATCTTTTCCTAAGAAAGAAGATGTATTCTCTAAAAATGAAGATGGAGGATCCATTGCAGATCACCTAAACTCTTTTAACATGCTTGTTGTGCAACTGGGTTTCATTGGAGACAAAATAGATTAACAAGACCGTTGCATGATCCTTTTGTGTCTGTTGTCAGACTCTTGGGATCACCTGGTAATGGCTATTAGAAGCACTACTTCCACCTTCAAGATGGATAAGGTTGTTGCCTCATTACTATCTAAGGAGATGCAAAGGAATTCTTCTAAGATGGCCAAGGAGGCCCTTGCAATCCATGGCAGACCAAAAGAGAGAAGCAAAAAGAAAGAAAATAAATCTAAGTCAAAGTCTCGAAGGAGATCAAAGTCTCCTAGTAAGAATTCCAAGGAAAAATGTTGGAATTGTGGTGAAACTAGTCACATCCAGAAAGATTGCAAGGAGAAGAAGAAGAAAAATAACCCTTTCTCCAATTCTGACTCTAAGAAATCATCCCAAGATGATGGAGAAGCTTTTATTGCAGCCTTGGCAGCTCATGCATCTGATGATGTGTGGTTGATAGATTCAGGTGCATCCTTTCACATGACTTCTCATAGAAATTGGTTCTTGAAGTATGAGGAGTTTGATGGTGGAGAGGTGTACCTAGGAGATGACTCTCACCTGAATTTTTTTGGTCATGGAAGAGTCAAAATAAAATTTCCTAATGGAAGAGTGAAAGGGATTAATGGTGTCCTGCATATCTCGGGTTTGGCACAAAACCTGCTTTCTGTAAGTAAATTGAATGATTCAGGAGCGCAAGTTGTTTTCTCTAATAGAGGGTGCAAGATGACAAGAGGAGCTATGGTGTTGGCTTAGGGAATTCATATTGGGACTTTGTTTCAGCCAGATGCATGCAATGTTCAGTGCAATAGTTCTTCTGATGTCCCAAAAAAGAGACCTTTGGATTCTTCATCTCACCATCTGATTGTGCAAAAAAGAAGCATGTTGCAGCTACATTCGATGGTTGTGCATTCTGGGTACCTAATGGTGCTCATTCCATGGAAATGAAGCTTCCTACAGAGAAGACAATGTTATGGCAACAACGACTTGGTCACATTGGTGAGAATGATCTTAGAACCCTAAACAATAAGAGCCTTATTGAATGCCTTGATGATTTTAATCTCGAGTTTGACTTTTGCAAACATTGTGTATATGGAAAAGAACACCGTGTTTCTTTCTACTCTAGTTCTCATAAGGCTTATGGGGTTTTGGACTATGTACATTCAGATTTTTTTGGTCTTGTAAATGTTCCTTCATTATCAAAATATGTATATTTTGTTTCTTTCATAGATGATTACAATAGGACATTTGTATATTTTATCAGAAGAAAAGTTGAAGTCTTTAGTCGGTTTAAGGAGTTTAAGGCCTTGGTAGAAAATCAAACTAGTAGAAATATCAAGTGTTTGAGAACTAATAATGGTGGTGAGTTTTGTTTTGCAGAGTCTGACAAGTTCTGCAAAGAGCATGGGATTGAAAGACATAAAACTACTCCCTACACTCCATAGCAAAATGGAGTTGCAAAGAGAATGAATAGAACGTTGATGGAGAGGGCTAGGAGTATGTTGAGTGGTGCTAGCCTTGAACAAAAAATTTGGGCTGAAGTGGTAGCCACTGCATGTTATTTGATCAATAGATCTCCTACATCAGCACTTGTTGGAAAGACACCCATGGAGGCATGGTCTACTAAAAAGTCTTTGATGAGACATCTCAGAGTATTTGGTTGTGAAGCTTACACTCATGTTCTGATTAAGAAGAGATCTAAGTTGGAGAACGAGGTTGCTAAGTGTATCTTTATTAGCTATGGTGTTAGTGTGAAATGGTACAAGCTTTGGGATCTATTAGCTCAGAAGGTTATCTACAGCAAAAGTGTGATCTTCAAAGAGATGAAACCTTCCTCTATTGAGCTACAACTATAGAAAGAGGAGAAACAAAAGAAGGAGACAGTTCATATTCCACCTAATCCAAAGAAAGAAGAACCATGTACTCCTATTGGACCTGATGATGAGGAGAGCTCAAGTAGCTCTGAAGAAGAAGAAGAACCTCAACCTTAGCCTTTGAGGAGGTCTACACAGGTTATGCGACAACCGGAAAGGTTTGGATATTCATTATTGGATTCTAGTTGCATATTTTCCTTTATTACTAATACTAATGAGCCTAGAACTATTATAGAGGCTATTGGTATGAATGGTTCATATTATTGGATGCAAGCCATGGATGAGGAGATGGCTTCATTAAAGAAAAATAAGACTTGGGATCTAGTACATTTTCCTGCTAGACATAAACCTGTTGGTTGTAAGTGGGTGTTCAAGAAAAAGTGTGGTCCTGATGGTAGTGTTGAGAAGTATAAGGCACGATTGGTCACTAAGGGGTATTCCTAGGTGGAGGGAATTGATTATGGGGAGATATTCTCTCTTGTAGCGAAGCTGACATCTATCTGACTTTTGTTGTCACTTGCAGCAGCATATGACTTAGAAGTGGAATAAGTGGATGTGAAGACAACATTCCTTCATGGTGATTTGGAGGAAGAGATATATATGTCACAACCAGAGCATTTCATTGAAAAAGGTAAAGAAAATTTGGTTTGAAAACTAAAGAAATCTCTTTATGGTTTGAAACAGTCTCCTAGAATGTGGTATCAGAAGTTCAATACCTATGTGCTGTCATTGGGATTTCAGAGATCTAAATCTGATCATTGTGAATATTTTAAAACTAATAATGATCGCATTCTCATTATTTTCCTATACGTAGATGATATGTTGGTTATTGGGAATGGTAAAAGTATGATTTTAGATTTGAAGTTTTAGTTGTCAGCACAATTTGAGATGAAAGACCTAGGTGCAACTAGGTACATTTTGGGAATGGAAATCACGAGGGACAAAGCTAACAAAAAGCTTTGGTTAAGCCAGAGCAAGTATGTAAACTCGATGTTGGAGAGATTCAATATGGTAGATTGTAGATAGTTAGTTGTTCCTGTGATGCAAGTGATGAATATTTTTGTGAATGATTATTCAAAATCTCCTACTGAGATGGAGGACATGACTAGAGTACCTTATGCAAGTGCAGTTGGCAGTCTGATGTATGTGATGGTGTGTACAAGACCATACATTTCCCAAGTAGTGGGAGTCCTTAGTCATTTTTTGACTAATCCTGGACAGAGGCATTTGGATGTTGTTAAGAGAGTGTTCATATTTTTATGGGGTACTTCCAAGTATGCCTTATGTTTTCATGGTTATCCTACTGGACCTTAGCATTTAGTGAGCATTCAAGGATATGTGGATTCAGATTGGGCAGGGGACATTGACAACAAAAGATCCACCAGTGGTTATGTGTGTATGATGTTTGGTGGTTCTATCAGTTGGATAAGTAAGCGACAAGTTGTAGTTGCTTTGTCCACGATAGAGACAGAGTATATGGCAGCCACTCATGCTTGTAAGGAATCCATTTGGATTAAGATATTATGTTCAAATATTAGTTTAGATGCAAGACAAATTATTGTTTGTTGTGACAGTCAAAGTGTAATTTTTCTAGCAAAGAATCCTACCTTCCATGCTACAACAAAGCACATTGATGCTCAGTATCATTTTGTTCGTGATATGGTAGAAGATGGAAAGGTGAACCTGGAGAAGGTTGAAACTTTGGTGAATGTTGCAGATGCACTGACAAAACCAGTGAACACTAAAAAGTTCAAATGGTGTTCCAATTCCATGGGCCTTGGGGCCTTGAGCAGATGATTTTGTATGACTCTTGGAAGGTCTTCGACAAGTGGGAGAATGTTGGGATTAAGGTGTCTCAACCTTAGAGTCCTAATATTGATTTAATTTGATGTATTTATTTCCTATGGTGTCATGTCTCTAATTGGGACCCACCGCTTGGGTGGCATCCCCATCAGAGGTGACTGGATGACACATCATCATCCCAAGTGGACATAGGCATCCCACTTTGGAATCTATGACATCTTACAGATTCTATGACGTGTCATAAGGCATCTTTAAATGCATGGGTGAAATTTTGCACCCAAGTTGGGTTATGACAAAGTGTAAGAGAATCAGCTATTTTTAGCCAGTTATGATAGATTCTCTTACAGCCGTAAGTGTTGTCAACTATGAAAGATTCTATGACAGCTATAATATGTGTAAGGCATATGTCATAGCCTATTTTTAGCATATTATAGGCTTCAAAGCTTGAAAGAAGACTATTTGCATGTTATACACTTGGAAGGGGTGTAAGGGAATATGTTACATGTGTCCAAATGCATGGCTAAGGTGTTGAAAGTTGATCCTTTTAAATTTGGACGACCCACACCTTCTAGATGCTTCATGAAGCTTGTACCACTCTATTTATTGAGTGCCTTGTGTTCTAGAATGGACAGTTTGTTTGTAGGTAATGAAGTGTTGCCAGTATTACTCCAAAAATAGGTGTTGGTGTTGAAGCACTTGCTAAAGAAGCTTTGTACTTGGAGAAACATTGTAATCACTATTTGATATAATAGAGAAGTATTGTGCTTTTGGAGGGTGGGGTTTTTTACTCAAAAGGGTTTTCCCCACGGTAATCTTGGTGTCACTATTTATGCATTGTTTTATGTGTGTACTTGTTGATTTAATCCATTATTCTCTGTGTATCTCTCATTGTAACTTAGTAAGGTGTTTAAAAGAAATTTGTGTAACTCTCCTCTTATTAGATTAGTGTAGAAATTTGTTTCTACTCACCCGGCTTCCTTTCACTTCATTAGTCCATAATTGTCACCTACTTCTTTTAGACCTGTAGGTTATTATGTTCATGTAAACTACCCTTCTATTTCATGGAGTCATGTGCTATAATATGAATGTTTGATAGTAATTGTCCCTTTGGGAGTGATTGTTCTATTTTTCATTGTTCCTAACTATCATTATGCATTCACTTTGTCCTTAATCATCCTTCAATACTGCCCCTAGGGTCTTTAACTACTTACCATACATCATAGTGAAAGACTTTTCCTTTCTTATCTTGGCTTAGTCCTCTCTAAGTCTTCAGGTCACCATCAAAATTCATTGAATTATAGCCACAATCATAGATGAATATCCTCTTACCTTCTTAAGCTAGTATCACTTTCCTTGCATAGTTTCTTGAGTCTTTCTTTCACTTGACTATTTCTCCTTTACCCATATTGTCCTTCCTCATAGCATGAACTTCCTTTTCTAGTCCTCTTCAATGGGACTTGACTAGACCCTTCATCGTACTTGCTTTTACCATAGTCATTATGACTATCATTTTCCCATTGGACTGTCAATGTCCTTCATTGCCTTGAGATTTGACCAAAGGACTACTGCTAACCTTGTTAGACTATCATGCTTTGTTGTGACAACCAAATGCATCACCTTCATATTAATGTTTGATCTTTATATGTCCTCAATAACTTTGCATCACTATCTTAGGGGCTTCTTCTTTACAACATTCATTGCCCTTTGTTCTCTTCATATGTCAAAACCAAAAGAGCATTATCTTCATAATTGAATGGATGCCTTTTGAAACTACCTTCATGGTGATTGTGCTTTACTTAAAGGAATTCATTTTCCCTTATAAACATGTCATACATAATTTTGTATAAGATGTCACTATCTTTTTTATAAGGATTGTCCTTCATAAGGATAGGCATTTCATTAGCATTAACTGTCTTGCATTAAGAATGTCATGCCACTTTCTTTCATCAACTATTATCCTCTTCTTTAGAACATTATGTTTTTCTCAGTGCCATTTATGAACAAGGATTATGGTTGTCCTTTTGGCATTGACTGGACAATCCCATGGTTATTCCTCCATTATCATTGTCTTTGCATAGTCTCCTCTGACTATCATTTTAGTCCTACTCTGCCCTTTGTTTGATTTGACCATCTTTCATATATATATATATATATATATTACCATTATCATTAATGTACCTAAGACTATCTTTAATTTTTGCTCGATCTCTGTTGATTGTCCTCCTATAAAATTCATGGTCTACCCTTTTTTGATGATCTCTTAATTGTCATCAATGTCATGGTCCCAACCATGAATTTATAGAATGGGTCACACAAGCCATTGATTGTCAAGGTCTCTGTCAACATCTCCTTAAGCTATTGTCATTGTCATAATGTATATTAAGGACATAGGACAACCATTAGTATTTTTTACAAAGTTACATTTATAATCATAAGCCACTGTCCATTTTTCACTACCTTCATAGTCCTAAGCCACTATCCATCTTAGTCATTAATTGTCATAAAAGACATTGCATAGTCTTTAGGCATTAATACTATAGACATCTTCTCACTGTCATTTGACCTCCATTCATGGTCCATTATCTCACTGATCAAAGTCTTCATTCACTGTCCATTATCTCACTAATCAAAGGTCTTCAATTATTGTCCCCCTTTTATGGTAAAATACACATTCTTTAGCTCTATCATAGATCTTAAATCAACTATGTCCATACATTTATCACTATCATGACCTCACAGTCTATGTGTTGGGTCATAGTCATACAAGGTACTGATTTTCATAAATTGCACAATCCTTAGGCACACTTTTATCATTGTCTTTACTCCACATACTTTTATCATTGTCCTTAGATTACTTTGACTATCCCTTGTTCATATGACTACCCTTCTTAGTGTCAAAAACCATATCCCAGGTCTTGATCCTTTGTATTGTGAAAATTTCTTCATCACATATTTGTCATGTAACTTCATTGATGTTGACTGCCTTGTATATGACTGTCCATATAACATAATAGTAAGGACTTATTGTTCATAAACACCACAGTCAGAAATGACTATCATACCTTCACAGTCATAGATAACTTTCACCATCACACGAAGGTTGTTGCATCATAAAGATATTTACTACTTTCAATCTTTAACCTTCACTTTAAAACCCTAATCAGATCTTAGCTAGGGCTTGGATTTTTTTTTTTCCTTCACAAATTTTGTGAAATTCTCTTTACCATTATAATCTTTAAATCTTAACAAACATGACTGTGAGAAGACTATATTTTGATAGATGAGGTCCTTTGATGAAAAGATAGTCCTATACCCTCAATGAGTTACATGAGCGTTGTATGTTGAGATCAACTCTTGAGGGAGCCACATTTTTATCCCCATACAACAAATTATGAGCAAGGTTTTTGACATAATTTACCTTTCATCTGTGATTTTCCTTTCTTGAATTTGCTCATGAAACTAAGCTATCATTTTGTGTTTGATATTTTAAAACTTTGAACAACTTGAATGATCTAAGAAAAATGCATGTGTTTCATGGTCTTTGGTTTTCCTTTTTTTGAATTTTTTCATGAAACTAAAAAAATATATCTACAATAACCTATTGTGTATGTATTAAATAATGTTGAATGAAAGTTTAAATGCAAGAAATAAAGGTTTATTTAGTGCACCTATCAAAATGAGCCCCATATCTTCAACCTTGCATGGCTGGGCATGATTGAAAAGACTTGTGATTAGTTGCAACTCCTTCAACTCCTTGTCTTGATGGTGATATCATCTAAAACCTCTTCAAATCTCCATGCAAACTCCCTCAAACTTCAGTTCTAACCAAAAAAGAAAACCCTAAACCTCTTCCACATGATGTCTTCTTTAGTTTTCTTCTTTTCCACTAATTGTTAATGGCCAAACACTAATTTTTCTCTTCTAATTTACCTTCCAACATGAGATTTTCATGCAATTACAAGCTTTTCCCTCTATCTTTATCATGGAAACTTCCCCTTTTTTTCTTTTTTGGTGTGGGAAACATGAGATTTTGAGGAATAATGCCTTTTAAAAAATAAAATCTTTAAAGATCAACATTCCTCTTTTTTTAAGACTTAAGACCAAAACAAGATTATTTAAATGAAACATTTAAATAATGCCAAGTTTATGAAAAATGGACTACAATTATAAAATGGGATGTTAAAGGAGGTATTGTTATATTTGAGAAGAATGTATATGGTGATAAAAGGGTGTAGAGTGTTGATTATTCTTAGTGGAATGTAAGTATTTTAGTATCAACTTCCAATGATGACCAAATACAAATATAGGGAAGACAAATACTTTAATGAAGTTGATAAGGTTAGATCCACATCACCAAAGATAAACTTATGATCAACATAAATTAATAATTAATACAAGGGAGGTTAAATTATGAGAAAGGATAACCAAGGAAAGATAATTTATCATTTTAAATTTGATAAGGAAATAAATCCTACATTCAAGCCTCCTACACATTCTGAATGTAGCAAGAAAAGCAAAGTTTCTTTCATACCTATCAAAGAATGTCCTTTATATAACTTTACATGGCTTATTATTGGAGTCCGTAGAAATACAATGAACCTCTCTTGAATTTGAAAATGGCATGGCATATTATTATAGGTCCATGGAAGAGAAAGATGTTCAACAAATGTAATTAGAGTGCATGTCCTTGAAGGCCAAGTTGTTAGTGAACAAATGACTCATGGATTGGGAGAAGACACAATACCCACTACTGTTGGCTCTCAATTGTTTTTGGTTTGTCCTTGATGTCAAAAGTGATCTGCTGATATGAATGTGATGATATGCTTGGTGGATGTCTTTCAACTTCTTTTGATACATGATGATTATAGTTGATTTACATGGTCTTTACACATGGTTCATGGCATGCAATTACAAGTTTTAGATTTCCATGCTTTAGTTTTTGATACATGTTGGTTACTGATATTGTTATCATTTTTTTAACACTGTGCTACAAGTCAGATCAGATTTATTCTTTTCATGTTTTCAAATCATAGCTCAGGTATATGGTTGCTGACATGGTATACATTTAAGGTTTAACATTTGTTTGTACATTTGTGAAATTGGGCTAATAGATCAAATGATATATGAGTGGCACATCTTATGTTTGCACATAGTATGCCAACATTTGATACATGGTAAAGCATACAATGCTACAAGGTCTTGGATAGATTTTTTTTGGAATCTTGCTTGGTCATATACATGTGATATTATCCAAGTCACTTTGCAAGGTTGAATACTAAACATAGCCACATTGTGGTCAGGTGATATTGGCATTATAAATGTTTTTTTTCATTTTGCAATAAAGTTTACAAGGTGATTTGGTTGGACTTATATTAATAAGGTTTTGGGATCATCCTAATAAGGCTTCAGTTTGTTTTGATTGATCATATATGGCATCGGGAATCTTGCATGGTATTTTATATTTGAGCACAATGCATGTGTGTTTGATCACATTGCATTGGTTTTTGATATGGCTATAAGGATATTGGTTTAATGTTGAATTCCATTGGCATGAATATTTGGAAAGGCATTTACACCATACTTTCTTTGGTCAACATCTCTTGTAAAAAGCATTTTTTTGATTTATAATCCTAAAGAGTATCAAGTATACTAAGCATGTGATTTCAATGGAATAGACTTTTTAAAAGTCTTGGCAATGATATTAAGGAATCAATATTGTTTTTGATTAATGTTTCGGGCATAATGCTTGTATTGGGTAGTGTTGACCTAGTTGTTGAGTTACAACACACAAAACATGTGTTATCGGCTTTATTCATTAGATGACTTGGAAGTGCAAGGTATTATTATTGTATTTGACTATGAATGTTATCGTGTGTTGCTTTGAAAATCATCGATTGTTGAATCGGTGACTTGTCACTGGTAGCGTATGTTTGGTTATGATGTGGCAATAATGTGTGTCGGCATCCATGGCAAAAGATTTTGACATTAAACTCAAAATCATTATGATGTCTGATTAAATCATATGTATTATTGAGTTTTTGTTACTGGACTTCAAAGCATCATTTTTTTTATAAGTCTTTGAAAGACTCAAAGTAAAAGCTAGGTAAAACTTATTATGCATTGTGTATAGTTCTGGAACCCTAGCAGCCACCATATGTTTTTTGATTTGAAAATTGACACTCTAAAAGAATATGTGTGTAAATGATG
Source organism: Sequoia sempervirens (assembly GCA_007258455.2). NCBI lineage: Eukaryota > Viridiplantae > Streptophyta > Pinopsida > Cupressales > Cupressaceae > Sequoia > Sequoia sempervirens. Next base: position 646,904,752 of record VDFB02058242.1, on the reverse strand, counting down.
GTTTGATGTATTGACACTTTGATTGATATTGAACGTTGATTATAAGTTATTGAGAGCTTGAATGCGGAAGTTAGTCGGTGGAGATTCAGTGGCATCTTACCAGCTAGGTCGTTGGAAATTGCTTGACAAGTCATCATGTTTCTCATTCAGTTTCTTCCACCATATATTTGCAAAAAAAATTTAAACAGGCTTTGGATTAGTTAGTTAAAGAGAAGGTTAATGATGTTGGTTTTGTGAATAATTTGTTGATAAATTTTTTGTTAAGGAATCTGTTTGAAAAGGTTGGTTAACAATCTTGTAAGGTTTTTGATGATTCTTCTCTCAGGCTATAACTAAAATATACTCATCTTATTTTCGCTGCAAAACTGGTAAAAGGGTTTCTTATTCTAAAACCCTAACTCGAGTTGTTTACAGTTACATAAATTTCTTTCAGAGGTTGTTATTCATAGTGCATTTAAAAGATGGCTTTCAAGCATTTTTCTGTGTTACTTGAAAGAGGAAGATGATGTTTCAAATATTCAGTTCAAAAGTTGTATTACATTGAAAATCCTGAATCTCAAATATTTGTATAAACGAAGATGTTTTCATTCTCATACAAAATTCTTCAATGTGCTTATTGAAAATCTTTATAGTTTTTATTGAAATTCTAGGACTACAAATTGCACTTCTAGGGTTCTGATAGAATATTGTAGTTGTGTTGCATTGTAATGGAGTAGGTTCTCCTCAAGTTGGTGCTCTAAATTAGTGAGGGGTTGGTCTCCTAGAGTTGGTGTTGTATATTAGTGAGGGGTTGGTGCTCCTTGGAGTGGGTGCTCCTAAACTGTGTAGATTTGGTGCTCTATCTGAATAAAGTGATATATTTTTTGAGTGGTTTTATTCCCCAAGAGGGTTTTCCACTCAAGACATATAATGTGTTATGTGAAGAGTCTTGGAGTGATTTTTTTTCATCTCTATCTAAGTTTCATAAGTTATCAGATGCATTAATGTCTATTATCAGTTCTTATTTCTGCAATGTTAATGTGATCTGTTGTTACAATGTTATAAGTACTTTCACAGTCATGTGTTGCAAACTGGTTTAAAAAAATTTGTTTAACCAAACATGTTTTGTATGTTGTGATGAAAACCATTTAATCTATCACATCACATATTCTTCCATTGTTCAAGAGTGTTATGTTTCAATTTGTCACAACATACTAAAGTCCTCTATTTTGTTAATGCTTATCATGTGTCATTCAGTTGCATAGTTGTTGCAATGTCTCATAAAGCTACATTGAAAACTAGTGGTCTTGAAGTGATTCAATGATGTTGGTCTTCATTTACACAGTATTATGAGTTGCACCTATTTTTTCATCATGCTTTGATTTTTAAACAATGTTAGTCACATCTTTTGCAAGTGCAAGATATCTCACACAAATCATATTGGAATAAGTTGTCTAATGAACTAACTTAATGTTGTTTGTTTACCTCTTTTCATGAATGCTCTCAAAGTAATCACTCTGCTCTATTATCAATCGAAAGGTTATCTAAAATAAAAGTCTTTGTCAAAATTTAAAAGGTTTAAAATTTTTAGTCTGTCTATTAGATACTAATTCACCCCCCCTCTCAGTGTCTGTCCATACTCCAACACACTACATCAAGACCAAAAACTTGGTATTTCTTTGAAGTTATAGGTTTCAATTTTCCTTTTGGGAAAAAGTATCTCATATCACTTATTGTAATTTAAAGTTAAAAAATGAACATTATTTCCAAAAAAAGTTATGTAAAATGTAACTGAATAAGGTTTATTATTTTTAAAACCATTATGTTCCAAAAAGAAGTTATGAGGTAGTTATGAGGTATTTATGGGAAGGAAGACTATATATACAAGGCTATTTGCTATTGTAAGGAGGACTCTTATGGGGGGACTTTTTGAGAAACTTTTTGGAGACTTTTGGGCACATACTTTGTATAGAATGATTTATCAAGTTGTATAATTTCATAAAGATAGTAGAGAAAGTATTTGAATCATATGTTTTTTGATGTCCTATGTTATCATTACTTATTTCTCATATGTTAAATTGTTAATACCTCTATATCATTTTGTAATTCATAGGTTATCCATTGGAGCATTACTATAAACTATGCAATTGATGTAAAGAGACACAACCATTTCTTGGCACCTCGATTTGAATGTGTTGATTCACCCTATCTCTCTGTGTATTGAGATTTATTACACTTATTTCATCATTATTTCATATTAAAAACACTTTATCATACAATTCATCACATAATTCTGTTGCCATATGGCTTCTAGTGTTGTCATTGATAGCAACCTAAGTCATTATTTTGGTCTGTATATCAGGATTTGTTCACACCGGTAGGCAGAGTAAAGAACAGAGTATTACCGAAAGAGAGAATGAAGAACAGGGTATCCGGTTAGTATGTCAATCTATATACTTCACTGAATTATCATTTTGAGTTGTGGATCTAAGGGAAGGTTGTTAATTATCTATATTATATTATTGTTGAGTTTTGTGATGTCGCATAAATTAGTGTATAAGTTAGGAGATTCGACAAGATGATTTTTTGTTTATTAACTCTCGGTGGCCAACTTAGTGAATATGGCAAGTCGCGGATATTCGAGGTATAATTAATTAAGGTATCCTATGCTTGAATATTTTGTTTTGGGTCCTAGCTATGTCATGGCTGACTTTGATGGGTACGCATCGAATATTAAATGTGGATTGAGCCAACTATTGGAAAATATTTTTATTGTGCTAAAGTTGACATGAAGCAACTAAATCTTTGATAGCGGATATATAAAAGAGATCAATTAATTCATTATAAGTGTGTGTGTGTGTGTGTATGAGTGTGCAAAGTATATTGTGAATGTAAGAAGGTTTGTTGAGTGATTTGGCACGGTTTCACTTGTGCAGAAGAGGATTGTTGTGAAGCTAATTAAGGCAAAGCAGAGTGAAGTGCAGAATCAGAGAGAAGGTCCAGAATCTAATCTATGAGCCTCAACATAACTAAAACCAGGCATGTGTAGATGCTACTTTCTCAGTTCAACTCTTTATTGTAATCCAAATATGTTGTAAGGCAGTGAGCCTTTTTGATTTTGAGGAGTGAGCTCTAGGTAGTGTGCCTGAATGCATGTGCATTCCCCTTTTTCTTCATACTTTTAACAGAGTATAAATTATGGATTAAACTCCACCGTGGTTTTTCCCCTAATAGGTTTTCCACGTAAAAATCTTGGTGTTATGGTGTTTTGATTGTTTCCTTCATGTGCTTGCATCTTTACATTTTTTTAAATGTTGCAAATGGTTTAAGATCTGGATTGTAATTTAAATATTGTTGAACACTGATTCACCCCCCCTCTTAGTATTCCTTGAGTCCAACAATTGGTATCAAAGCAAGGTTCCTCTGCAAAAGTTTAACAGCTTGAGGTGGATCTTGGAATGCAATGGACTTTAGTGATCTCCAACAACAAATTTTGGTGTCACTTGATAATCTTGATCAATCTAAAGTAAAAGTCTTGGAATTAAAAGCAAATCTTGTGGATGCTGAAAAATTTATTCAATCATTGAAGGATAAAATCAATGAGTCAAGACAAAAGAGGAAGGAACTATGTGATTAGATGAAATAGAAAGAAATTAAATGTTTGGAAGATGTTCACCTAAATTAGACCCTAAAAGAAATAATTGAACAATGTGAAAAGCTTGCTAGAGACAATGCTACTCTAAAGCTTGAGATGGAATCTATGGTGATGAAGCTAACTAAGGAGATTAAAGAAAGGAAGAAAAATGAGGAGAATTTGGCCCAGTCCTTAAAAGAAAGATCTGAAGAATGTAGCAGATTTAATATCAGATTCATTCAACTGGAGATCGAACTGCAACAATCCAAAAATAATGAACAAGAGCTTGAAAGATAGATAGTTATTCTCAAAGATGAACTCACTATTGCAAATGAATACAAGGAGAAGTTTAGGATCAATTCTGCTAAGTTTGATGAGCTGACTAAAGGAAAGAAGGATGCAAATGACAAGCGAGGTCTTGGATATGAGAAGGGAGAAAGCTCTGGGTCTAAACATAGGGATTCCAGACAAAGAAATCAAATGAACAAAGGAAAAAGGTATCTGGTAAGATAACCCAATGCTCAAAAGTTTAATGGTCACTACCTCACTTGTAATAAATTTGTTCATATGGCTTCTCAATGTAGAAGTAAAATAAATTCAAGTATTCCATCATTTCCCGGTCAATGTTTTAGTTGTAATAAGTTTGGTCATAAGTCAATTGAATGCAGAAGTATGTATGTCAATGCAAGGAATGTTAAATGCTACACCTATGGAAGATTTTGGCATATTGCTAATCAATTCAAATCAATAGGAAATCAATGGAATGAATGGTCTAGACAAAGAAATCTTGTGTGTTACAATTGAAACAAATTTGGTCACATTGCAAGATTCTGCAGGAACAGAAACATGGATAGAAGAGGTCTAGTATACAAAGGCATAATTTCACAGAAAGATGATAAAGGAAAAGGGAAAGTGACTGTGGAAGAAATAAGAGATTAGATGAAGAAAACATGGGTAAGGAAGAGTGAGTCTGATGAAGGAAATAAGCCCGCACCAGAATTTGCTTTTGGTAATTCCTCTGAAAATTGATCTTAGGCCATTGGCCTAGGGGGATTTTTTCAAGAAAATCCTTTGTCCCCCTGTTGGTAGTTGGCACCGAAATGTTGGAAATTGTTATTAGATGTGCTAAAAGTTTACAAATGTATCATTGATCACTTGTGCAAAAATTTGAGAAGTAGAAGGTCCGCAGATGAATCCTTATTTTGTTGTCTAAGAAAATAGAGTATCTAAAACACCTAGGGAAAAACATTTAATGTGGTAAAAAGATTAGGTGTGTGAGTTATAAAAGAGTATTTGGAACCCTCATTTATCACCTGCCATTGAAGAAGAATAGAAGGAGAGCCTCTGCAGTAGAATTTTGAAGGAGTAAAGTAAATTCAACGATGAATTCATTAGGTATTTCAGTTGCTTGTAGAATTCTCACTTAATTTGGTGCTCGATAGAAACTTGTTCGGTACGAAAAGGAAAATGAAGCAAATCAAAGGAATGGTGAATTTAGATGAATATAGCAGTGAGAAGATCAGGGATGTGCTAAATATGTTATCGGCCAATGAATTGAAATGGCTTGAAGGTGTGAAACACAAAAGTGTGGACATTTGGAGTGAATTTTCTTATTTTGTTAACGCGGAAGTCGTTAGGATTATCCTGAACAAATTGAATGATGATAAACCCTATCTCATTTTGAAAGAGGTGATTAAGAATCCAACTCGATTATGCAATGTTGGGGATATACCAAAAAAGAAGTTGATTCAGAACAAAGAAGTTGAAACCCTAACTGGAGTAACTGGAGATCAAAGGGCTTTGATAATTTTGTCGATCAAAGATTTGATAATAAGGTACATTGTGCATGGAATCTCATACAAAATCTTTTTTCAAAAATAGGGAAGGCGCAACTTCGATAGGTGTAGTTTACATCTCTCATAAAACGATAATGGAGGATCAATATTTTGACCTGTGCGGATTGCTAAAAGATGAATTGATGGAAAATGTGCAACTAACAAAGGAGGTAGATTACCCCTTAAGATTTGGTACCTTGGTCATATGTCTTGTGATGTATTTTCTAAATTGCTTGCCACAGATCAATAATGTTGTATGGAAAGAGAATGAATCGGTTATTAAATAGATTTTTAAACATTCTAATACTTTGGCAAATTGTAAGCACGAATATGCAAATCTCTTTAAAGAATTGTTAGGGAGTAACAAAGCAATTAGAATTTCCATTCTGATAAGAGCACTTGAAGTTGGATCCCCTTCCAGTGAGATGGAGAGGAAGAAGAAAAGAGCACAAGAGATTGTTGATTACACTCCTCCAGCACACAAGACTCCAAAAATTGAAGGAAAATGTAAAGAACAAGTGATTGTGGACATACCATATGAGGAATCCGATGAGTACACTCCAAGGGAAGAACCAGAATCAGTTGAACTGGATGCAGTAATGGCATAAGGAAGCAAAGAAGGTGTTTTATCCAAAGTAAAGATATTGCAACTTGTTCAGGAGGAAGATGGGATGCAAAACATTGATGACATATGGTCTGATAGACCCTCATATGAGCAGGACCTAATCAAGAACACATTGAGTACTTATTTTGTGTACAATAACATTGGATTGGAGATTTTGCATAATTTCTTTCCAGAAGAGATGATTGAGTGCATTAAGGAAGCCATGGTCTCTGAGTCCAAGAATGGGAAAGAGGGAGAAATAATTCTACATCTGAAGGAGTGGTTCAGGCTATCTCTTACCAAACTAAAAAGGAAAATTAATGTGTTGAGGCAATGCATAAATACAACAAATAACATCTACAACTATTGTCTTCATTGACCTCATACAATTGGGAGATACAAAGATAAGTTGGAGCAGATTGAAACTGAGCTGAACAAGATTGGTCAGGATTATAACATGTTTCAGGATCAAGATGGTACAGTCAAGAAAAGGATTCAAGAGTTGTAGTTTGAGCATACAAAAATTATTTTCACCAAGAACAACCTTGTGGACACCTTTTGGAAAGTGAAGGATTTAATTGAATGCAGAATGGAGCAATTAATTGAGGTTCTAAGGAAAGGAGAGAAATTAGAAGAGGCAATCACAATTCCAAAATATCTCATCCAGATTATCAACTAGACATATGAGAACAACAGCTTGACCTTAATCATTGGGATTTTAGTAGAAGCTTGGAGGAAATTTCTTCTAGAAATGAAAGATAGTACAAGATAATTTTTTGATTCAAGTAGTAGTTGTATTTCTTCAAATTTTGATCCAATTTTTTAATTAGCAAGGGGGGAGATCCAAAATATGTTTGTCATTGATGTCAAAGGGGGAGAGAGTGTAGTGAAAAAATCCTTATCATTCTAAGGGAGAGTTGTGTTTTGAAATTTTGAACTCTGGCAGCATAATCATATTGGTTTTGACACTTAGTCATTTTTCACTAAGTGTTGCCACCAATGCCAAAGGGCGAGATTGTTGGCATATGGCTTCTAGTGTTGTCATTGATGGAAACCTAAGTCATTATTCTGATTTGCAAATCAAGATTTGTTCACACCGGTAGGTAGAGTAAAGAACAGAGTATTACCGGAAGAGAGAATGGAGAATAGGGTATCCAGTTAGTATGTCGATCTGTATACTTCACCGGATTATCATTTTGAGTTGTGAATCTTGAGGAAGGTTGTTAAGTATCTATATTATCTTATTGTTGAGTTTTGTGATGTCACATAAATTGGTGTATAAGTTAGGAGATCCGATAGGATGATTTTCTATTTATTAACTCTCGATGGCCGACTTAGTGAATATGGCATGTCGCGGATATTTGAGGTATAATTAATTAAGGTATCCTATGCTTGAAGATTTTCTTTTGGGTCCTAGCTATGTCGTGGCCGACTTTGATGGGTATGCATCAAATATTAAATGTGGATTGAGCCGACTATTGGAAAATATTTTATTATGTTGAAGCCGACATGAAGCGACTAACTCTTTGATAGTGGATATATAAGAGATTAATTAATTCATTATAAGTGTGTGTGTATGAGTGTGTGAAGTATATTGCGAATTTCAGAAGGGTTGTTGAGAGATTTGGCATAGTTTCACTTGTGCAGAAGAGGATTGTTGTGAAGCTAATTCAGGCAGAGCAGAGCGAAGTGCAGAATCAGAGAGAAGGTCCAAAATTTGATCTATGAGCCTCACCGAAACTAAAACTAGGAATTTGTAGATGTTGCTTTCTTAGTTCAACTCTTTATTGTAATCCAAATATGTTGTAAGGCAGTGAGCCTTCCTAATTTTGAGGAGTGAGCTTTAGGTAGTGTGCCTGAATGCATGTGCATTCCCCTTTTTCTTCTTACTTTTAATAGAGTATAAATTGTGGATTAACCTCCACCGTGGTTTTTCCCCTAATAGGGTTTCCATGTAAAAATCTTGGTGTTATGGTTTTTTGATTGTTTCCTTCATGTGCTTACATCTTTACTTTTGTTTAAATGTTGCAAATGGTTTAAGATTTGGATTTTAATTTAAATATTACTGAACACTTATTCACCCCCCCTCTTAGTGTTCCTTGAGTCCAACAAAGTTTAGAAACATAATTTCTTAATTTTATGGTGAAAACCTCTCATAATTTGTAATAAGTTTATGAAACCCAAGTTGGTATTCATGTGTTGACTACTAGGGTTTCAGTAAATCACTTTTTTTTAGCTTTTCCCTTTTCCTTTTTATATTTTTAGGCCAAAAGTACACAAAACCTTAAAAACCCACATCATATGAGGGAGCTACCCTTATAAAATGTAAAAAAAAGTTGTTACTCTAGTAATAACTTATCCAACTATTGGAACAACTGTCATTTCGCATTGAACAAGTCACATTGAAATTTGTAGTGACAAATCTATATACCAACAATGCAGACACTTAAAATTAACACATCATCAATTACCTAATTAACAAACCATTCCCTTTATAATTGATTGCATAAATCCTTATTTACCCAATCAATTATCTAATTTCCATCCCCTTATTAATATAATATTTTATTTTTTAATTACTAAAATCACTTTTCATCACTATTAAACCTCATTTCTAGTCTAAAATCACTCAATCATCCTTGTTCTAATGTACACCTTGGGTAAATAAATCTAAATATTTATTTACCTAAGTCTCCTATCCCCTTTCTAAAAATTAAATAAATATACCTATTTATTTGTCTTTTCCATCCACTTTTCAGTAGTGAGCTAAAATTAATTAACCCACTAACTCCTCACTAGCACACATTAACCTTGGTTAAATTCTCTCAAATATTGCAAATTCCCCACATGTGTACATAGGTATGGCCTTTACACTTGTGACATGGGTCTTGGTACCATGTTACATGGGACAAAGGATTTTCCCATCCCCTAAGGTACTTCAAAGTACCTATTTTCCATCTCATCCCTCCACTTTCTCTGGGGAGATTCTCCACAATAAGTTCCTCTTTAATCTTGGGATCTTCTCCATCCACCAACCATGCAAGGAAACTTGTCCCCCTCTCATCCCTCTAAGAATCTCAACCCAATTTGAACCCTTGACCTCTACTTTTAATCTTATCCATCCAATCTTTGAGCTAAAAATCTATAAATTGGTCTCAACCCAAGTCATTTTAAAGATAAAATAGGAAATACACTCACATATCACCATCTTAACCACAACCACCATAGACTTGGTAGACCAAGGGTTGGCATTATTTAGATTATGTTAGGTTTTCACCAATGTTTACTAACTCTTTTGCTTAATTTGAGTGTTGTGCTAGATTGTGAGTATATATATAAATTAATATAGTTCTCACTTGTTCTTGTATGCTCTAATTTTCATGTACACAGTGTATATGAACTCATCCCCCATAATCCACTATATTGCATGAAGTAGAATATTGTTGGTTTAAAAAATGCACTTTAGTCTTTTCTATGAGATTGCTCCTATGATGGCCATTTGTCTTTGTTTACTTATAAAACACACAAACATATCCATCATATTTGCTAATATGGAGTTGTGTTGATCATGAGAGGGTTACAAATATATCGAGGAGATCCATTTATCATCATTAATACTCCTTCCCTATTCCTTTGATTGTATTGTATCTCTTGAAAAAAATCTTGCTTTGACATGAGTGAGATCTTACCACTTTAATGAGAAGATAACTATTTTTGGAGTTGCTTTTGCTTATTATCCCATGATTTACTTCTTTTTTTGAAATTTTTACCCATCATTTCAAATTTAATTCTTTCTTTTAGACTTGGAAATCAATTAAAATTTGTATCTATCATTTATTCTTCATTTGTTTTTATTGCCTAATTTGCTAATATATTTGCTTCTTTATTTATCTTCCTATATATATGATTTATCGAAAAGTTTGTCAACTTTCTTAGTAAAGGCCATACTTGTAGAAGGACATTGTTTATCTCAAATTTATGATATTCGTAAACATTACACACTTAAATTCCAAGAATAAGAACTTGAACTTGAACTTCCTTGTTATTCCTTCTTTTAATTTCTTACAAATAGTTGTTATCTTTTCATATTTATTTTGATTATGTAACTGATTATGATGTTTAGATTATCTTTTGAGACTAAATAATTCAATTTAGACCATCTCAATTATATTTTTATAAAAAATAATTCTTGAATAAATAAAATAAATAATATTAAACAACAGCTTTGAAAGAGCTAGAGTCCCTACCAGGGGAAAAAGTATAAATAGAAATAGTATGGAAGTGTAATGGCATAAACATGTGTATAAATTTATATATATACATACATATATATACATACATATACATACATACATATAGATACATATATATACATCTACACATACATACATACATACATGTTTACATATTATAAAGAGAAGACATTGGCAGATTTCAAACAAATAGGTTAGAATAGACAAATCGCATGAGAGGTAGTTGGGCATATTAGTCGAAATACAAAATATTGTCAAGATTTGAAGCAAAATTTGAATGTGAAAGCAAGGAGAAGGAAAAGAGACATAACCTAATGTACTATGGTGGTAAGAATAAGATGCTCATTATCACTTTTTCTGTAACATAAGCCAATGATTAGATATAAGTTTTGTTGGTGTAGATGTACACTATGCATCTTTCATCTTTCAAAGCCTGATTGATTATTTTCAATTTGTCTTTTCAATGTGAATGTTAAGTGGGAGAATCTTAGGATTAGGTGTATGATTCATCTTCTAAGTTTTATGTCTTGATTGCTCATATTTAAGCATGTAGATGACAAACAATTTATGATCTTCAAACATCATGAGATGTGGAAATTATCTATTCTTTGAAATACTTTGAGTAGTTATAGAACATCCTTCCAATTAAATACTCCCATGGAGTTCATAGATTTTGGAGACTATTCATTTTGATTGCTTGGTGCAGGAGCACCTAGGCCAAACCCAAATTTAGTTTGCACAATTTTGGCTTGTACCTGATCTTGGCCAAATCAGGATGTTAGTATGTGTGATTTGGACCTTAGAAGGTCTGGAGTAGGTGTGCTTAATTAATCATTAGAGTAAATGGCATCCTAGCTTAGTCATGTTTTTAAATTTTTGGCTTTAATTAGTTTTGGACAGTCTAGGTCAGAACACAATGCATTAAGTGGGTCATAACCACATCTAATTTGTTGGAAGATTCCAAGGAATGGTTAAGGGAGATGTTGGAAGCTCGAGATCAAGGTGTGGAGATCCTATGTTTTAGGACCATGACACAATCATGGCATAATGGCAGTTGCAAAAGGCGGATGTAAAGTTGCATGGCAAGATTTATGTAAATTACATGCAAATCAGTAATGGGAATCCCTTGAAATCAGGGAATGCTCGAGTAACTGCCTTGGAAAAGATGATTTTTGACATCCAAAATAGAGGGAATGGCTCGTGGAAGGAGTAGTTAGTCATTTTGTAATCAGTTTTTGTTGGGAAATATAGAAGACAGTGTGCAGTTTTCTTTGTGTGTACCCGCGTGCTAGAGAAACAGTGACTTAAATGGCTTTGTTTATACAGTTTTCTTACTGCTCTTAGGTTCTTTACATAGTTTGAAGGGAATTACCTATTGTAGATAAGCATTGAGATTAGATTCAGTGTTTTATATTTATAGTTTAGAGTTGCAGAGTTTTATTTCTGAAATACCCATGTGTTTTGCAACAGAGTTCTCATAGGTGTTAAATACCTAGACTTAGCACTGTATTCATGTTATTGTAATAGATTAGAATCAATTTTCATTGTGTTAACATTGTGAGTAGAGTGGAGACATTCAATTGAATCCCTAGATCAGAAATCAGAAGTTAGCAGGGTTTTCATTGCTTTTTCTGAACAGTTTGTTTTAAAAATGGCTCCCCCATAAGCACTGTCCACGGGGTTTCCCTGAGAATAGGTGAATATGGGAGAGGATCCAACCTATTATACATATTTAGGAATAGGAATGGCAAGGATTCAAGTACTGAGTTTTAATCCCAAACCCTAGGCGAGCTAGGATTGCCCGGTTAGGGAATTGGGAGTGAGAATCAAAGAGCCAAGGCAGGGGAAGGTACATTTGTACAGAAAAAGTACACTTCTAGGTGGAATGTGATTAGACACAAGGACACCTGAGAGATGGAAGCTTGAACAATTCTCTTGAGTGAGAAACAAGCAAGTGATCAGCAAAACCCTAGGAATTAGGGCAATTAGTCCTCCACTCCAAGAACTCAGGAGCCAGCTATACGGAACAGGCAGAGGTCTGAAATCAAATTCAAGATTTAAAACCCTGAAAAGGGTGTTTGAAAGTGTGTTTTTTTTTCTAGATTGTGTGGAGAATATAAGCAGAAAAATCCAATTAGGGACTGGTAAGGGCTACAAGGATTAGCCCCTCAAAAAGGCAAATTCATGAAATCGGGTAGGTTGAGGAGTGGACACCAAGGAAAATGGATCAGTTGGGTTGCAAGAAGAATGGAGATAGCATCTTCAAATCCCCTGCCAATAGATCAAACAAATTGGGTGATGTTAGCATCTAGATCCTTCTAGGTGCAAAGGAGACATCAATTTCAAAGGTGTTGAACCCTCCAAAGTTAAAGCACAAGTGAAAACTCTTGGAACAGAGTTGTAGTAAGGTTCAGTTGGTGAACCAAGTGAGGACAGAGCCTAGGAGATTTCTAGGTTCATGGTGAAGGCAGAGTAGTGTCTTCTTGAGGATAGGTGCAAGCAAACTTTGGAGATAATAATTACATCATATTGGTATCAAAGCTTTGAGTTGGATTCAAGGCTTGTGATTAATGAGCCAAACCACTGAGTCAGTTGGAGAGAATACACCAGAGGAAGAAGCCATGGTGACAAATGCAGAGCTAGCAAAGAAGGTAGAAGAGCAAGAGGAAGTTAACCGGTTGCTCAGAGAAAGGATATCTCAGATGGAGAGACTCCTGGATGAAGTCCAAGAAATAGCAGATACTGTGAAGGACAAGATTAAGAAGAAGGAAGAGCAGGAAGCCAAGGAAAAAGAAGTGGAATTAGAGGAGGAAGCTCCAAAGCCTGATCATGTTCTTGCAGAGGAACCATTCTTGAAGGCATTGCAGGCCTTGAGTGGTAAAGCATTGGATGGTGTGCCACTTTTCAATGGAAAAATGGACCCTGATTCAGTTGTAGACTGGATTGAGAGCATTGAAAATCACTTTGAGTGTGATGGCATAACAGAGGCTCAAAAGGTAAAGGTGGCCAAGTCAAGGTTGAGAGGAGCAGCTCTCACATGGTGGAAGTTTGTACAATCAGAAAGAGAGAAAGAAGGCAAAGGTCCCATAGTTTCATGGAGAGGAATGGTGACTAAGATAAGGAAAACTTATCTCCCTGATGATTATGAAGTCCAGTTGCATAGGAGAAGACACAATCTGAGGCAAAAGGATATGGATGTCCAAACATATATAGATGAGTTTCAAAAATTTTGCCTTAGATCAAAGGTGGTTGAATTTGAAAGCATAAAGTTAGCAAGGTACCTAAATGGACTCAAATGGTCTATTCAAGAAGATATGAGTTTGGTAAACTTCAAAACAGTCCGCCAATGCTATCAAATGGCTTTGAAGATAGAGGAGAAAGGCAAAAAGAAGCAGGAACAAAACCCCAAAGGTAGAGGTAAAGGGAAAGACAGCAGAGGACAAAGAGGAAGTTATAGTGGAAGAAGCTCAGAATCAAGAGCCCAAGGAGAAGTCAGATTTTCTGAACAACAAGAAGGAAGCTCTAGTAGAGGTGGTAGAGGAAGAGGTTTCAGCTCCAGAGGAAGAAGTGGTGGACAAGGAAGAGGCAGTTACTTCACCAACATGAAATGCTATCATTGCAACCAATTAGGACACCCGGCCTATAGATGTCCTGACAAGGGTGGCACTTCTCATGGAGGAGATAAGAGAACCAATCTGATTCAAGATGAAACAGCTGCAGCAAATAAACAATCAGAAGTACCCTTGAACTCAGAGGAAGGTGAAAATCTCATGATGAGAAGGACTTTAATTAAATAACTAGTCAAAGAAGAGCCAAGCCAAAGAAGGTCCTTGTTTAGGATAAAGTGCAAGATGATGGGGAAAGTGTGCAAGGTGATCATAGACTCAGGTTCTACTGACAATATTGTGTCAGAGGAGGCAGTCAACAAACTGAAATTGACAAGGATACCTCACAAAAATCCTTACAAGGTCACATGGCTCAATAAGGGTCAGCATGTCTTGGTGAATGAACAAGCATGGGTAGAGTTTTCAATTGGCAAGTACAAAGACAAGGTATTGTGTGATGTATTACCTATGGATGCATGCCACTTGCTCCTAGGTAGGCCTTGGCAATTTGACCGTCAAGCTGTGCATGATGGAGCCAAGAATTCTTACACCTTTAAGAAGGACAAAGTAACCTACAAGATTCAATCTTTGTTGGAAGATACTGAGGTGCAGACAGCAGGTTCTAAGCTGCTTATAACTGGTGAAAAAGAGTTCTTAAAGGCCTTGGAAGAAGGAGAAGGAGTTAGCTATGCAGTAATGATAAAGCCAAGAGAAGTAAGCAAATAGAAGGCAGCTGAAAAGAAAGAACTACCAATGGAGATTCAAGACTTGTTGCAGACCTATGAAAGCATTGTAAGTAGTGGTCAACCAGCAACCTTACCTCCTAAAAGAGCCATAAGTCATAGGATAGACTTGATACCAGGAGCTACCCTTCCTAAAAAAGTAGCCTACAAGATGACACCTCAGCAAAATGAGGAAATAGCTAGGCAGATTCAAGAACTACTTGACCAAGGTCTCATTAGGAAAAGCATTAGTCCTTGTGCAGTACCCACTGTCTTAGCACCCAAGAAAGGAGGAGAATGGAGGCTTTGCACTGATTCCAGGGAAATAAACAAGATAACCATCAGGTATAGGTTTCCCATTCCTAGAATTGAAGATCTCATGGATTGTCTAGGTGAAGCTAGGTACTATACCAAGATAGATTTAAAGAGTGGTTACCACCAAATTAGAATACATGAAGGTGATGAGTGGAAAACGGCCTTCAAAACCAATGAGGGTCTTTATGAGTGGCTAGTAATGCCATTTGGCTTGTCTAATGCCCCCTCCACATTCATGAGACTCGTGAATGAAATTCTCCAGGACTACATTGGCAAGTTTGTAGTAGTGTATCTTGATGATATACTAATCTATAGCAGAACAAGAGAAGAGCACCTCCAACACATTGAGTTGATTTTCAAGAAGCTGCAGGAGGAGAAGCTGAAGATCAATCTGGAAAAGTGTGAGTTTATCAAAATAGAGCTGGTGTACCTTGGTTTTGTGCTATCACATGGCAACTTGAAGATGGACAGCAGCAAGGTAGAAGCCATTCTTAATTGGCCTACTCCCAAGACAGCAACAGAGGTAAGAAGCTTCCATGGCCTTGCTCAGTATTATAGGAAATTCATAAGGCAGTTTAGTGCTATTTGTGCTCCCATGTTGGATACCATTAAAGGAGGAATGAAAACCAAATTTGTGTGGAATGAGCAAGCTAACAAGAGTTTTGAGTTGCTGAAGGAAAAGATAGCTACCCAACCTATTTTGGTGTTTCCAAGCTTTGAGAAGCTATTCACCATTGAATGTGATGCAAGTAATGTAGCAATTGGAGTTGTTCTCAGTCCAAGAGGGCAGACCGGTGGCTTTTCATTCAGAGAAGCTAAGTGAAGCCAAGAAGAAGTACTCTTCTTATGACCTAGAAATGTATGCATTGGTCCAAGCACTAAGGAAGTGGAGGCACTACCTGCTTCCAAAGGAATTTATTGTGTACTCAGACAATCAAGCACTCAGTTTTCTAAATTCACAAGAGAAGTTGAGTCACAGGCACATGAAATGGGTGGAGTATTTGCAAGCTTACACCTTCAATATCAAGCACAAGAAAGGAGCTCTCAATAAAGTTGCTGATGCATTAAGCAGGAGAGTTCTCACAATCCAAGAAATTCAGTTGAAGAGCATGGGAATAGATCATTTCAAAGATCTATATGCAGATGATGAAGACTTTGCAGAAATTTACAAGGTATGTCTTGAGTACAAGAATCATTTCCATAGCAAATATGTTGAATATACCTTGCAAAGTGATTTATTGTTTAAAGGGAATCAGCTTTGTGTTCCTAGAGGTTCTATTACAGAGAACTTAATACAAGAAAAGCATAATGGTGCATTAAGTGGTCATTTTGGGATCACTAAAACTCAAGAACTTGTCCAAAGGTTTTATTATTGGCCAAAGATGAACCTAGATGTCAGGAAATATGTAGAGAGTTGTGTAGTGTGTCAAAAAGCAAAAGGCACTTCTTCAAATGTAGGCTTATACCAGCCACTTCCAATCCCTTCTAGGCCATGGGAATGCTTGAGCATGGACTTTGTAGTTGGTTTACCCAAGACAAGGCAAGGTATGGACAGTGTTTATGTTGTTGTTGATAGATTCAGCAAAATGGCTCACTTTATACCCTGCAAAAAAACCAATGATGCCAGTCAAATAGCCTCTCTTTTCTTCAAAGAAATAGTCAGGATTCATGGTTTACCAATCAGCATTGTATCAGACAGAGACACCAAGTTTATGAGTCATTTTTGGAAGACTCTTTGGCAAAGAATGGGCACCAATCTATCCTTTGGATCTGCATACCATCCCCAAACTGATGGTCAAACCGAAGTGGTTAATAGGACACTTGGAAACCTCTTGAGATGCTTGATCAAGGAGTATGGTCAACAATGGGATCAGATTATTGGGCAGGCTGAATATGCCTATAATGATACTATTAATAGGTCAACAGGGAAGAGTCCCTTTGAGATTGTCTATGGACTACACCCTAGGGGTGTTTATGAGCTGAGGTAATTGAAGGAAGGAGTCAAAGGAAGTGGTTATGCAGATGATTTTGCTTATGCAATGCAGGAAATTCCTGAGACAGTCAGAAAAACCTTGGCAGAAAATACCATGAAACATAAGGTTAAGGTGGATGAGCATAGGAGAGAAGTCCAATTCAATGTGGGAGACTTAGTGATGGTCCATTTGAACAAGGCTAGATTGCAGAAAGGAGTTTCTAATAAGCTGCAAATGAAGAGGATAGGTCACTGTCCTATCTTGGAGAAGTATGGCAACAATGCAGTCAAAGTGAAATTACCAGATGACAGTGGACTGTCCCTTGTTTTTAATGTTGCAGATCTAATGCATTACAAAGGACCACCCCAAGATTTGGATCAGACACTCCATGAAGTCACTCAAGATGTTGAAGAACTCAAACTGCCCCCTGTCACAGTCAAACAAGCTGATCAAATCTTGGATACAAGGGTCTACAAGAAGACTAGGACCAAGGAAGACAAAGAACACTTGATCAAGAGGCATGGACAACTGGATTCAGATGCAGTATGGATCAAGGAGGTAGAGTTTAAGAAGTTGGGAATTGATCCTAACTTGCTCAATCCAAGGATGGATTGAATCTTTCTGTTTTAGGGAGGATGGTGCAGGAGCACCTAGGCCAAACCCAAATTTAGTTTGCACAATTTTGGCTTGTACCTGATCTTGGCCAAATCAGGATGTTAGTATGTGTGATTTGGACCTTAGAAGGTCTGGAGTAGGTGTGCTTAATTAATCATTAGAGTAAATGGCATCCTAGCTTAGTCATGTTTTTAAATTTTTGGCTTTAATTAGTTTTGGACAGTCTAGGTCGGAACACAATGCATTAAGTGGGTCATAACCACATCTAATTTGTTGGAAGATTCCAAGGAATGGTTAAGGGAGATGTTGGAAGCTCAAGATCAAGGTGTGGAGATCCTATGTTTCAGGACCATGACACAATCATGGCATAATGGCAGTTGCAAAAGGCGGATGTAAAGTTGCATGGCAAGATTTATGTAAATTACATGCAAATCAGTAATGGGAATCCCTTGAAATCAGGGAATGCTCGAGTAAATGCCTTCGAAAAGATGATTGTTGACATCCAAAATAGAGGGAATGGCTCGTGGAAGGAGTAGTTAGTCATTTTGTAATCAGTTTTTGTTAGGAAATATAGAAGACAGTGTGCAGTTTTCTTTGTGTGTACCCGCGTGCTAGAGAAATAGTGACTTAAATGGCTTTGTTTATATAGTTTTCTTACTACTCTTAGGTTCTTTACATAGTTTGAAGGGAATTACCTATTGTAGATAAGCATTGAGATTAGATTCAGTGTTTTATATTTATAGTTTAGAGTTGCAGAGTTTTATTTCTGAAATACCCATGTGTTTTGCAACAGAGTTCTCATAGGTGTTAAATACCTAGACTTAGCACTGTATTCATGTTATTGTAATAGATTAGAATCAATTTTCATTTTGTTAACATTGTGAGTAGAGTGGAGACATTCAATTGAATCCCTAGATTAGAAATCAGAAGTTAGCAGGGTTTTCATTGCTTTTTCTGAACAGTTTGTTTTAAAAATGGCTCCCCCATAAGCACTGTCCACGGGGTTTCCCTAAGAATAGGTGAATATGGGAGAGGATACAACCTATTGTACATATTTAGGAATAGGAATGGCAAGGAGCCAAGCAGTGAGTTTTAATCCCAAACCCTAGGCGAGCTAGGACTGCCCGGTTAGGGAATTGGGAGTGAGAATCAAAGAACCAAGGTAGGGGAAGGTACATTTGTACTGAAAAAGTACACTTCCAGGTGGAATGTGATTAGACACAAGGACACCTGAGAGATAGAAGCTTGAACAATTCTCTTGAGTGAGAAACAAGCAAGTGATCAGCAAAACCCTAGGAATTAGGGCAATTAGGCCTCCACTCCAAGAACTCAGGAGCCAGCTGTACGGAACAGGCAGAGGTCTAAAATCAAATTCAAGATTTAAAACCCTGAAAAGGGTGTCTGAAAGTGTGTTTTGTTTTCTAGATTGTGTGGAGAATATAAGCAGAAAAATCCAATTAGGGACTGGTAAGGGCTACAAGGATTAGCCCCTCAAAAAGGAAAATTCATGAAATCGGGTAGGTTGAGGAGTGGACACCAAGGAAAATGGATCAGTTGGGTTGCAAGAAGCATGGAGACAACATCTTCAAATCCCCTGCCAGCAGATCAAACAAATTGGGTGATGTTAGCATCTAGATCCTTCTAGGTGCAAAGGAGACAACAACTTCAAAGAAGGTGTTGAACCCTCCAAAGTTAAAGCACAAGTGAAAACTCTTGGAACAGAGTTGTAGTAAGGTTCAGTTGGTGAACCAAGTGAGGACAGAGCCTAGGAGATTGCTAGGTTCATGGTGAAGGTAGAGTAGTGTCTTCTTGAGGATAGGTGCAAGCAAACTTTGGAGATAATAATTACATCATTGCTATGGCATAATCTATGATATGTAAAGATGTGTAAGAGGAGTTACTTTCTAATCTAGGATATTGATCACGAGCGCTTCTATATATATATATATGTATGCATAGGTATATATAATGATACATTTATATATAGTATGGATGTATAGATATATATATATAGTAATTGCACACACACACACACACACACACACACACACACATATGTATGTATATATACATACATATATATGTTGGCATGTATACATGCAAACATATACATCTATAGTTCATTTATAGATAATAGATCTATATCTATATGCACTATATATATATATATTGAATGTTAATGTTCATCAAAGTTTATTACCAAAATTCATTGTCTAAATAGTAGTAGGAGTCAATTTAAAGCAGATTGAAATGTATTATCAAAAATATTATCAAAATATTTGCATCAATGTTAGCTTATGTTTGTTGAATGTTGTCACATCAATAAACAAAGCTTGACAACAATCGAAGGAGTTGAGCACATTTCCTTTTGTTTGTATTAGGTGTGAAATGTTGTTTTCCAAAACTTTGGCTTTGATATATGTATCGTAAAGCCAAGAAATGTAGATTAGTTTTTTTCACTTCTGGATCATGGCATTAATCTTTATCATTTAGTTACATGTTTAACTAAAGTGGTACATTAGTGTTAGACAAAATGATAGGCATATTATATTGATGTAGTTTTTTACTTTGATTGATACAAGGTTGGGTGTTTTTTATGGTGTTTTTTGTTGCAAAGTTTTTTGGACATATACTTGTTCATATGTTGTGAATAATTTTTTATGCTTTAATTACATGTTTCAATGGATTGGAAAACTTGATTTTTTTAATATTTTTTAGTGTCATACGTATAGTAGAGTGTGGAGATGGAAAAGATACATGAATAAAGAGACAAAGATAGAAATATAATTATCAGGACATATATGAGAAGAGCTTAAGCTAAGATATCAGATAAATAATAAATGGATGTAAGATAATGTGATGTTGTACTGCAATGAGATGAAGTCAAATAAACATCGTATGAATAGGCATATTAAAAAATATTTGAACATATATGTGATGAGATAAGTTTTGTTCAATAAGTTTTATCTAAACCAAGATAAATATCCTTGATTGAGTTTTCTGAATAAAAAATGTGATAATTGATAGATTACAATAATATAGCCTATGTATCTTTTGTCCTATAGAGCTTGATTGATAATTTCCAATTTTTCTTTGCAATATGAATGTTAAGTGGAGGAATGCTAGGATTAGGTGTAAGATTCATCTTGTAAGTTTTATGTCTTGATTACTCATATTTAAGCATGTAGATGAGAGACAATTTATGATCTTCAAACATCGTGAGATGTGGAAATTTTCTATTCTTTGAAATACTTGGAGTAGTTATATAATATCCTTCTAATTAAATACTCCCATGGATATATATATATATATATATCGTATGGATGTATAGATATATATATAGTAATGACATACACACATATATAGATGTATATATAGATACATATATATGTACACACATTTACAAACATACGTATACATCTATAATGCATTTATAGACAATAGATATATTAAATACAGATACAGATGCATATAGATGTATATGTAGATAATATATAGATATATACATAATTAAAATTTTAATTTTTTAATTCAATTTTTGTTTTTATTTTTTAAATTAATAATTTTACTTGAGCAACCAAAGTTATGTGCTTAAAGACAAGGCTTCAAATATTAATGTTCATCAAAAATTATTATAAGAAATCATTGTCCAAATATTAGTAGGAGTCAATTTAAAGCATATTGAAAAGTATTGTCAAAAAGATTATCCAAACATTTGCATTAATGATAGCTTATGCTTCTTGAATCTTGTCACATCAATAAACAAAGCTTGATGATGATCAAGGCCGGAGTCGAGCAGATTTCTTTTTGTTTGTATTAGGTGTGAAATGGTGTTTCCCAAAACTTTGGCTTTGATATATGTATTGTAAAGCCAACAAATGTAGATTAGTTATGTTCACTTCTCCACCATGTCATTAATCTTTATCATTTAATTACATGTTTAATTATAGTGGTAGATTAGTGCTAGAAAAAATAATAAGCATATTATATTGATGTAGTTACATATACTTGTTCATATGTTGTGAATATTTTTTTATGGTTTAATTACATGTTTGAAATGATTGTAAAACTTGATTGTTAATATTTTTTTAGTGTCATTGACCATATATTCAATAATCATGTAAGGTAGATTGTGTAGGTGAACAAGATACATGAGTGGAGAGACAAAGAGAAAGAGATATGATTATCACAACATTTATGAAAAGTGCTTAAGCTAAGAATCAAATAAATGATAAATGGGTGTAAAATAATGCGATATTGTAATGCAATAAGATGATGTGAAATAAACATTGTATGAATAGCCATATTAAAAAAAAAATGAACATATATATGATGAGATAAGTTTTGTTTGATAAGTTTTATCAAAACCAAGATAAACATCCTTCACTGAGTTTTTGAAATAAAAAATGCGATATTCGATAGATCACAATGATCTATGAAATATATAATGTATAAAAGTTCAAATAGTTGTATGTACATTGAATCAGTCGATCTAATGCATGTGGAAATGATAATTTCATTGTGATCATAACAACATGGATATGAATGACTGCCAACCAAGTTGTCTTTTCAAACTTCATTGGTTTAGATAATTGCATTAAGAAATTGAAAGTAGTGATTGGTTTAGGTAACCATATTGAGAAATTGAAAGCACTTATTAGTTCACGCAAGAAATAGTTAAAAGAAAAAAGCATGAAAATATTAGAAAAATAAATCGTTTAATAGGAAAGAGAGGCAACATCAAAAAATCTTACAAATGTACTTTCAAGTGCTTTTTGTAGGACAAGAAGGGTAGGAACTTGTTGTGTGCTTACATCTGAGAGATCAATACTTATAGAAGAAGAACATTTTAAATTAAAGTTGTTGAATTTTAAGGATAGTGAGTGAAATGAAGAGAAAAGATAGAGAATTATGAATCTAATCTAATTGAAGAACTGGTTGTTGCCAAAGAAAAATCATTGCATATTGATCAAGTATTATAGATTTTAGACTCACCAATTTTGCATTTATGTAGATACAATTTCCATTTAATAGATTCAATTGTGGCTAGCATGCATGCATGGGAGATAAAAGATTAGTTGCATTGGTAATGGTGGTGAACAAAGAACTCGGAATTTATAAATTATGGTGTTAAGTCGTTAACTGAACAACAAGAAACAATGTATAAAAGGAGACGATATATATAAAGAATGCAAGAAAGATAGTGTAAAAGATATAGGCAATCGCAATTGCCTCGTTTTTTGACATATTTCATTGTCAACAAGTAATCTGTGGAAATGAATAAACAACACAAATAATCCTTTGCTTAATAGTTTTAGAAGTTGACACCAGAAGCCATTGATGACGACTACGGTTCAGTCCATTGACAATAAATGAAAATGCCATGAAATGTTTCCAACATCACCATTGTTAGTTGTGCCCAAAAAAAAAAATCACCATTAATGAATTATGGTGTTAAGTCTATAACTGAACAACTAGTAGTGACCCATAAAGGCACTCAAAGACAGGGAAGAATAGACATGAACACATAAAATTCAGAGGACAAGAAACAATCGACAAGAACCTATTAAATGTAGAGAACAACAAAGAATAGATATTAACTGAAAAAATGCAGTGATGTAAAAGTATATAAAATGACAGTGTAAAAGACATAAGAACTTACAAATGCCTTGTTTCTTGTTTTGAATATGATAGACATAAACCCTACTAGCAGAAATAGATTTGATCATCATCAACTATTCTAAGCAAATGAATAAACAACGCAAAAAATGAGTATGTAAAAGGTATAGGAACTTACAAATGCCTCCTTTTTGGCTTCCAATATGATAGATATAAACCCTCTCAATAGACATGGATTTGAGACACATAAAACTCTACACCATAAGCCATTATGCCTACAGTTCAGTCCTTTCATGATAGATCAAAATTAGGGACTATTAAATTCAAGGAAGAAGAAACAATATTAACCCATAAAATGCAGAGATGTAAAAAACTATAAAAGGAGACTGTAAAAGATATATGAACTTACAACTAGCTTTTTTTCTTCTTGCAAGATAATAGACATAGACCTTGTCAATAGAAATAGATCTTATTCTCATCAAACAATCCAAGCAAGTGAATAAACAACAGAAAAATGATAGTGTAAAAGACATAAGAACTTACAAATCTCTCCTTTTTTGCTTTCAATATGATAGATGTAAACTGCGTCAATAGACTCATATTTCATCGTCATAAAACAATCTAAGAAAATTAATAAACAATGGAAATGAGAATTAGAGACTCTATATGTAGAACGACCTCATTAAGACAGCGCGTCTAAATAGAAAGACTAGATGCGACAACGTGACTATGTTAAAGAACATTAGAAAGGCATGAAATATTTTGCAATAGTGACAAAACATTAGGAATTGATTAAATTATAGAATGACAGTGTAAAAGATATAGGAACTTACAAATGCATTGGTTTTCGCTTCCAATACGTAAGCCATAAACCCTGTTAACAGAGGAAGATTTTTTATTGACATCAAACAATCTCAACAAATGAATAAACAATGCAGAATATGACAGTGTGAAAGATATACGAACTTACAAATGTCTCCTTTTTTAGTTTAAAAATGGTAGATATAAACCTTCTTAATAGACACATATTTCATTGATATCAAATAATTCATAGGCTTTCTGAATAGACCATATTACCAATACAATAGATATAAATCCTCTCAATAGATCATATTATTAAAAAAATGAGAATGTCAAGAATGAGGGAAGCGAATCATTTATTCTACATTTATGGTAGAGGAAATTGGTGGATCAAATTGAGAATGTAGTGATTACATGTGGAGGCAACAATTTCCAGTGATTTCGAACAACCAAGTGGAGGAGAGAAGAGACATTGACAATTGGGTGAGAACAGTTGCTTTTCCCCATGAAGGTCAAGTTACCACATGTAACAGGGGTAGTTGGTGGTATGTGGCAAGGCTCTCAAAACTAGATCAACTTCTTTCTAATTCCCCCCATTCTAATCTTGAAGAAAAAATTTCTTGTACTCTATAACTTTGCCTCGAAGACGATAGACATAAACACTACCAATAGACAGAGCTCAAAGCGCCACCAAACAATTTGAGCAAGTCAATTAAGAAGACAAAAATTGCAATGTAGAAGATATAGGAACATACAGATGCCTACTTTTTTGTTTCCAATATGATAGGAAATTTGGTAGCCGTAAACGGTGTCAGCAGACAGAGATTTGAGCGTCACCATAAATGACATTTGCATTCTATTTTATTGATAATAAATGAAAATTACACACTATATATGCACAAGGTGGTCATTAGAACACTATACATGGATAGTAACTGTGTGTGCAAAAGCATGATTATATTAGAAAACATTAGGAAGTCATGAAATATTTTCTATAGCAAGAAAACATTTAGAATTGATTTTTTTTTAATGTGAAAATCATTACAAAAAAGACATATTGTATTGATGAAATGTTTGTCATAGAAAATTGACTTGTAAAATGCACACATGCAAAGAACTATAAAATGGAATTGTAAAAGATATAGCAATGTTGTACCATCTCATTTTCCATACCCAACACAATAGACATTAACCTTGTCAGCAAACACAGACAAGGTGATGATCACACAATCTGAGCAACTGAATAAACAATGCAAAAATGAGAGTGCAAAAGAAATTAGAACTTACGACTGACTCGCCTATTTCTTCGACCACAAAAGGCATAAACCCTATCAAGAGACAGAGATTTAACCCTCATCAAGCAATCTGAGAAAGTGAATAAACAATGCACAAATGACAGTGTAAAAGATATAAGAACTTACACACACGTCCTTTTTTTCTTCCTATAGAACAAATATAAACTCTTTCAATAGATGCAGTTTTGAGACACATCAAACAACCTAAGAAAATGAATAAACAATGCAAATAATCATTTGCTCAACAGATCAAAAACTTCACAGCATAATCCATTAATGACACTTGCACTTCAGTCTATTTTCAATAAACGAAAATTACGAAGTATAGATGCATGATGGCCTTGTTAAAATGCCATGTGTGGACAAAAACACTGAATGCAAAGGAACGACTATATCAAAGAACATTGCAAAGGCACAAGATATTTGCAATAGCAATAAAACATTAGGATTTGACTAAATTTTTCCCTTTGTGATACTGAAATAATATGCAAATAGAAAGATACGAAAGCAGGAGGAAAATAAAGGAAGAGTGCTCAAGTTAGAAGATCAGATGAATGAGTCATGGGTGTAACATAATGTTGTTGTCAATTTGCATTAATTAACATCATATACAAAGCCACAAATAATAGTAAGCATGAATCAAAAGTAATGACTACATCAAAAAACATTAGGAAGGCATGAAATATTTCCAAAAGCAACAAAACAATAGGCATTGATTAAATTTCTCCTTTTCTCATACCAAAAATAATTTGCAATAGAACAGGGCCCATTATAGATGCAAAGAAGTGTAAAACTATAAAACGACACTATAAAATATATAGGAACTTACAAACACCTCGTTTTTTGCTTCCAAGATGATGGACATAAAGCCTCATGCAATAATGCATTGATTCTCTCAATAGACCATATTACGCATATAATAGATATAAATCCTCTCGATAGGCCATATTACTAAACGAGTGACTTTGAAAATCCATAGGACTTGTTAGGTCAACAATGTTGGGGAAATAGGAGTTGTGAAGATATAAAATGTATCTATCACAATTTCCATGCATTTGGATAAGTCATGTTGATTCAAAACCCACTTGAGAAGTTTGGTAAACTAGATCAATTTCTCTCCATTTCCCCCCATTCTGAATTTGAAGCATATTGGTCTTTTACTTTGTAATTTTTTTTCCAAGATGCTAGATATAATCCCTGTCAACAGTAATAGATTTGAGTCTCTTCAAACAATCTGAGCAAGTGAATAAACAAAGAAAAAATTGCAATGTAAAAGATATAGGAACTTACAAATGCCTACTTTTTTTATTGCAATACGATGGATATAAACTTTGTCAATATACAAAGATTTCACACTCATCAAACAATCTCTACAAATGAATAAAAAATGCAAATAACCCTTTGCTCAACAAACTCAAAAATTTACACCACAAACCATTAATGACACTTGCACTTGAATCTATTGACAATAGATGAAAATTAGTGACTATATATTATACATGTGCTAAAGACATTAATTTTGTCTTATGTCACACTAGTGTTAATTTTTTAAATTTTATTTTTATTTTTATTTCTTGAAAATCACAACAAAATATATGTATAAGTTTTTTTTAGAATTGCATTTATGTTTTCTCTAAAGAACTTGACATAGAAAGGGCAATAGTTACTACCTTTTTTTGGTGTTGTTAGCATTGTTGTGGTGTTATTAAAAGCAAAAACTTTGAAAAGGAATTGTCGGTATGATGCACCAGATAAGGATATTAAAGAATCCTTGCTTAGGCTATGAGGCTTGTTGGTGTCCAAGCAAATGCAACGATTTTTCCATTCATTGTTAGTGTCATGGACATAAGTTTTCCATTCTATTCTAGTCTTATTCATGCCATGCACCTTTCATAATTCATATGTTGAATACTTTTTGTGACTGTAAGTAGGATTGCATGTTATTTATGCACTTCATTTCAGAATAAGCAAGGCACATTCATAGCAGGAACTTCATGCAAGTTTATGGTTTTAACGGTTAGGGTTTTTGTTTTAGGATTTAGGGTTTTAGAGTGTAGAGTCTAGGGATTAGGTTTTTCAGTTTTAGGGTTTTAAACCCTAAACCCTAAATTGTAAACCTATATAATCCTAAACCCTAAACCCTAAATACCCTAAAACTGAAAACCCTAATAGCGTGAATATGTCTCACAAATGTGCCCCACTTATTCTGAAATGAAGTGCATATATAGCATGCAATCCTAATTACAATCATCAAAAGTATTGACCATATGAATTATGAAAAAGTGCATGACATGAATAGGAGTACAATATAATGGAGAACTTATGTCCATGACACCAAGAATGAATGACAAAATGGATGGATTTGTTTACACACGAAAAGTGACAGATTTCATCATTGTCAAACTATTAAATACCAAAATATTATGTCTATTCATTTATTGATATGGATGTTGTAAGTTAATTGTTGTGTTTGTTCAAGAGGTTCGTAATGACAAATTCCCTAAGCTACTTGGAAAAAAATTAAGTTCAGATTTTCCTTTCGATTGATGCAATTAGAATATGTTTTGGTCATGCAATGTGGAGATGCTTGCCATATGTGTATTCTTCAAGCAAACATGTGGAACATCCATAGTGCACAAAATCCAAGCACTTCAAAACTACTTTGTGCATATGGTGTTCCAATCCTTGAAACCAATGATTGTATTTGCAATAGATGATTGCTATGCTAATATGGATATGTTCTAACTTGTGGTTAATTATTGTAACATAATAGATAGGATGAATAGTTGTTCATATACCACTATTTCAAATTCAAAATTTCCATACCTTATTCTAGGAGAAAATCACAGGGGGAGTCTATACATAAGACACCATTGTTTCAAATTCAAAATTGTTGGCTCTTTCACAATTGTTTGCTTCATTTGTTTGATCTAAGATAACTTGTTGTATAGAAGATTCTCTTAAAATCATAGTAAAATCCTTTATTCTAGGATGATTGTTCAAAATCTTCCTATCATAACAATGAACAAAAGCATCAACCATTAACCTGAAATTTGCAAGAGCTTTGTCAAATTCTACTTTTCCACTCTCTTTTCCATTCTAAATTTTATTTCCAATTTCATCCATGGGGAAATTTCTCAGCCTGTAGATCCTGTTGCTAGCCATAAATTTACCAGGTGTCGAGGATAGTTGCAAGTTTTTACCCAAGAAACAATTGATAAAATTCAGCCTTACCAAATACAATGTGTTGAAAAGCTCTTTGAAGTTATTCTGGAAAAGAGTTCCTGAGACTATAATGCGCAGTTTTGAATTAACCTTTTTGCACGAATTCCATATCTTGGATCAACTATTTTGAGCTTGATGATCTTCATCAAGAATGAGTAGATTTTGGCTCTCTAAAGCAGTTTTCCAATATGATTTGCCTCTTCAGGAAGGCTCACATTTGTCTCACGAGTGAGTGAAATAGAAGAAAAAGTGTGCTTGTTATTGGCTACAATCTTTTTGTATTTGATGAACAGGCTAAGCATATTGGAAAACTAATTTTAGAGAGCATAGGCCTGCTCATTTTCTATGAAGTTCATCAAGCTCAAAATAGCCGATCAAAGATATAAATTCATGCAAGAAGGTTAATTCAAAACTACACATTATACTCTCAAGTACTCTTTTCTAGAATAACTTTAAAGAGCTTTTCAACACATTGTATCTGGTAAGGCTGAAATTTGTCAATTGTTGCTTGGGTAAAAACTTGAAGCTATCCTCGACACTTGGTAAAGTTGTGGCTAATAATAGGATCTATAGGATGAGGAAGTTCTTCATGGATGAAATTGGGAATAAAACAAAAAATGAAGAAGAGTGGACAAGTAGAATTTGATGAAACTCTCACAAAGTTCAGGTTAATGGTTGATGCTTTACTGTGATTTTGAGAAAATATTCTATACAACAAGTTGTCTTAGATCAAATAAATGAATCAAACAATTGTGAAAGATCCAACAATTTTGAATTTGAAACAATGGTGTCTTATGTATAGACTGTCCCTATGATTTGCTGCTAGAATAAGGTATAGCAATTTTGAATTTGAAACAATGGTGTCTTATGTATAGACTCCCCTTGTGATTTTCTCCTAGAATAAGGTATAGACACAAACTATTGCGGTATCCAACAAGGAGAAAAGAAATGGACTATGCATGGCTTCATGATAGTCCATCATCCTTGATACGCTCTTGGAGGAAAATATTGCACACTCACCACATTCCTGAGGAAGGTTAAGTATCATTTTTTGAGACAAGTATGTGTCTACACCAACTTCTTGAATTGCACTCGCATTCAAGGAAGGTGCTTTCAAAATTATTATTGCTAATTGAGCACTCATGCTATCTGCCAGTTTTCTTCCAACTAACTAGTTATATGAGTGATTATTTCTCATTAAGGCATAAGCATATTTGGAAGTGTATTTTTATTAGATATTGTAGTTGCAAGTTCCACTTTGGATCACCAAATCCTTCACAAAACCTTCTACACAACCATCACAACACCACACACTTGTTGTTGGGCCTTTGCAGTGATGCACGGAAAGCATGGCAATCGCCCAAGCTACTTGGAAAGCAAACTAAGTTCATATTTGTTCTTGGCTTCATGCAATTAGAGTATGTTTTGGCCCTGGGAAATGGAGATGTGTGCCATATGTGGATTGTTGCATGAAACATATGGGTAGCCATAGTGCAAAAAAATTAGACCCTTCAAGGCCACTTTCTACATATGGCATCCCAATTCTGAAAACCAATGACTATAACTACAATAGAAAACTATTGCTTTCTATGCTAGATTCACCAAAAGCATGAAAACAAGCAATTGCATATTTGTTTTGAACTGTTAATGCATTTTCCAATGACCACAACATGAATATTTGCAAAGCAACTGAATCAAATTTTATGGGAACCAAAAAATTTATAGCAACAAACATGCTTTCGCCACCTGTACTAGCAAATGTAGCCACTCTATGAAGTCCAAGTGTTTCAAATGCATTTTTTGTTGTCTACCAAATGTTTTATGAATTACAACATGTGATTTGAAAGTATGATTGGATATTTTTCAGTGTGATTGTACGTATCTAGTCGTGAGAACACAGGCTCATACTGGCCAGCTATAGGAGTTTTATCATGGAAAAGAATTGATATTGCAAGATCACATGCATCCTTGTTGAAATGTAAATACATTGTTTTGTACGTTAAAGACCAAATGTGTATTGGTATTTTTACCCAATATGCTAGCCATTTTAGACAAAATGCATCACCCCAAAGCCAGTTTCACCACTATTTTTTATTTATGTGGCTGAGAGCCTCATACTTCATAGACACATTTTCTTGTCATATAAATTATGCAAAAAAATTTGCATTGTTGGGTGCAAGTTAGCATTGTAGGAGTGTAACACTATAGGACAACGATTGTCAAAAAAATTTAAGAAATGATCCACAAAACCATTGCATAGCTACTTCAATGTATAATGGAAATGAAGCAAAACATGTATTATGTCAAATAGGCAATCTCCAACTTTGTAATTGAATGATTCAATTCAAAAATAATGTGCATAGTATAGAGCTTCATCAATTGATGTGTAAGGTGCATTAGCACTTGTTTTGTATGTTTCTACTACAATTGGCTGTTGTGATAGTTTTTATCTTTTAATACAATTGTTTGTAACCATATTGCTAGATTTCATGTGAAAGGACAAAACATACGAATTGTATTGACACTACTTAGTACAGTAATAACTATATATAAAAGAATATTTGAAGCTTGAAATATTGAATACATATTAATGCAGGAGCATCTAGTGGTGTAAGGGCAATCTTGCATCACCCAAAAATAGTTAAATTTCAAGTTTCTCAGTTTTTAGATGTTTTTACATTTTTGGATACCCTTTTCGTCATAATGAAATTCCCAATTTATAGTTTTTATTTTCTATTCACAGGTTGAAAGATATTGCAGTTTTAGTTTCTCATATTTGCACGAAAATCTTGAGGTTAGATTTGAGGCACTTACAGTTCCGGAATGGCCAAACTTATAAAATTGGTAGCTAATTATGAGTGCATTATTGACTTTGAGACCTTTCCAATGGTTCAAGCGGTTTCGCGAATCGGAGTCCCGATCAAAAGTTATGGCCCTGGGAAGTTGGCGCACTTTCTAGAAGATACAATTGCAAATGTTCTTTTGAAATTTGAACTTCATGTTGTAAATTTTCGGTGCCAAACCACCTAAACTCAAATTTGAATGTTGTTTTGGCTCCAAACTAAAGAGGAGCTATATTTATGGGCGGGTTTCTAATTTTTGGGTAACTTTTTGGGGACAAGCTCGCATATTGCGAAAGGGTGATTCTGTAGCTTTTGTAACTTGCATGTGTTGTAGAACTTGGGATCTGAGATTCTACGTTATAAAACTCCATTTTGAATGATAAAATTATTCTCT